>JAINUG010000266.1:485000-675000 GCA_029706075.1 Aldrovandia affinis | reverse complement strand
CACTGTATTGAACTCCACTCCAGCCTCGCCCTGGTCCACTCATACACAACACGCACACACACACACACGCCTACACACACATCACAGCAGGTGCTGTTTTAATAGGTTTTTTAAAAGAAACCACGCAGGTTTCGTAATATTATTTTACAGAAATTCGACAGGGGAAACAAATAGACTAATAAAAGTATGTTTATGTGGGCGGCAGAGCAGCGTCAGTGCATCGTGGACCGGTCGGACCGCGCCCACTCCGTGGCAAACACGCTCGTCTCACCTAACGCAGCCCCCAAAACAAATTTCACCCGTGGCACTTGATTTATGGCGGTGTTTATTTACGGTATTTCCTAACCAGGAGACAAAGCGGAGCCTCGGGTTACTGCTACGTTACTTCCTCCCAGTGAGACGCCAGGCACCCACGGGCTAACCAGAGGTCGCCAGCGAGAGATACTCATCTCCTTCAATTTGGCGCGAGCTCTCCGTCGCAGTATTGTGCGGGGCGCACGACACAATAGTCACTGGCTCGCGGGCGAAAACATCGGAGAAGCTGCAGCGCGCTCACGGCGTGCGGATCTGGGTGTGGGTGGCGGGGGCAGTAACTCGAGAGGCACCGTTAGTGATTCTGGAAGAAGAAAAAAAGAGAGGAAATCTTGTTTTAAGAGAAAAAAAAAAAAAAAAAAAAAAAAAGGGTGAACGGATTCTACTCTATTGTGCTCTGTTCTCGTTTACTCGTTTCTGTTCTCCTCTCTCCTCATCTGTTCTGTCCCTGTTCCGTTTTAGTTTGACTGTTCCCGATCCGGGCCTCTGTCTGTGTGCCTTCCCTCAGTCTCGCATGCCACGTTCGGTGCGGTTCTGTGACGGTTGATCGGGCTCCGAGCCCGCTCCCTCTCCGCCGGATGGAGCTGAGGGGAATGCCCCTTTGGCGAGGGAGGACAGCTGGAGCACCACCACACCGGTGGGATACGTGATCTAATCCTGAACTCCTCCTTCTGCCCGTCCATAAAAAGATCTGCCTTTTTTCTGCAGGCGTGCTGTGAGGGGGCGTCAGGGTCAGGGCAAGAGAAGGTTCTGGAACAGTGGCTCCCATTGTCCCAATGCACAATCACTGCCAGGTGTGCACGTGTGCGTGCCTGTGCATTTCAATACGCTTATGTGATTGTGTGTATGCATGTGTGTTTGCGTGTGTGTTTGTGTGTGTGTGGTTGCATAGCACTGGCTCACACCTCAAAGGCCCAAGAACAAGACATGTATATGTAGCTACTTCATATATATTTGGGGGAGAGGGAGAGAAGGAAATAAATAATTCGTATTTCCATTATTTTCTCTACCCCCTGTACATGCATACACACTCTCGAATACCCACACGTACAGACACACACACACACACACACACACACACAGAAGCACCCACACACACTCTCTCTCTGGACTGTCAAAGTTGGTTGTGACTCACAGATGGGAAAATGGCTCCATTGTGAGTCTGAGGGTCGAGCCCAACAGAGACAGAGAACTCTGTATGTCTCACCCCCACATCCAGCTAGCCTGACACACTGCGACACACTGCGAAACGCTCTGACACACTGCGACACAATCTGACACACCGTGAAACGCTCAGTCACACCCTGACATACTGTGAAACAATCAGTCACACATTGACACACTCTGACACAGTCTGACACACTGTGAAACACTCAGTCACACTCAGTCACACTCTGACACACTCTGACACACTCTGACACACTCTGACACAGCCTGACACACTGAAAGACTCTGACACACCCAGACACAGTCCAACACACTCTGGTACACCCCCATGCTGCAGAAAAGGCGGTGAGGTTGGCAGTGTGTGTTTGTGTGTGTGCGTGTGAACACTTGAATGTGTGTGTATGCATATGTTTGTTCGCATGCGTGTGTGCATTTGTGCGTTCGTGTGTCTGAGTGTGTGTATGCACATGTGTGTGTGTTTGTGTGCGTGTCTGTGTGCGTAGGCGTGTGACCTAGCAGAAGAGCATGGCTCTTGAGTTCAGTAACAAACAGCCTGCAGGGAACTTTTTGGTCATACAAGGCTCAGGCCTGGGATCAGTTTCCACAGGGGAGCTTCAGTGGTGTGGAGTGAGGAGAGGAGGATAGGGCTGCAACTGAGATCAGTGAGAATCAGCAGCTCATACGAGAGCGCGCCACATCTCAACAAGGGGCTGGCAACAAACTACCACACACACACACACACACACACACACAAACACACACATGCACACGCACTAGAAACAAGAGGAAGGCAACACAACGGGGCTATTTATTCACATTAAATAATAAGTTCCTTCCAACTTGTGGTGTGGTGGTCCTGCACGGAGAGATAAGCACTACTTCCCACCATCATCATCATCATCATCACCATCATCATCAACATCATCATTATCACCATTGTCCTCCTCTTACTGCTTTTGCCTATGAACTGTACGTGACAATAAACCGATCAGATTACACAAATACACACAGAATATTTTGCATGGAATCTGTTCTCTGCCACGTTTCCAGGCAGCCAATCCCTAAAGTGCCATAACCGAGGTGCTTCAGTGTGGGCCTGTCCGTAAATGTGTTCAGCCAGCAGCACAGACAGCGGGGAGACACATCACAGTCTTCTGAGCTTGTGAAGTTGTTTTTCTGCTCCACGTGGAGCGCCTTTCGATAATATTATTATTATCATCATTAGCACCGAGGCTTGAATAAGATCCCTGTGCATTCATGACCTGAGACTGGATCCCCCCGAGACCAAGAGGCAATTTGCGAAGGCGGAAAAAAAATTACAATCAGCTTAAATCCTACAATGTAACAGCAACTCAGCAAAGCTTGACATCCAAATCAGGTCAAGAAACAGCTTCAACTGTCTCTGTGAGGTTAACCAGGCCAGACTAAACACTGACCACAACTATTCAGAAATTTGTTTTAAAACACACTTAAAAACTCTGGGTAGTGAGGGTGGACACACTGCCGTGAGAGCAGGCCGTTGGTGGGAGGAGTGATCACTGCGCTGTTGGGAATGGATGAATTACAGACCTCTGGGACTTTAGGGCCAGTCACACTCAGACCCCAATAATGAGGAGCCATGCCCTAACGCCGGACCCTGAAGGCCTCTACGTAACTTGTGCGACTTCTTCGCGGTTCGCGCAATGCAACAATGTCGCAAGCACTCTGCAATATATACTTCTGCAAAGGCTATGGGCAGCCTATGCAACATGGTGTCCTTACACGTCTGTACACTAGTAGGTGTCAATGTATTGAACAAGGTCGATAAGATTTTCATGAAAGCAGGGAAACTCCTGTACCTTTGAACTTCTTCAGCCAATCGTTCCTGAAGCTGGTTCATTTCACCGTGCATCGTGTCAACAAATGATGCTAGCTATCTATATCGTTAGCTATTGGCTTGATGAACTGTGACCTATGAACTATGACTATGACAGCTCCGCCTCCATTCGCTAACCAACCAATCAATGATGCGCAACATCTACCTGAACGGTTGCGCATCATTTGAGTTAGATTTTTGTGCTAGGTACGCGACACCCTCTGAAACCCCCTCTGCGTAGGTCGCAAAGGTTGCATTTATATTGCAGAGCCCCGACTGTGTTGCTGACATGTTGTTGTCCTTCGAGCATGTAGAGGCCTTTAAGGTCCATACACAGACTCCTCAAGGAACCACACCCCCAAATAACTCACGCCCCACCCCCATGCCTCCTAATAGCTCCTCCCCTCACCCTTGTTGACCACAGAGACAATGGCACGAGGAGGTGTGTATACATGTTAAAACAGGGCCAGCTGGGGAAATGGTTGCCATAACAGTTCACTGTAGGGGACCCCTGTGTGTGCTGTTTTTTTTTTAGGGGCAAAATCCTATAATTGGTTAAGGTAATTTAGAACATTCTTTGCACCAGGGGTGTTCAAATCCAGGCCTCAAGATCTGCAGCGTCTGCAGGTATTTGCTCCAGCCACGCACTACACCACCTGATTTCACTAATTAGCTTGTTTCCTGGACCAAGGAGGTAAACTGATTAGTGAAATGAGGCGGTGTAGAGCAAATACCTGCAGACACTGCGGCCCTCGAGGCCTGGATTTGAATACCCCCGCTTTACGCGGTTCCAAGATTTTTTAGACTGACTTATACGGCCCAATGTAATCTTGTTTTGTCAAACCTTTGTTTGCCACAGGCAGATTTTAGGGCCTCAGTAACCAGGTGTCATTTTCACCAATTGGGACTCCAGTGTGATTTTGTCCAACAATCAATCAATCAATCAAGCAAGCAGCCAGACATGCACAATAAAGCCTGTTTCAGACTACAGCTCAGACAATAGCTCATTAGGTATTGGAAGCAGCTGCTGGGTCTGGTAGTAAAACAGGAGCAAAGAGGATATACAGGGGTCGGCAGGAAGCCCTGGGGCGCTATATTCCGTAACAATCAATGGCGCGAGTCCACGCTTCCATTAACATGAAGGAGGAGGTAATAATGATGATTCCTTTACTGTGAAGGACACATAACCGAGCTGCCACCACAGTGGCACAGTTCACTTTGCTGCGATGGAGTTCAATAAACGAATGGCACTACCAGGGGTGATTCTAGGATTTGACCTTTAGGGGGGCTCAGCCCCCAATGAGAATGTGAGATGTACACATGCAAAGCACAAGCCAACATTTTAAATGAATTTACTGTTACATTTCCCAAAACAAAAACACCACAAGGGTGGTCGCTCTCAAAATTGAAACACCATTCCCTATCTGTGGTATTTTAAAAAATAGATATTAAGTAAAAATGTTTTTTAGAAAAGAATGACTAAACATTTTCAGGGGGGCTGAAATGAACCTCTGAGATATGGACACATCAGGAATGGAGGTCATTTGGAACTCTGAAACTGGGCAGTTTTTTTGGGGGGTTGTACAAGTTGTGTAAGTTCTATCCCTTGTTTGTTTGCAAAGAAATATGGGAGATGAGAACAAGCGGGTCTGCCCAAGTCAACATGTGAGCAGACTCGATAGGAGCGCGTGAAAGCGAGGGCGAGTGAGCAAAAATGTAAACTTAACTTCTCCTAAATTCGAAACGGACCTGCCCTCGAAAAGGGAGCATCGACACACCCAGGACTAGTTACGGGGGATTCCCGGAGTGAGGATAACGAGTGAAGTGAGCAACTGAACGAAACTGGAATTCAGTTAGGCCATTGTAAATAATACCGTCCATCCTTGCCAGCAACGCCATGTGTGTCCATGGCAACGGTAAGAATAAAATGGACACACCGGCGTGAACTGTTTTGATTTTGTTCTGGCCCATCTTTATATCAAACGCTGTTGATTTTTCCACATTCTTTCATAACACTGTTACGTATGCCCCTTTTATCAATGGAAAGTGATTCTTCTCGATTTAGTACTCTCCATTTTGATAATAAAGTGCTCAATGTTGTAGTTGCGTACGCCGCACCCGGGTCCACACTACGTTCGCGTGGCCAGTCGTAACGTTTGAGGTCCCCGTTTCGGAGGTTATGTTTTATGCCATCACTGCTATCGCTATTTGAGTTCGTCTTTAAACTACGACG
Organism: Aldrovandia affinis; assembly: GCA_029706075.1. Classification (NCBI taxonomy): domain Eukaryota; kingdom Metazoa; phylum Chordata; class Actinopteri; order Notacanthiformes; family Halosauridae; genus Aldrovandia; species Aldrovandia affinis. The sequence continues at coordinate 669,433 of JAINUG010000266.1, read as the reverse complement.
CTCTGCAGACAACATGTTATGAAGAGGTAAAAAAAAAAGAGGGATGCAGCCATTCATTTATTCGTAACGATTCAAAAATACCCTGGCAAAAAAATCCTCTCCGGGAAGCGGCAAGACAAAGCCCTGAAAGAGTTCCATTGATCAGCGACGCACTGGGTCATGTACGAGGGCCCTTCCTGAATCATATGATCCAGGATCATAACCGCACGATGACGGCAAACGGACAAAAGGGAGGGGGGGTGATTGAATTAGTAAGCCTTGTGACATCTCTGTGAACTTCCCCCTCCCTCAAAGCCGGAGGATTTTCTGCCTCACAGTGAAATGAAAAGCTAAAAACAGAATGATCACCATTTAATATAAAAGTTCCATAACTGACAGAATCGAGTGGGGAGGAAGTCGGGAGTGACCGGATTGCACCAACCAACCGACCAAACCACATAGTGAACCTACACCATGGAACATTCTGCCAGAAGTTTGTGTCATGTGTCGTTTCCTGGGCAAAAATGTAGTATTGTTTTAAAACCTGTTAAACAATGGTACCTGCTGCCTCCCAGCCTGGCTTTAGAAGAGGTGGATTGTGGGTAATGGCCACGTTATAGACTGCTATGCTGTCCAAGTGGGCCGCAGGAATTGAGAGACGTCGGCACCCCACAGACACTTCGCACTCACTTATTTCCACAGCCAGGGAGCACGGGAAACTGATAATATTATTATTCATGTTCATATTCATATTATTATTGAGGTTTGCCCCTTCTTCCTTGGTAAAGTGAAGTGAGGAGTGAGTGCTACCTCTTTTCACCCAGTGTGCTGTCATTCTGGATTATATTTTTTTTGGTTAGCACCACAATATTCCTCTTTCGGGTCAGCGTACCCATAATTAATACCAGTTTAATACTAGTTAAAATAATAATATATGTATACATTCCTATAGCACACGGGTGGCCAACCCTGGCCCTGGAGACCCACCGACCGGTTTTCGTTCCGTTGTTACCCCGCACTTAATTGATAAACCAAAGCAGGTGATAACACGGTTGACCTGGCGTCCTGGGTCTGAACTGGCTGCCGATTGGTTGTGCAGTGGTGCGGGGACACCAGGCACCCAATCGAGAGCACAGAGGCCAGGGTGCTTGTTTTTAACAGCGATCTTCCGGGAACCCGGAGATTCAGCGTCCGCAGTTCTCCCCGTCAGGCAGCTCGACGGAAAGCCGAAGGGTCGCTCCGGCTCCAACCCCTGCCTGGCGAGCCCCCTCCCTCCCTCCTCCCCCTTCCCCCCTGCCCGTCGCACAGCCGCCCCCTTCCCCGCGCGTGTTTGCTTTGGCTGGGACGTCCGAGGCAGCGGTTGTGGGCGGGTGGGCGTGTGCTGATTGAATTACCGCAGGATTCTGGAGGGGGTTGCAGAATGGATTCCAAATGTAAGGGGCGAGGGGCGGAGGTGGAGGGATGGGATGGAACGGGTGCCAGGGGGACGGGGGACGGGGGACGGGGGGGTAATACAAGGCCCCCCCCCACCCCAGAGCAACGGGCGCAATAACACACTGACTGAGGCATCAGCTCGCTCCCACAGGACTCCCTCCTCCCTGTTCTCTCTCTCTCCATCTCTCCCCTCCCTTGTCCTTTCTTCCACTCTCCCTCCATCCCTGCCTCTTTCTCTCTCCCTCTCCCTTCAGAGACACTCCTCCACTCCTAAGTTCCCTGCCGACACAGAGCAGCCCATCGTAGGTGCAATTTATAGAGGGCAGGGGGGGCAAAGGTCACATGCCCCTCATAAAAAAAACATGTACGCGCATGCAGACACACACACACTCGCACTCGCACACACACACACGCTCACACACACACATGCTCACACAAACACACACACACGCTCACACACATGCCTGAATGCGCAAACACACACACACACGCCTGCACAAACACACACACACATGCACACACACACACACTCGCACACACACACGCTTGCGCACACACGCACTCAGACATGCCTGCATGCACAAACACACACACACACACACACACACACGTCTGCACAAACACACACACACATGCACACACAAATGAGCAGACAGACTCAACTTGCCACTCGGGCGCCATTTTTAAATTCAGACATTGAGCCCGCGTCAGCAGACCCTTCCCTGGCCTGCCACCGTCCTCCTCTCTGCTGCCCGACCCAACAGAGATCCACCTCCACCAGGGTCCAGAGCTGTGAGGCTCCAGCACTCGGGAGAGAGGCTGGGCAGCCGCCCGGAGGTCGTTGGGCAGCAAGCAGAAGGTTGCCAGGCCGATGTGGGGCAGGAGTCGGGCTGCTGTATCAGGTTGTTGCGCAGGACGAATGGCTAGGGGGCCAAGGGCGTACAAAGAGGATGGACAAAGAGGGCCACGATGACACCGCGACGACGCGATGGCTCATCCCGTCCGCCGCCGGACGATCTCGTTCTCGGGAGAGACTCCGGAAAGTGCAGAGCCGGGGGTTTGGGGCACAACAAAGGCCTCTACAAAAACACAGACACAAAACTCGCAAAAACATCTTGCAAACAAGCACACACGCATGCACAAAGCCAATCGCCAAGGCGGACAAACAGAAACTCGGAGCGCCAGAGGGGTCAAACCCACACAGAGGTCGACGGGGAGAAAATCACATGACTCGTTACAAGCATGACGAGCTCATCTCACGCCATCAGCTGGCCTGGGGTGCATCTGGGCCTTCCGGGAACTCCTAGGTATGTACGCGCCTTTGCAGAAACAGGAAGTGGCCGTTATTTTCAGGTCTGAATGATATATTTAAAAAAACATGGAAAGACTTTGTCACACGCGTCTGCTCGCTTGCAATGTTGATCCACTTAATGAGAAAACCTGGCAGTATAGAAATCTGTTCAACATATCAATGTTTAGGGGTCGTGCAGTGAATTAATAACCCTATTTATATTAATCCTAAGCGTTGATATATTGAACAGTTTTTTTTACTGCCAGGTTTTCTCGTTAAGTGGATCAAAATGGATTAAAATTGCAAGCGTGTGGAAGGAGAGAAGAATTTAATGAAATCCCAACGAGAGAGAAAGAGACTCTACATTTCAAAGCTGTTTATTGATTTAATGTTGCAACAAAAAAAAAGAGCAGTCACAAAAAATGTAATGTAAAATAAGTAGATGCATTTAGTGGAAAAAGTTAATTAGAAAACAGAAATCAAAACACATGTTTAAGGGATCACAAGATTAAAAAGGCACATTCTGCTACAGTCTTAAGTGTTCTCAGATTTACTGTGTCCACACCAGATTCTCTTATTCATCTACACCACAGAGTGAGAGAGAGAGAGAGAGAGCAATCCATGCAATGTCCCAAGGGCTGCATTTTTAAGAATAAAGTCAGATCAGCTGAATCAATCCATTTCTATTAATCTGCGGTTGTCTCCATGGCAACGCCCTCCCTGCCCGACCTTGGCCTCCCACAGCAATATTCTTGCCAAGCAAGATGCATGCTGGAAAGTGGGGGAGCAATTTCCCTGTCGCACCGCCCCCTCTTTAAGACTGGTCCAGTCTCACACAGTCAGATGGAAGCAAAGGGGGCGGGGGGGAACCATTTCCCCGGCGCACCGTCCTCTCTGCTCCCTCTCTCCCCCAGTCCCTACCGCTCTCACCCTCTCTCGAAACGAACCGAAGCGGGGGGAACATTTCCCCCCGGCGCACCGCAGGAGATCCCGTGGCCCCATGGAAAGGCCGCCGCCCACGGCAGGGGCCAAGTTTCGCCGTTGGCTCACGCACCCGGAGTGCAGCAAGCAGAATTCAGCCTCCCCGCCCAATTCATATAATATAATACATGCCATTTAGCGGACGCTTTTATCCAAAGCGACTCACAGTAGTGAATGCATACATTTTCAGTATATGCAGCCCCGGTGGGAATTGAACCCACGACCTAAGCATTGCCAACGCCACGCTCTACCTACTGAGCCACACAGAACCACAATTGCAATTACCCATTTAAGACTTCGTAGGTCTCAACCTCTGGCGCACACAATATAAAAACAAACGTTAATTTGGTGGCGTGTGGGAAACACACGACTTGCAACTTGTAAAAAAAAAAAAAAACGACACTCCACGGCAATAAAGTCACGTTCCCGCCGGCGGCCAGCGGCCTGGGTCCCTGGAGGGCTGTAATTCCGCGCAGACCAACGTGGCAATTTGTGAAGCGGCGAACGCATGCCTCTATAACTGCAGATTACCACTTTTTTTCTCTCTCCCCCCCACAAAGATACGACTCTTGTGGTTACTGCATCAGCTGTCATAATCATAATTACAGAATCCTCGCTACTCCCATCATGGTCGTAATTACACCATCTCTGCTATTTCTGTCAAAAGCATAATTACACTGCAACTTCTCTGCAATCTCAATTCGTAGTTCGTCGTTTGCAGTTTTCGTTGAAAGACTACAGATTTTCCCTGTTGACATTTCCCCCTCGCCCCTGCATGTTTCTAACGCTAGCCCGTACGGATTGGGTTTCCCGTTTTGCGGGTTTTCAGATGTTCGTCAGGCGAGGGAGGTCTTGCTGACAAGGAGAGACAGGCGAGCGATGTGAAGGGTGCCTTTCCCCCCCGACAAAACGTTCAAGCGACCGCAAACTTATTTTGCCTTGGCTTTGAGGTCCCTGCACAACGTATGGGATGACAAATGCCTCCATGGACAGTAAGAGCTACAGAACGAACGGCGGCGACCGCAATCGAAGAAGAACCGCACCCCAAAGACGTCTTCTGTTCAGGAGCTTATTTATCCTGACGTGCAACGTTCAGAGGCACCAATTCAGCACATTTAAAAACGCGTGCTGTCTTGAGATCTCTTTCATGGATGTGTACAATAATGACAAATAATGAACATTCTGATTGACAGAGCTGGAGAAATCGAGCAGAGGAATGTGTGTTCAGGGGCTTACTGGGAGAACAAAGCAGTCAGAGGGAACTTCTAAGACGGCGATGGTTCTGTTCTACAGACATGCCCACATGAAACGGAAAAGGCCTCATTTGTCAAAACAAAGTCGTGATAACCGCAACCATCTCTCAGATGCTCTGCTCCAGTTAGCGTTGGGAAATTGGAGTCGAAGGCTTTAAGGTCTCCACGATGGGTGGAGTCACCTGTCAATCACCGACTTGTATTAACCAATCAAAAGACGTTGCTTCCAGGTCCTCCCACTGACTATTATTATCCAATCGATGTCTATGGGAGTTGCTTCCAGATCCTCCCGGGTGGCGTGTCCAGCTAGAGCCATAGTGCCTTGATGCAGTGGAGCGCCCCACAGTCTGCAATATAATCCTGGCCATGCCAGTGCCGACTGAGGCCTGGAGTCTCACAGGGTTATGCACCATATGAGGATTGACCATAATGTGTCTGTGGTCAGCGTTCCCATGAAGTCCTCAAATTTAGAAAAATAAAATCAAGAACGGTCAAGTACTTAAAAATAACAAAATTGTGCAAAAAGAGTTAAAAAGTGCCTGGATTTGTTGTTTTTATATAGAATTTTTGTAAACAGGTCTTGAAAATCTTCATGTCCACATTTTATATAAATTATTCCGCTAGGAACTGATCCTGGATCAGAATCCACATTCTTCAAAAGATGGTAGGGGTTTGGATTGGGACTGAAAAAGCTGATCTTGGGACAGTGTTCATTTTCAGGGGAATTGAGGCCTTTTTCCTATTGCTTTAATTATTGATCAGCTACAATTTTGACATAGCCTACTTTACATCTTCTATGGGTCCATTAAATTGAGAGAACAGGACTTTAAAAAGTGTCTGAATTGGTGGCGTAGTTAAGAGTGATTTATGTACAGGTAACCAAAACAAAGGAAATGCTTGAGTAAATGAAGGGTCTTCACAGCTCTGTTATGGTGTAGGGTGCATTTTCCTGGCATGGTTTAGGTCCACTCAACCCCTTAGAGGGCAAGGTAAACACCAATAAATACAAAGCTATCCTGAGTGATCATCTTCATCCTATGGTGAACCATTTCTATCCTGATGGGAGTGGCCCCCTCCAGGATGACAATGCCCCAATCCACAGGGCACAAATGGTCATTGAATGGTTTGATGAGCATGAAAACGATGTAAACCATATGCTATGGCCATCTCAGTCACCAGATCTCAACGCAGTTGAACACTTATGGGAGACTCTGAGACAGCGTTTTCCACCACCACCGACGAAACACCAACTAATGGAATTTCTTGTGGAAGAATTGAAGGGACACACCACCACTGGAGTCCTAGACACTTGTAGAATCTTTCCAAGGTGCACTGAAGCTGTTCTGGGGGTCCAGCACCCTATTAAGACACATTATGTTGGCGTTACCTTTATTTTGGCGTTTCACCTGCACAAACAACCAATAAAAACAAACTTTTCTGCATCATGCTGGATTCTAAGTCTATAGGACAACCTCATTTCTCGTCACAGATTAACATCAGTGTTCCCTCTCTGTGCTGGCGTTGTAAGGGTTCTCTGGCAGAAAGAGTCCTTTGTTCACAGGGTCACGGGGCTTTCAGGTGGGGGAGGGGGTTGCCGTGACGAATCAAACTGGAGTTGCTTGGAGAAGGGCAGTTCCATAATAATCGCTAAAACCTTAAACCCGAGGGCGTGAAGTTGGGGGGGTTGGAGTTTGGGTTTGGGCCTCTAGATCACCGCGTTCGAGCCGGAAAGGCCGTTCCTCATCCGCGAGGCCCAGTTCTCCGCTGGAAACCGGAGTATTCCAGTTTTAATGGGAGTTCACGGTCTTGCGGTCCAAACTCGATATTTAAGGTCGCCGTAATTGGCCCTGCGAGTCTGGCCTTGCTTCCAAGTTAGATAATTAGGGGGGAGGGGGCCCAAATCATCGACTGGATTACACACCCAAGTTCTGAACAAGCCGGATAAGCCAGCGATTTCAAGGTGCATTACTCCCACTAAGACAAAATCACAGGGGAGGAAACTGTTCTAATCAGGCTCAACTCTCAGTGACCCCCTCCCTCCCGACGCGCATGCACGCACGCAGCTCACGTCCAGCTGCGGCCTCCGTCACTGCAGACCCACAGAAGCTTCGCTTCCGCAGTCCCCGACCGTTAGGTCAGCTGCGCTCCACGTGGGGGAATCAAACCAGTCTCCAGCTGGATGCTTCTTCTTCTTGTCCATATACAGAAGTCGCTATTCAGATTATATGATGTCCAGCCAGTGATTGGTACATTGCTGTGCCTTGGTGTTGTATAGTGCTAGGTCCTTTGCTGTGCAGGGTCCGCCTAGTAGAGGACATTGGAGGAGATGTTCCATGGATGCTCTATGGCTCAGTTGGTAGAGCACAGCGTTAGCAACGCTTACGTTGTGGGTTCAATCCCCACTGGGGCCACACATGTACAAAAATGACAGACTAGACCTGGATAAAAGCGAAATACTGCAGGGGGCAGGGAATCGGCAGCAGACAGAAGACCTAGGATACAATAACCCTCCCCCCCATGATCTGGGACACATTAAACACACCCCTCTCTATCCCTCTCCCCAAACTTCAGACCTGGTATATATTAACTCCCCCCCCCCCCGCCAGATCTCTAAATTGTACGGTAAGCTCGGCATTAGTTCCAATCTGGGTTTTCTGGATCCGCGTGTGACAACAGTGCAGGAAATTAGGCAGAAAAATATATTCCAGTAATTTGTCAGTTGGCATGTGTGCTCCACGGATCACCCTCAGAGGACTCGATGCCATCGATCGGCGAAGGGATGAAACAACGCACGCTTTCATCGCATCGATAAATAAATCCCCAAATGGACGAAACGGCGTGTGTAACCTTGGACGCAGACACGCGTCTGTCCTCCTCGAGGCCCTCCGGGGCGAGTGGGGCGATGATGATGCGCGAGTCACCCGTAGCTGTTGATGAAGAGGATGAAAACAGACTGTGATGAAAAACACAAGTGTAATATATGCCCCTGTGAGCACCACAGCTTGCGAGGGACTCCAGTGTGTGTGACAGAGCAAACGAGAGAGAGAAAGGAAGGCAATGCCACGCCTCTTCCCCTTTCTGCCCTCTCTCCAACGTGGATTTGTCTAGGACTCTCTAAACCAGGTCTATACATCTTTCTCTGTGGTTCTCTGTGGCTCAGTTGGTAGAGCATGGCGTTGGCAACGCTTAGGTTGTGGGTTCAATCCCCACTGGGCCACATATACTGAAAATGTATGCATTCACTACTGTAAGTCGCTTTGGATAAAAGCATCTGCTAAATGACGTATATTATTATTATTCTCCTGTCTGTAGCCAGTTCTACAGTGTTCTCCTCTCTAGAGCTTGCCCTGTACTTCATTCTCCTGCCTAGAGCTGGTTCTGCACATTGCTCTCCTACCTAAACCCTGTCATGTACATCTTTCTCCTGTTGGTCCAGACTGGTTGTTATGGTGATGTGTCGGTCCAGTCTGGTTGTTATGGTGATGTGTTGGTCCAGACTGGTTGTTGTGGTGATGTGTCGGTCCACACTGGTTGTGGTGGTGATGTGTTGGTCCAGTCTGGTTGTTGTGGTGATGTGTTGGTCCAGTCTGGTTGTTGTGGTGATGTGTCGGTCCAGACTGGTTGTTGTGGTGATGTGTCGGTCCACACTGGTTGTTATGGTGATGATGTGTCGGTCCACACTGGTTGTGGTGGTGATGTGTCGGTCCAGTCTGGTTGTTATGGTGATGTGTCGGTCCAGACTGGTTGTTGTGGTGATGTGTTGGTCCAGAGTGGTTGTGGTGGTGATGTGTTGGTCCAGTCTGGTTGTGGTGCCTGGGGTTAAGTGGTCCAGAACTCTGCAGTTGCAAGGTTCCTTCAAAAACAAGTTGATTAGCCCTTGTTTCAAATTTTGCTGAAATATTCTCTGATCACTTGACCATACAGAGAGGCATCCCATGAGTAGAGAACTAATGTTTTAACCTGGGAGGGGGGCATGCTGTTTTTTTAGTTACTGCATACATATAGAGTTCATGCTGATTTGGGATCTGTCTCAAAGTCAGACAGTATTATCTGAAACCAAGTATACTAATCTGGATTCTCGAAGGCTTCCTGTACAGGGAATGTGCTCATAGATGAACAGAGTAGGTCTGTGTACAACAGACAATCTGTGCTGTTCGCATGCGGCTATCGAGCCAATGGCAGCACATGAATGAGCTTTCTGTTCTCCTGTGAGACGTGAGGATGGCCATCCAGTGTGTGAGTCCTTGGGAACTGGAAAGGCGCTATATGAATAAAATATTATTATTATTATTATTATACTGTACTCTTGTGGCATTTGGGCATTACCAGGCAGCCCGCTTCTCTGACCCGGTGGCCCGTGCGTGGGGCAGAATTACCATGGAAACTATTTAATCTTGCCCACAGCTCCCAAAAGCGTATTAGGGAGAGCCAGGCTAATATCTGTCAAACATATCAAGTGCCAGCATGATTTTTCTTTCCCCTATTTTGTGTTTCCAAAAGGCCTCCATTGTGAGAGAGGCATATCGCCATGGCTACGCAGAACCAACTCTGCCTGCCCTCTAGAATTATAAACATTCCCCCCTTTCCTTGAGTGCTGTAAGTAGGTGCCCCAATGGCTTGATTAAAAAAAAAAAAAAGCACCCGAAAAAACTTCTCCTCTTAATAAAAAGGAGATTTTAGAAATCTACCCCAGGATTAATTAAAATAGAATTATTTGGATGCAGGGGAGAGGGAAAATGGAAACCCTAGACCAATGTGGCACGCAGGGCGGAAAAATGGTGTCAGGCGAACGGGAATGGAAGTGGCTTCCGTTACCGTGTGAACCCACTCCAACCCCGGGGGGCATGGCGGACCTGGTATTCGGAGGGGAGGTGGGGGGGGGGCTGTGACCTCATGAACAGAGATCCTAAGAACTGTGAGCTCTGGGTTTCACATAGCGCCCTCCTCAGGCGACTGGTCAAACTGGGCGGGGCTGGAACCCCGTCCCACAATGCCTTGCATGTCACATTTTAAGCATTATTATCTTATCCAGAGCGACTTACAAGATGTGCATTAATACATGGTAGGAACAATCATAGTTCACAATCACAGTCACTTCTGCATCGTGGCTTTTTGTACAGAAAAGGCTGAGAAAACAAAAATCTGAAAGGATATTGTCAGGAGAACGTCACATTACATTACATTACAGTCATTTAGCAGACATCCTCATCCACATGAGCAACAGTGACACAGATCTGGGGAACAGCACTCCCAGACCAGTGAGCACACAAGCAGCTTCACTAAAGCGCCACTGCAAGTTATCTATGTCAATTCGGCCTCAACTGTGCCTCAACCTTTAAATACAGAGATACATCCGATACCATAATATAACAAAGACACACCTGAACAGATAGGTTACCTACATTTAAAAAGATAGCAAAGTGCTAGGGGGTGGTATTTGGGGGAGTCGAGATAGTTTATGAAAGACAAGGAAGGAAATGTTACCTAGTGTAATCTAGAGTGCACAAGCCGAGGTTGCCAGGAATATTTGTAAAATCCCAAACCAAAGTAATGCAATCTGCCATTAGAACAGGAAAGGGGGCCTCGGATAGTGTAGCGGTCTAACGCACTCGCTTTGACTGGTGCTTCACAAGTGTGAGCTGCCTACTGCGGTCACGGTTCGAAACCCGACTGTGCCAGACCGGCCCTGGCCAGGAGCCCCAATCGGGGGCGGCATTTGACTGTCCATCCCAGGGGGAGGGTGGAGGGTGAGTCGGCTGAAATTGGACACTAAATTGGGAGAACATTTTTGATTTTTAAATTTTTATTAATTAATAAAAATAAAAAAACTGCAAAGGGCCCAAAACTATTTTGTCATTTGTCATTTGACTTATTAAAGACTCTTGATCAATAACATTATAAACACACAGCCAAAACGACTCTTTATGATAGTTCCATTGAACATTACCCAATAGGCCTACACTAGTAATAAAGAAAACAAGACCCTACCTTATATAACCATGTCTAACTTTCTTCTTTCCCTGCTGTAGACATCCAGTACCTCCTCTGCCATTACCAGGGGCATCATGGAGCCAATCAGAAGGGGCACCGAAAATAAAGCGGTATCAATAGCTAGCGATCTAAGTAGCTAAATAAGCTAACGTTAGCTACTTCTCCAATTTAAGTTCAATGAATGTCACAAACCCACCGCCGTGCGGTTTGATCATCGATAACACGCGAAAGAAGTGCAGACAATACAGCTGGTTCATGAGAACATATGTTACACCAATTAACAAAATATAATAGCTCTATCCCTGATATCTGTACCAAATGTGGGCTGGTAAAGGGAACACTCTTTCACTGCATATGGCAATGTGAACATTTTTAATTATTTTGGGAAGAGGTGAAACAGGCCGTAGAGGAGATGTTATCTATACAACTATCTTTAGACCCAAAGCTTCTCATTTGAGGATTATACCCAACTATTCATAACATGAGAAAGAAAAAGCAGGTTTTGCTTGTTAGCCAAACGAGTTATTGCACAATCTTGGAAACAGGTGCGTAAACCAAAAATTAGTAAATGGCTCACTGGATTATCCACATGTCTACCCTTAGAGAACATGACCTGTGCTATTAAGGGCAAACAATCACTTTTTAACAACATATGGGGTCCCTTCATAGTTTACATGGAGCGTACAGACTTGACTCATATGACAGACGTGCCTGGGCTGGAATGAGAATCCTCTGCAGTTGTATTTTTAACATCCAAATCTACCTTGTTAACTTTTGTTATCACAGGATTTTCATATCTGAGTTAGAGAAAATTGTATTATTATTATTGTGTGTGTGTGTGTGTGTGTGTGTGTGTGTGTGTGTGAGTGAGTGCATTTTGTGTTTCCTATCTTTATTGTTATCCTCAACTGATTTATGTAATACTGTATGATTGTTGTTATTGCTAAAAACAATAAATACATTGTTGGGAAAAAAGATAAATGTAATTAGGGCATACTCTAACTACTGAATTGATACTTGGGTAATTATGGTAATTAGCTGGCTATTACTGTATCTGTCACGTATTTGGGACACAAAGGGACAGTTAGCTAGCTATATAATTTATTAACAATCTTAACTAGGCTACCTGGAAACATCGCCCTAAGCATTTAGTGCTGTTCTCTTGAAGATGTCAGTATCAATAATGGTGTCGACTGTGAAACGTTCAAATACGAGTACAAAACATTAACTTATCTTGGGATATGTCTTGACTCATCACACTCACTGGCTGAGGGCGTTCAAGGTACAATATTCTTCAAGTGAGAATATTGCGAAATGGATTTAGGAGAGGGGCGGGGGATTCATATGTGACAGAAACGTCAGTGAGTTGATGAGCGCCATAGAATTTGGACACTTTTTGATGCCGTGTCCTCAATTCTCCCAAGTCTTAATTTTTTAACATTCCTGACATGAGTGGTGGTCAGGAGAAGTGTTGCGAAAATACAGAGAAGCTGTACTTGCACTAAACATACGTCCGCGAGTTGGGAACTGTCATAAAACATTTCAGGAGGGGGGTTTAAAGCAGTAGCTCACCAAGGACTGTTATTATTCTGAACCTAAACTCCAAATGGTTAAATTGATGCATTTTGACATAACCTTTAAAGTTCTGAACTTTGTAGAAAAAAAAGAAAAAAGAAAAAAAGCCAGTTTCAGAGTTCCAAATGACCTCCACTCCAGATGTGTCCGTATCTCAGAGGTTCTACTGTATTTTCTTCACTGTGATTTTAGACCCTATTTAGACCCTATAGCCTGAAAATGTTTAGCCATTATTTTCTAAAAACATTTTTACTTAATATCTATTTTTAAAAATACCACATTTAGGGAATGGTATTTCAATTTTGAGAGCGACCATCATTGCAGTGTTTTTGATTTGGGGAATGTAACAGTAAATTAATTAAAAATGTTGGCTTGTGCTTTGCATGTGTACATCTCACATTCTCATTGGGGGCTGAGCCCCCCTAAAGGTCAAATCCCAGAATCGCCCCTGGTTTAAAGTCACACCCCTGCCCACATTTGTGCTACTGCGTGATGAAACACGTAAACCCCCGCTGCCAGAAGACCTTCCTCCCTGAGCAGCGCCGCGAACATAGTATGCGCAGTCCTTGCATCGCTGTGAGATCACAACGGAGGGCGTTCTCTTCACCCCCTGAAGTGGAGCCGTGGTTAATCATTGCCGTGATATCATTATCATATTAGGGTTTTATTGCATTAACCCTGGGGTGAGAGCGCTCCGAGGTGACTATGGGGAGCCGTAGCAGAGACACATTGTTCCATCTTTAAAATATCCAGTCTGCATATTTCATTAAAGTTCCCGCACAGTCATTGTACTTCACATTTAACTCACCTTAGTGTGTGCCAAAAAACAAACATCCTTCATACTTTTCCCCCCTACTTAAAATGCTTAGACTTGGAGGTATGCACGCTTTATCTCTAATCTCGGACCATGAGCAATGCTGTACGGCAGGCTGCGTGGGCGGGGAGCGAACATTCACGAGCTCACCTTGTTTGACATACCTATTGACCTACGTCTGCAACGAGTCCTCGGTTCTTGCATTTAGGGGCTTTAGCCCCCCTTTTTCTTCATTTCAGCCCCCTGAAAATGTTTAGTCATTATTTTCTAAAAACATTTTTACTTAATATCTATTTTTAAAAATACCACAGATAGGGAATGGTATTTCAATTTTGAGAGCGACCACCATTGCAGTGTTTTTGATTTGGGGAATGTAACAGTAAATTAATTAAAAATGTAGGCTTGTGCTTTGCATGTGTACATCTCACATTCTCATTGGGGCTGAGGCCCCTAAAGGTCAAATCCAGAATCGCCCCTGGTTTAAAGTCACACCCCTGCCCACATTTGTGCTATTGCGTGATGAAACACGTAGACCCCCGGTGCCAGAAGACCTTCCCCTCTGAGCAGCGCCGCGAACATAGTATGCGCAGTCCTTGCATCGCTGTGACATCACAACGGAGGGCGTTCTCTTCACCCCCTGAAGTGGAGCCGTGGTTAATGTCATTGCCGTGATATCATTATCATATTAAGGTTTTATTGCATTAACCCTGGGGTGAGCCGTAGCAGAGACACATTGTTCCATCTTTAAAATATCCAGTCTGCATATTTCATTAAAGTTACCGCACAGTCATTGTACTTCACATTTAACTCACCTTAGTGTGTGCCAAAAAAACAAACATCCTTCATACTTTTCCCCCCCTACTTAAAATGCTTAGACTTGGAGGTATGCACGCTTTATCTCTAATCTCGGACCATGAGCAATGCTGTACGGCAGGCTGCGTGGGCGGGGAGCGAACATTCACGAGCTCACCTTGTTTGACATACCTATTGACCTACGTCTGCAACGAGTCCTCGGTTCTTGAAATATAATGCGTGAGTGCGCTGAGCCTTCATAAATCGCAGACATTTCTCTCGCTCCTCTTCTTTTATTGGCAAAATGTGTAAGAACACGTTTGTTTTTTGACATCCAGGCACGACACAGGGGTTTTTTTAGTTTTTTTTTACCATGCAAGCCAAAACCTATAGCTGTCCGCTACGTTCAAATGTCAGTGGCTAGTTACGTTTGCTGGCTAATTATAAACAATGAGGTGCGCTCCAAACCCCACGCAGCACACTCCGTTTATAAACGGCACACGCCGCGACGCATGCCGGTTGTGCCTCCCAGAATCCCCGGCAAGAACGGCGAGAAACGTCATAAGCACCAGTGGCGATTTTAGTACTTAATCTCATCTGAAAATTTTAAAAAAATATCATTTTTAAAAATATCACAGATAGAGAGTGGTATTCAATTTTGAGAGCGACAACCATTGTGGTGTTTTTGTTTTGGGGAAAGTAACAGTAAATTTATTAAAATTTTAGGCTTGTGCTTTGCATGTGTACATCTCATATTCTGATTAGGGGCTGAGGCCCCCTAAAGGTCAAATCCTAGAATCGCCCCTGAATTAAGTACAACGAAAAAACAACGTGCCAGCATGGCCTACAACGGATATTGGTAAAACACAGGTGAATATACTCCATGCCTAAAATCACATTAATTGTCCTCACCTGGTATTGCACATGCTGGCATTTACACTAAAGGTATTGCATCATGTCGAATTAAATGGCAGCCTATGCCTAATGCTACTTGTTTTGGTTTGTTTTTTTAAGTCCACCTTTATTCATACTCCGAGACAGTCCCAAAGTATGCTGATGGAAGACAAACGCGTGTCACCCTAGACCAAGCCACCATTCGACATCTTCATGAAGAGAGCAGCACAGGTTCTCATCCATTTAAACAATATAATAATAATATATGCCATTTAGCAGATGCTTTTATCCAAAGCGACTTACAGTAGTGAATGCATACATTTTCAGTATCATGTGGCCCCAGTGGGGATTGAACCCACAACCTAAGCGTTGCCAACGCTGTGCTCTACCTACTGAGCCACAGAGAACCACATAAACACACAGAGCAGTCATTGCATATCATAATTGCTTTTAAAATGAATGAAATTAAGTTTAGTTAACACAGGAGAGCTGGGAAGATGTCGATTCCGAGAGGGATATCTCATTCTCAGTGAGGAGAGCTGTTAATGGTTTTCCCATCGCTGACATTGTTAATGGTTCAATGACAGGTTCAACTTCCCTTTGAGCGATTTTCTCCGCTCTACGTAGCGACGCACCGGCACGTCTAAACGGAGCGGACCCCGTGCGCGCGCGCCTTCTCTACGTCATGACGCTTACAGGTGGTGATTTTTGGTAAGCGGTCATTGGTGTATTAAAAATGAGCTGGGCTTTCTGATGTCACAAATACTCCCTTATCAGTCAATAGGATTGGAACAGATTTATTATTTTTTTACATAAAGAAGCCAAACCCTGTATCGGTGTACCTGCAATCAGGCACGTGCACAGATAGGGCCCAAGGGGGGCTTGAGCCCCTGCCCTTTTGCCCTCAAGAGTCAAAAAGTGCCCTTTTTTGGCTGATGTTAATTGTATTGTATTTTTTCTTTATTTGTTATTGAAATTCTATCAAATATAAAGAGGGAAAGGTATAGTAGTATCCACTAAGCACACTAGCAGTGTGTTTCCCTGTTAAAATAAAAGTTTTTTGTTTGAATGCAATTAAATTGCATCCTTCCTAACTTTCTTTCTCAAAGAAACCACTGATCTAATGTGACTGAATTGGTCTAAACACTGACTGACTTGCATTACTACATCAAATCTGTGGTTTCTTCATGGAATAATGTGTTTCAGTAGAATTTAAACAAGTCCCATGTTATGAACATAGTGTGTGATTATGGATGGCGGCGGTGTGGCAACATCGGGGTGGGAATAGTGCGTGTTGGTGGGGTGAGTACCCTTTATTTTTTTGGCTTGAGCCCCTGCCCCCCAAAAATGTCTGTGCACGGCCCTGCCTGCAATGATGTTTTTCCCCAACATCCGACTTTCATCTGGTTTCACCCAAACATCATTTCTGATGAAGAACCTTTAATAAATAATTATAGTGAGAAATACAGAAATCCGGATGCAAAGCGCACGCTCTTCAAAAATACCCTGGGGCTGTTTTTCTCAGCGCTTTTCCCATAAATGTTGGTGTGCTGCACACACACACACGGTCACACTCGCGTGGACCAGCGTTATCCTTCTCACGTCTTAGTTACACTTCTGATTCTCAATATTTCACCGAGAAACAACATCAATATGAAAGCGAGAGTGCTGTACCAATAGCCTGTTATTGTACAATAGCATTTATAATAGATCGTCAAAACATCAATAGCAAAGCAATACAGTGCAATTACATATTTAGGCATTAGTGAATATTAATAAGAATAATTTGTATATACTTTGAAACTACTACTTCATGCTTCATACGTCGGTAGGCATTATTATTATTAATGATAAATGAATATCTAAAGACACTAAGATATGATTTCTTTTGATTTCTCACACAACAATGATTTCTACTACATTTCATAGGAAAAATGTCCCATTTTCACTAGCGACAAACCCTTTTAACATTTTTTTTAGAACAGGCCTCCCCTTTTAGAAGGTATTTCTTAATTAAGAATTGACAATGAATGACAGAGATTGGCTGTTCTTATAGTGATAGCTTTAGCTTCGGCGGAAGAATGCTCGGTTGACTTTTAAACGTCCAGATGCAAGTCACGGGATCGTATCACGCGGCCTGTGAATATAGGCGTTAAGGCCGTTGCCACGGAAACGGCTTCCGGCGGAAAGAAAAACGCGCTGTTGTGAGGCTCGTCTTAAAAAAAAAAAAAAGATATATATATATATTTTAAAAGGATGAATTACAGCTTCAGGCATGCCAGGGTTTATATGGCGATTTGGTATCTGCCTCCAACGTGGACGGTATCACTCGAAACCGGAAAAACGGCACGGAAAAACGTGCCAATGTAACCCCAGAGTGCACTAGGCCTATATATCAAATACATGTGATTATTGATTAAGTGATTCATTTTCTGCCGGGAACATGTGCTATGAAATCCCCAAACCAACTTAAATGAACAAAAATGTCATCGATCAAAATTTTTGACGAAACGGGTGTTGAAAGAATGACGTTGGTTTAAAACCATTTTTCGGACTCTTTCGGATACGGTCCAGTGTGTATGGCTGTTTTCTCTGTGCTGTTTCAGAGCTCCCAGGAGCAGTCCTTAGCTAAAACGCAGGGTTTGAACTAGGGCTGTGACGGTATTATATGACATTTTCACCGTATGGTTACACCACTCAATATCACGTTTTTAGGTAGCCTTAGCGAGGACGAACCTTCCTAAAATGATAGGAGGGGCGGAGGGGGGTCACACTTCTCACATGCATCCCGTATGTGTACGTGTGTATGTACTTCACATAAGGGTGTGTGTGTGTGTGTGTGTGTTCACTGTATGTTTGTATGTATGTGTGTGTATATAGTGCATATATATATATTGAGTATATGTGTGCATGTGTCTATATAGTGTGTGCATGTGTATGAGTTAACGTGTCTGTACACAGTGTGTGCATGTGTGTGTCTGTACATAGTGTGCACGTGTGTGTGTGTGTGTGTGCGCACCGTATGAGTCCATGTGTGTGTGTGTGTCTGTATACAGTGTGTGCACGTGTGTGTGTGTGCACCGTATGTGCAGTGTGTGTGTGTGTGTGTGTGTGTGTGCATGTGTCTGTCTGTATATCTGTCTGTGTACTGTAAGAGAATGTGTGTGTGTGTGTGTGTGTGAATGTGTCTGTACGCGTGCCCATCTGTCTGCGCGTATACTGTAGAAGAGAATGTGTGTGTGTGTGTGTGTGTGCATGTGTCTGTACGCGTGCCCATCTGTCTGCGTGTATACTGTAGAGAATGTGTGAGTATGTGTGTGTGTGCATGTGTCTGTACGCGTGCCCATCTGTCTGCGCGTACACTGTAGAAGAGAATGTGTGTGTGGGTAAGCGGTGGGGATTCCTGTTTTCATAAGGAGGGTGTGTGAAATACCTGATTAAACAGGATGCGCTCCTCACAGCACAGACTGGCAGAGATCACGAGCAGCAGCAGCTGGCCCGGGCCCCAACACTGCAGGCCCACGATCTTATCAGAGCTTTAACAAGCCGGAAAACCCCAGTCACCCTGGCGCTCGAGCGCTCTCCACGAAGACAACACGCAGAGTGCTCACTTCATTAAGACAAGCGGCGCGAGAGACAAACGGGGAAGGAGAAACGGAGGGAGAGACAGAGAGACGGGCGAAGGACAAAGGAACAGTCAGAAATGAGTTATCCCTCGTGCACACTGTAACTAGTCTGTCTGTCCTCTGTCGTCCTTCAAATCTTGGTCCAAAGTGATACGAGACCCACGGACAAGGACACACAGACATCACGCGATCGTGAAGTCCCAGGAGTGGCAGAGAGCGGAAATAACGAACAGCAGTCGATCCGTTTCTCTTGTTTATTGACAGATCGTTACAGTCTCACGATGTCAGCCAGGCTACGCACCAGTACTAGCACCAGACAGACAGAGAGAGAGAGAGAGAAAAAAAGAAATGAGAGAGAGGGATAGAGCGATATAAAAAGATAAGTGCCATAACCTGAGAGGGACAGTGAGCAGGCGATTAGGATTGGTTCATATTGTATTTTTGAAATGTTTAATTTTTGAAAAATGGTTTTTAACGTTGTTAATACGGTTTTATTTAATTTGTTAGTTAATCTGCCCACCTCCATCTCATTATTATTATTATTATTATTATACTTCCTGTCTTGGAATGTGCCATTTTTGTATGCCTTAATAATACAAAAGCTTTTGCTTGTCATGCCAAAAAAGCAGATTTGAGAAAGACAGAGAGAGAAAGGGAGAGATTGATAGAGAGAGAGGGGTGATCTCTGGAGCTGTGAGTCGATGCTCTGACACGCTCCTCAGACCCATATACAGCACTGTGGTGGATTTGGGGCAGATGGCTGGAGGGGGAGGGGGGTCTCACTGGGCTGGGCTCTGTAAGAAAACAGACAGATATGTAAAGATGTGTATCAAAGATTATACATTTACATTACATTTACTTATCCAGAGCGACTTACACAGTTTACATTTCTTTACATACAATCCATTTATACAGCTGGACATTTTACTGAAGCAATTCAGGTTAAGCACCTTTAGCTCAAGGGTACAACAGCAGTGCCCCTCCTGGGGACTGAACCTGCAACCTTAACGTCACAAGCCCAGCTTCCTAACCATTATACCACACTGCCTGCCTAAGATTATATTAAGAGTATATTGATTGAGCAGAGGTAAAAACAGTGGTCAGCGAACACAAGAACAGGAAGGTCACCTTGGAAAGGATTGCAGGCCTCTGAACTCCCAGCCAATCACAGAGCTGGTTCCTGTGGGCACGCACTATGGACAGGTCCTCTTCCCTGAATAGTGAAGATATACAAAAAAATATGGGAATGATTCAAGAAAATCCTCTCAGTCAAACAATCCGATCAAAACTGGAACTTACTGTCATAATAACTATTACTACTATTATTACAAATATATATATATATTTTTTCAAACCAATCTTTATCCACAATTTTTTCTTTTCTTCCAATTTGGAATGCCCAATTGAAATTGGAGACCTTTTGTAAACTCAATGACTGTGAACTGCCCCATCCCAGTCAATTCGTCTGACTGACCAATGGAGTCAACGGTGGGGAGTCAAGAACAATCTTGCTGACCAACACCCTCCCTTCCTGGGCGATGCTGCAGCCAATTATGCGCCACCTTGCAGGGCTGCTGGCCAACACCCATCCCAGAGTCTCAGCCCCCAAACCATCACTGACCAGTTAGCGTCGCTCAGCAGGGTCATGACATCATCCATGACGGCTGGATCGATGACGTCATCGTAGGTGAGCAGCATCTCGTACATCTGGCTGGCCGTGGCCTTTCTGATCTGCAGGGTGGGGAGCGAAACGCCTTCAGTCACTGCCCTACAGCGTGTGCCCCTGCTTCCTCTCTCAAAACCCCGCCCCTACATCTCACACCTTCCCCCTCTCCCTTCATCTCATCCCTCTCTACAGACCCCACCCCCTCACTCCAGACTTCGCTCCCACTCTCTCCAGACCCCGCCCCTCTACCCAGACCACGCCCCCTCTCTCCAGACCCCACCCCTCTACCCAGACCCCACCCCCTCTCTCCAGACCCCGCCCCTCTACCCGGATCATGCCCCCTCTCTCCAGACCCCACCCCTCTACCCAGACCACGCCCCCTCTCTCCAGACCCCACCCCTCTACCCAGACCCCACCCCCTCTCTCCAGACCCCACCCCTCTACCCAGACCCCACCCCCTCTCTCCAGACCCCGCCCCTCTACCCAGATCATGCCCCCTCTCTCCAGACCCCACCCCTCTACCCAGACCCCACCCCCTCTACCCAGACCCCACCCCCTCTCTCCAGACCCCACCCCCTCTCTCCAGACCCCACCCCCTCTCCAGACCCGGCCCTCTCTCCAGACCCCCCCTCTCTCTGCAGTGCTCACCACAGGGAATGGGTGACAGAGGAGCAGCAGGAGCTGGAACAGAACCTTCTTCCGGACCTCTCCCTGAAACTGGATCAGCCCACAGAACCTGAGAGAGAGAGAGAGAGAGAGAGAGAGGGAGAGAGGGAGAGAGAGAGAGGGAGAAAGAGAGAGAGAGAGGGAGAGACAAAGAGACAGAGAGAAAGAGAGAGAGAGAGAGACAGAGAGAGAGAAAGAGAGAGAGGGAGACAGAGAGAGAGGGAGAAAGAAAGAGAGAGAGAGACAGAGAGAGAGAGAGAGAGAGCGAAAGAGAGGGAGAGACAAAGAGAGAGAGAAAGGTTTCAATGCATTTCTCTGTTGCTATTGTTTATTTTGCATCAAGTATTATCTCATCAATAAAGCATTTTGAATTGACTTGAGAGAGAGGGGGTAGATAGATGGGTGACGAGAGAGAGAAAGGTAGGTGAGAGGTGAATGTGCAGACGTTCAGTTCTGCTGATCTGTTGTTTTTAGGAGGAATAACATCCATCTCCCTGCCAATGACAGCAGCCCCATTCTGAGTCACACAAGGAAAACATGTCTACCACAACAGGTGCCTGCGTGACATCTGTGTGACTCACAGCAGTCACGTGTGGAGAGTTGGGGCCATGGCGTCCTACAGGTGAGGGGGTGGGTGGAGCTTAAGGCGCAAGGGCGTGGCACTTACACCGTGACGCTGGAGCGAAGCTTCTGGACGTCTTTGGATTTCTTGATCTCCTCTTTACAGAGAGCCAGCAGCTCCACACAGAATGGGTGACTGCAGGGCAGAAAGAGAGAGAGAGAGAGAGAGGGAGGGAGGGAGAGGGAGGGAGGGAGAGGGAGGGAGGGAGAGGGATAGAGGGGCAGAGGGGGAGAGAGAGGGGGAGAGGGAGAGAGAGGGGAGAGAGAGCTGAGTGAAAATAATGACAGAATTGCAATAAAGGAGATTTCAGCTCCAGCTGAGACTAGACTTTTCAAAGCTCTTCCTAGCAGTTGGGGGAACAATAATATATATTTTTGAAAAAAAAATGAATTGTGTCTAAATAACATGAATATAAAAACTGAACAAAACGTGTCACAAACCACACGATTCCGAGGAACAATCTGCTAACGCTCTCAGCCTTACTGACATCACCAGAATCCCTTCTGCGCGCACGCACACACACACACACACACACACACACACACACACACACACACACACACACACACACACACACACACACACACACACACACACAGACAGACAGACAGACAGAGCATTGTGGGATATTGGAGGATGCACTGCAACAGAGAGGCACTGTGGGATATGGGAAGACACAGGCTGGTGTAAATGCGTCCCGCGTCCTCGTGTGGGTTGGAGAGCGGGTCTCACAGCCCCGAGGGGCGCGGGGGCTCGGCGGCACACTCACTCGTCCTCGCCGGTGAAGATATCAAAGCAGCCGTTGGCCAACATCTGGTCCACCATCTTCAGGAGCGGGATCGACACTCTGAGGACGGGGGACAGGAAGACAGCGTCACACTGCACTGTTTAACACTACACTACACTGTTTAACACTACACTGTTTCACTCTACACTGTTTCACTCTACACTGCACTGTTTAACACTACACTGCACTACACGCAGAGCTGTCTCCTCATTGGTCAGCTCTCTCGGTGCAGAGCTGCCTCCTCATTGGTCAGTTCTCTCGGCGCAGAGCTGCCTCCTCATTGGTCAGCTCTCTCGGCGCAGAGCTGCCTCCTCATTGGCTAGCTCTCTCGGCGCAGAGCTGCCTCCTCATTGGTCAGCTCTCTCTCGGCGCAGAGCTGCCTCCTCATTGGCCAGCTCTCTTGGCGCAGAGCTGCCTCCTCATTGGCTAGCTCTCTCGGCGCAGAGCTGCCTCCTCATTGGTCAGCTCTCTCGGCGCAGAGCTGCCTCCTCATTGGCTAGCTCTCTCGGCGCAGAGCTGCCTCCTCATTGGCTAGCTCTCTCGGCGCAGCGCTGCCTCCTGACTGGTCAGCTGTGCCTGCGGCTGCGCAGGCCTTACCTGTCGTTGCGCAGGTGGTCTCTGAAGATGCGCAGCAGCGTGGCTCCAAACTGCTCCAGCGTGGGCCGGTCCTGCTGGATGCCCCTCAGGTGGTCGAACAGGGACTGCGCCGAGAACAGCACCTGAGAGGGGTCAGGGGTCAGCACAGGGGTCAGGGGTCAGCAGAGGGCTCGCGCCAACGCGCAGACACCACGAGTGCGTTAGACCGCTACGCCATCCGAGGCCCCTAAAGCACTTTATTAATTAAGAGTTGAGGCGATACTAAGAACATAAGAACGTAAGCATACTATAATGGTGAGAACTGGCCGTTCGGCTCATCTAGGCTCGTCATGTCCTAATCTAAAGAGCATCTAGTACTGCATCTAGCCTGGATTTGAATAGCCCAGGCGGTTCTGCCTCTACTACCCGACCTGGCAAGCTGTTCCAGGCATTGACAACTCTCTGTGTAAAGAAAAACTTCCTAATATCCGTGTGGAATTTGCCTTTAACTAATTTCCACCTGTGGCCTCTTGTTCTGCTGACCCCACTTATCTTAAAAAATCTTTGGTATTTTACTTTGTCAATCCACTCGATATACTACTCAAAATACACTCATTTACAGTAAAGCACCCTATTTCAACCTGTACACTTTCCATGATTCATATCTGAAGGGGTGTTGCCTTTATGATCTCTGATGTGTCTTTGTTTGCTCTGCCTACTGAGCCACACAGCCACACAAATAGAGATCAGACTCAAACGGGGTGTGTGACATGGAGTGTATTTAGGGTGCACAGTGAGACAGTGAAGCATTCGACTTCTCTCCCGTTAAATTTCACCGAAGCCTCGTAGTTTAAAGTGATGTCCGCGCGCTCTGACAAAGCAGACCCTCTTTCCCGCGGCGGTGTTGTATTTGCGCAAAGCGCTGAATATGAAGACACGCATAACGGCATCAAAAAACGTGACATAAGATCTTGAAAAATAAATGAGAGAATACGGTAAAAGGATGTGTCAAAAGTGTCTTTTGCGTTTTTCATTTGGTTAGCTTATGAGCACGTCATTTAATTATTATTATTATTTTTGAAATATCAGCTCTGCCCATTCATCTTCATAAGTGGTGTTGGAATGCAGATAGAGAATGAGATTTGACATGTGAATGTGATGTGACAGCCGTGGTGTGGGGTGCGGGGCGCACCGTGGTCTCTGTGAGTCCGCCCACGGACACGGTCAGGCCCAGCAGGGTGTGGTACTGGTACTGCTGGAGCCCCAGGAGCCGGGTGATGTGGGGGAAGGCCTGGGATGGAGCGTTCCAGTTCAGAAAGTCTGCATCCTCGCTATAACGCAGAGAGCGCAGGGTCAGAGGTCAATACAGTGTGTGCAGGGTCAGAGGTCAATAAACAGAGCACAGGGTCAGAGGTCAACACAGAGTGCGCAGGGTCAGAGGTCAACACAGAGTGTGCAAGAGTCAGAGGTCAACACAGAGAGTGCAGGGTCAGAGGTCAACACAGAGAGATGCAGGGTCAGAGGTCAACACACAGAGCGCAGGGTCAGAGGTCAACACACAGAGCACAGGGTCAGCGGTCAACACACAGAGCGCAGGGTCAGAGGTCAACACAGAGCGCAGGGTCAGAGGTCAACACACAGAGCGCAGGGTCAGAGGTCAACACAGAGTGTGCAGGGTCAGAGGTCAACACAGAGTGTGCAAGAGTCAGAGGCCAACACAGAATGTGCAGCATCAGAGGTCAACTGTCCACATGAAATCACTGATCATGTCTTCAGCTCTGTTCTGTCTCTGCTTAGGTGATGGGCGTTCAGCCCGTTTGTGATCTCACACACTCACGTGGGGAAGATGCTCAGCAGCTCCTCCCGGTGGGGGATGTGAGGCACTGCGGGCTGGTGGCTGTGGAGGAGGCGCAGGAAGATGGCGCCGGCGTGAGCGCACGCCTCGGCACTTAGGCGCGGGTCTTCTAATAACAACAACAACAATATTAATAATGACGGACTGCTGGTCAGCCTCAGGGTCACTGCACATCATGGCTGCTCATGGCTGCCTCTCGAACCCTGGCAGGGAGAGGGGGACATGTGAGTGCACACACACGCAGACACAGACACGTCACACCCACATGGCAGGGAGCGCACGCCTCGGCACTTAGAGCGCGGGTGTGTGACCGACGGTGACAACAACAACAACAATAATAACAACAACAACAATATTAATAATGACAACAGCGAGTGAGGAGTGTGGCTGCTCACAGGTCAGGAGACAGGAGCTCAGGGTCACTGCTGACCACCAGCAGGGTCACCTCCATCAGGCTGCTCATGGCTGCCTCTCGAACCCTGGCAGGGAGAGGGGGACATGTGAGTGCACACACACACACACACACACACACACACACACACACACATAAATGACACATAAATGCACACGCACACACACAGGTACACACACACACACACAGGTACACATAAATGCACACACACACAGGTACACATAAATGCACACACACACACAGGTACACATAAATGCACACACACACAGGTACACATAAATGCACACACACACAGGTACACATAAATGCACACACACACAGGTACACATAAATGCACACACACACAGGTACACATAAATGCACACATAAATGACAGACACAAAATGCACACACACACAGATAAATGCAGGTGCACACACACACACACACATAAATGCACACACACACAGGTACACATAAATGCACACACACACAGGTACACACACACACACACGGTACACATAAATGCACACACACACAGGTGAGTGAATGCAGTGACATGATCAGGTAGCAGGCAGCACGCTGGAGCTGCACACACACACAGGTGCGTGGCTCTCCACACACACAGGTACACACACACACACACAGGTGTAAATGCACCTCCACATAAATGCACGTCCCGGGCTGATCTGACTGTGACTCTGACTCACATTCAAACGAGCGCGTCTGCCCCCGGGGAGCGGCCCCGTCTCAGAGCCCCTGTAATCCCTCGTCCCGGGCTGACGCAACAACTGCAGCGCGACAGAGAGGGACCCGACCACTCCTGTCTGAACCTGCAGCGCTGCACCCCCACACAGTGCCACACAGGGTTAAACCTCACTCCAAACCTGCTGCACCCCCCCACACAGCACCACACACCTCCACACGGGGTTAAACACCACTCCAAACCTGCTGTACCTCCACACACCTCCACACGGGGTGATCACAGCACTCCAAACCTGCTGCACCTCCACACAGCGCCACACAGGGTTAAACACCACTCCCAACCTGCTGCACCTCCACACAGCGCCACACAGGGTTAAACACCACTCCCAACCTGCTGCACCTCCACACAGCGCCACACAGGGTTAAACACCACTCCAAACCTGCTGCACCTCCACACACCTCCACACGGGGTGATCACATCACTCCAAACCCGCTGCACCTCCACACAGCGCCACACAGCGCCACACAGGGTTAAACACCACTCCCAACCTGCTGCACCTCCACACAGCGCCACACAGGGTTAAACACCACTCCCAACCTGCTGCACCTCCACACAGCGCCACACAGGGTTAAACACCACTCCAAACCTGCTGCAGCTCCACACAGCGCCACACAGGGTTAAACACCACTCCAAACCTGCTGCACCTCCACACACCTCCACACGGGGTGATCACATCACTCCAAACCCGCTGCACCTCCACACAGCGCCACACAGCGCCACACAGGGTTAAACACCACTCCAAACCTGCTGCAGCTCCACACAGCGCCACACGGGGTTAAACAATACTCCCAACCTGCTGCACCTCCACACAGCGCCACACGGGGTTAAACCGCACTCCATCACTAAGAGACTACGCAGCTAACCGTTCATTCAGACGGATGTGTCAATGAAGCAATTCAGGTTAAGGGTACCAGTGGCAGCGCGCCACCTGGGATTCGAGCCTGCAACCTTGACACGGGCTAATCCCAGCCCCCCCTACTGTTGCCACAGCGCATATTTGGGTAAGTGGGTGGCGGTGCAGTGGCTGAGGAACTGCCGTTGTGCCCTTGAGCAAGGCACTTAGCCTGAACTCCGTCAGTAAAATATCCATCCGTATGAATGAACGGCATGTAAATGTGTATCAGCTGTGTGTCGCTTCGGAGATCTGCTAGGCAAATGAATAATGTAAATAACACGCGTGTGTGAGTGTGTGTGTGTGTGAGTGCATATGTGTGTGTATGTGTGTGCGAGAGAGACAGAGAGACAGAGAAAACCTCACAGAGGTGCAACCGCACTAACTCTCATTCAGACACACACACACACACACACACACACACACACACACACACACACACAGACACACACACACACACACACACACACAGACACACACACACAGACACAGACACAGACACACACACACACACGAGCTCACCAGGCCCCAACGTCGCCACGGCTGTCGGTGGTGTAGTCGCTCAGGCAGTCCAGCAGGGCGCAGTAGACCTGAGACACATTGTCTGCACACAGCACGGCATCTACTGACCCCTGCGCCGATACCCCCACCGTCGTGCACACCCTGAGGGAGGGAGAGAGAGAGAGAGAGGGGGGGAGAGGGAGAGGGAGAGGGGGATAGAGAGAGAGAGGGAGAGGAGGGGGAGGAGGGGGGGAGAGGGGAGGGAGGGGAGGGAGGGAGGAGGGGGAGGGAGAGAGGGGAGAGGGAGAGGGGGATAGGGGGATAGAGAGAGGGGGGGGGGGGAGAGGGGGATAGAGAGAGAGAGAGGGAGAGAGGGGAGAGAGAGGGGGAGGGGGGGGAGGGGGAGGGAGGGAGAGGGGAGGGGGAGGGGGGGAGGGAGAGAGGGGGAGAGGGAGAGGGAGAAAAGCGCTCAAACAGATTCAGGTGATTTTTAAATGTTTTATCCCCAGTTACCGCATCACTTCCCAAAGCACTGTGTATTCTCCATGCATGTGGAGGGGAATGACAGGCATTGATGAAGGGGTGGGGGCTCAGGGTGACTCACTGTGCGATGGCTCTCGTGGCGTCTTTCCTGGCCTCGGTGAAACTCACTTCTTTCTTAAAGACTGTGCAGGCTGACTGCAGGCCATCCAGCACCTGCAACACCAACACAAGGTTTGTGCGTTTGTGTGCGGTGTGTGTTTGTCACTGTGTGTATGCGAGTGTGTGTGTGTCACTGTGAGGTGTGTCTGAGTGTGTGTGTGTGTCACTGTGAGGTGTGTGTGTGTGTGTGTCACTGTGAGGTGTGTGTGAGTGTCACTGTGAGTGTGTCACTGTGAGGTGTGTGTGTGTCACTGTGAGGTGTGTGTGTGTGTGTCACTGTGAGTGTGTGTGTGTGTCACTGTGAGTTGTGTCTGAGTGTGTGTGTGTCACTGTGAGGTGTGTGTGTCACTGTGAGGTGTGTGTGTCACTGTGAGGTGTGTGTGTGTCACTGTGAGGTGTGTGTGAGTGTCACTGTGAGTGTGTGTGTCACTGTGAGTTGTGTCTGAGTGTGTGTGTGTCACTGTGAGGTGTGTGTGTGTGTGTGTGTGTGTGTGTGTGTGTCAGTACCTGCTGCAGTTTGTTCTGTAACATGAATCGGGGCAGTGATCCCAGGGCCAGGGAGCAGCCGCACCGGGTCAGAACCTCTGGACTCTTCAGCGCCGCGATGTACTGGCTCACCAGCAGCTCTGTGTGCGCACAGACATACAGACACCCAGGGAGTTACAGGACATACAGACAGCCATGGAGTTACAGGACATACAGACACCCAGGGAGTTACAGGACATACAGACAGCCACAGAGTTACAGGACATACAGACACCCAGGGAGTTACAGGACATACAGACACCGGTGGAGTTACAGGACATACAGACACCGGTGGAGATACAGGACATACAGACACCGACATGCACAGCTACAGACAGAAAGACCGACATACAGATCGACACACACAGTTTATGACACACAGGGCTACAGACAGAGATACACAACCAAAGAGCCACAGACAGTGACACAGCCACAAAGAGCTACATGCACCATTAGCTACAGACACACATGCACCATTACAGACACAAAGAGCTAGACACAGGTTTACAGAGATGCGTACGTACACACAGACACAGACAGAGCTATAGACAGGCATGGCGCTGCGGACACACAGAACTACAGACGTTGAAAAAAGGAACAGTCCTAATAGTGAACGTGCTCAACTGATGGAAGGAGCAGAGCAGAGGCGTGTCTCCTCTCAGGCAGGACGGCCCAAACTCACCCTGCATGTGCGGCTCAGCCACGCCCGGACCGGCCTGGTAGTACTGCTGACACAGAGCGGCCAGCGCCAACACCGCCGCCTCCTACACACACACGACAGGGTTACACACAGAGACCACAGCTGAGTGTGTGTGTGTGCGTGTCTGTGTGTATGAGTGCGTGTGTGTGTGTGTGTATGAGTGCGTGTGTGTGTGTGTGTGTGTGAGTGCATGCGTGTGTATGAGTGCATGTGTATGAGTGCGTGTGTGTGTGTGTGCGTGAGTGCATGCGTGTGTATGAGTGCATGTGTGTGCATGCGTGTGTGTGTGTGTGCGCGTGTACCTTAATGTTCTGTCTGGCCGCACTGGAGAAAAGGTGAAGACTCTTCAAGCTGTCGTCAATCAGCCACTGCCACCCACCTGAGACACAGCGACATCATCATCACCAACCTGCCAATCATCACAGCCCCATCCCCTCACCCCTCCCCCACCTGAGACACAATGACATCATCATCATCATCACCACCATCACCATCACCATCCTGCCAATCATCATAGCTGTCCCGTGGGGCTAAGGCTGCACTTACTTATAACAGGGTCGTCCTTAAACGGCATCTGGGACAGGGACAACTTCTCTATCAGAGCACAGACTGGAGAGGGAGAGAGAGAGAGAGAGAGACAGAGAGGGGGGGGCAGTCACATTTCACACACATACATACTGCTGCATGTACCTTACTGTACTGGCATGCATTGATTTATATATATATATATTTTTTATACATTTCTTTCTGATTTCCCCGTTTTTCTCCCAAATTGGTGGCCAATTGTACCCTCTATTGATTCAACTTCCCTCCCCCCATGAGCCCGCCACCTGCAGCTACGGGACCAGCCACTACCCCGGGACGGGCGGTGATGAGGGGCGAACCGCCTCCTTCGAGACGGACCCTGCCGAGAACCCGATACGCGCAGGGAAGCTTTCTGTACCAGCGGCGAGCTCGTGCCGAACTGCATCTGCCGTTATTGTTCAAGCTCATTTTTACAGTTTTTGTTTTGTTTCTATACGATTTTCATCGTTTTAGTTATTCGTTGCAGTTCCTGGTGGAAATGGGCCTTGAGAGAGGTCGTCGCGGTTACCTGCTGGCCTCATCAGCTCCCCGCCAAAGCCCCTGTAAGGTGAAACAGAGCAGAGCCCTTTTTAATAGTCACTCGTAAAACAATGCTGAATCTTTCTGACTAAACGAACCTCCGTGCTAGCCCCGAGCCTGCTGCTCGGCCTGGTCAAAGCAGAAGGGCGGAGCCAAAACGGAGCCATTACATTCATTCATTCATTAATCCATTACGTAACCCACTTATTCCTGGTCAGGGTTGCTGGAGCCTATCCCAGCATGCATTGGGCGAGAGGCAGTGGCAGTGGCTGGCAGTGTAGTGTAATGGTTAGGGAGCTGGGCTTGTAACTCAAGAGGTTGCTGGTTCCCAGGTGGGTCACTGCTCTTGTACCCTTGAGCAAGGTACTTGATTGCTTCAGTAAAATATCCAGCTCTATAAATGGACTGTATGTAAAGAAATGTCGCTCTGGATAAGAATGCTCACAGAGAATAAATGAGAATAAATGCCTAAAGTGTAAATGTCTAGGCAGGAATACATCCTGGACAGGTCGCCAATCCATCACAGGAGCCACTACATCTGCCCGTTTAAAGGCACCTTAGTTTGTCATCAATAAGGGAGTCTCACGAGTGAAATAACCCAGATGCGTATGTGTGTGTGTGTGTGTGCACCAGATGCATTGTGGGAAGGGGGTGACCCAGCTCTCACCTGTACTGCTGTCTGTCGAAGAGCTGCGGGCGTAAAGGAAGGGAAGAGGTTTAAGGCGATCATTCGTAACGCTCCGTCGCCCGTATGAGGTAAAGGACCCGCAGCACTACTGACCTTCTGGTGAATGACCTTTAACCCCTCCACAGAGGCGGGGGAGAGGACGTCTGTCACCGGCCTGCAGCAGACAGCACGGACACATTATCAACCACGCTGAGACTGAGAAACGTGTCTGTACAGGTGTGGGTGAGGTGGGGTCAGGTTTGATTGATTGAATTGATTGAATTTATTTGAAAGAATGTTAAAATACATATATAGCTTCACCCCATTTGGGCTGTCAGGTGTGTGGTTAACACCACTCTAAAGAGGATAAAAACACGGCTTATTTCCATTGTGGTCCTTTGTGTGTGGTTACCTGTCTGTCTGAGCGGTCAGGTGTGGGTGAGGTGTGTGGTTACCTGTTGGTCTGAGCGGTCAGGTGGGGTGAGGTGTGTGGTTACCTGTTGGTCTCAGCGGTCAGCTTGGACAGGGCGTGGGTGATCTCAGCGCAAGCCAAAATGGCCCCGTGCCGTCCATGCATGTCCAGACCTGTCGCCATGGGCAACAGCTGCGGCAGAACTAAAAGTGAAGGTGCACAAAAAGCATTGCTGTGCCAATGTCTGTGACGCACTTAAATCACCAGCTGTGTGCTGTGTGTGCGAGTGTGTGATCACTCACCTGTTTTGGCCATGTAGTCAGGTGCTTTTGGGGTCAGGTTGTGCAGGGCTTGAGTGGCCAGCTCACGGATCGCCCTGAAACCAACCAAACGTTCCTTACCCTCAACCCTCATCTTTTTCCTTTTTTATGCATTTAAAAAAACAGAACATTTTGTTTCGGATTTTCCCCCGTTTTTCTCCCAGATTTGGAAGCCGATTATACCCCCTTTTTATTTAGATTCGCCTCCCCATGAAGTTCGCCGCCGTGTCTGCAGCTACTCTGATGAAGGCGATGATCCGCCTCCTTTGAGACGGAACTCACCGGCCCCTTTCTGGGGACACCCAACATGCTTCACAGCAGGGCCACTCTTATGCCGACCACCCTCCCCCCTCCCTCAGGAGCAGACAGCCAAATGACGCCCCCTGATCACGGCTGACGGCCAGGGCCAGTCTGGCAGAGACAGGTTTTGAACCGCGTCCGTGATAGGCAGTTCACACTCCTACAGGACCAGCCAAATACGTGTGTGTTAGACCGCTACGCTATCCGCCAGCCCCCATTTTTTAAATGCGTTTTTGACTACTATACCCACTTAAATTTTTCATTCACATATTGTCAACTTGATCGATCTCAGCTTATGTATCATTTCCCGAGGGAAGAGTTCTGGCGATGGAATGCTGGATGTCACGTTGTCACACGATGTGGAAAGCAGGGCAGACAGAGATGTTCTATATTCGGTTACTGTAGAGCAGGGGTGTCCAATCTTATCCGAGAAGGTCCAGTGTGGGTGCAGGCTTTTGTTCTAGCCCTGCACTAAACAACTGATTAAACTAATCAAGGTCTTGATTGTAGACCATGATTGGTGAATTAGTTGAATCAGGTGTTTTAGTGCAGGGCTAGAACAAAAGGCTGCACCCACGCCGGCCCTTCTCGGATAAGATCGGACAGACCTGCTGTAGAGAATCTTGGGCAAAGGCTTTCACCGTTTCAGTGCGGCGGCCATCAGGGAGGGTTAGGGTTAGGTTAGGGTTGAGATGTTCTATATTGAGTTACTGTAGGGAATCTTGGGCAAAGGCTTTCACCGTTTCAGTGCGGCGGCCATCAGGGAGGAGGCTCAGAGGTCTCACCCGTGCCAGTGATTCACCTTCCTGGTCACGAGGTGGTCGATCAGGGGCCTGGTGTATTCTGGGAAACTGGCGATGTAGATGCTGTGGGGAGGAGCAGAGAGAGGGTGAGGGGGCGGGGCTTAAATCACCACGCCAACGCACAGACAAAAGCAGTTAAGAGCGCCCTTCCTTCTGACTTCCTGTCATTTCCGACGGTGGGCATTCCCCATTACTGTTCCCGGCTTCCCCAGAACACTTGGTGACGGACCCGGCACAGACCGTGGCGGCTCGGCTGTGTTGCGTTCTCCAGCGCATCCCTGCTATTGGTAGGAAGCGATGGTGCCACTCTCCTGTTATAAACTCTCACGTGCTCACGCAGCTGTGGCACTGCGGTTAGAGCGCACAGGTGTGGCTCCCAGGTGAGGAAATGCCATTGCATCATGCAGCTCGTCTGGAATAAGACAAGCTGTCGGAAAGGGCAGGTTTACATTTTTCCTTTAAATCAGGTGTACCTGTAGCAGTAATGAGTGTATAATCTCCTCTCTCTCCTGTAACAGTAATGAGTGTATAATCTCCTCTCTCTCACCCGTAACAGTAATGAGTGTATAATCTCCTCTCTCTCACCTGTAACAGTAATGAGTGTGTAATCTCCTCTCTCTCACCTGTAACAGTAATGAGTGTGTAATCTCCTCTCTCACCTGTAGCAGTAATGAGTGTATAATCTACTCTGTTTTACCTGTAACAGTAATGAGTGTATAATCTCCTCTGTTTTACCTGTAACATTAATGAGTGTATAATCTCCTCTCTCTCACCTGTAACAGTAATGAGTGTATAATCTCCTCTCACCTGTAACAGTAATGAGTGTATAATCTCCTCTGTTTTTCCTGATACTCAGGTAACAGTAATGAGTGTGTAATCTCCTGTCTCACCCTGTAACAGTAATGAGTGTATAATCTCCTCTGTCTATAATATACGCCATTTAGCAGACGCTTTTATCCAGAGTGACTTACAGTAGTGAATGCATACATTTTCAGTATATGTGGCCCCAGTGGGAAATGAACCCACAACCTAAGCGTTGCTAACGCCATGCTCTACCCACTGAGCCACAGAGAACCACGTCTCACCTGATGGTCAGGTAGCAGTTATTCAGGTTTCCCACAGCGAAGTAGTCTGCGGCCGTCAGGATGTCGATGCCGTGGGGGAACGTGCCCTGCAGAGAAACCAGAGCTTTCACTTGTGAACGCATCTGCTTCCAACAATGAAGCAACAACAACAGATACACTTGAAATACGGCGCACTCATACACATTTATATATACAGGTAACCGCCAAAGTACAGGAAACACCAACATAAAGCGCCTTAATAGGGCTGCAGCCCGACCACAGTGTCCCTCTCTGTGAAGGTCTCGACGGACTGCTCTCGATGACACCGCCCGCTCACGCCCAAGATTGACATTTGCATTCAACCGAGTTGCTCGTCTGTTTTGCCTCGCGTCTCAACCCAACGCACGGACATCACTGTCGAGGAGTGTGTGCTTTCGACCGCAGTTGCCCCAGGTTGACTTCAGACTTCCATGCCCACACCACCCCTAGCCACTGCTCCTCGTGAAACATCAGCAAGTTGAGCATCACTGAAGCTCCTGCCAAATGTGCCCCAACAATCACCCCTCGTTCAAAGTCACTCAGATCACTTCCTCTGGCATTGATAGGCCAAAATAATGGGCAACTGGGCCAGCCAAGCATTTTCATACATGCCGCTAAGCATGATGGGATGTCAATTGCCTAATTAGCTCAGGAACCACACCTGTGGTTCAATATACTTTGTATCACTCATTTACTCAAGCGTTCCCTTTATTTTGGCAGTTACCTGTATGTACACACACACACACACACAAAATGTCCAAATTTCATACTGTACAGTTCAATTTGGTCTTGTTTATTACAGTGATGTGCTATGGTTAATGCTGACTGGTAGCTCTAGTCTTTTAGTGGTTTTTCTGCAAAGCCTTGCTGGCATTGAACGTTTATTGTGCCTCAGTGTGAGAGACCGAGTGGTGAAGTTAGCATCTTTCATTGTGAGAGAGAGAAAGTAGAGAAGAGTCTGCATTTCTGTGTTTCTCAATGTGTGTCAGATCTTTCATTGAGAGAGAGAAAGTAGAGAAGAGTCTGAGAGTGTTTCAGAATGTGACAGAGAGAGAGAGAGTGAGGAGTTGGTGTTTCTGTGTTTCACACAGAGAGAGAGAGAGAGGTGAGGAGTTTGTGTTTCTCAGTGTGAGAGAGGGCAGTGAGTTCGTGTTTGTCTGCACACTCACCTGTCTGCCAACGTTCTCCTGGAAGGCTGCCTAAGAAAAAAAAGGAGGGGGGGAGGGGAGGGGGGTAAACGGTCGTTGCTAGAACAACGTGTGCTTTATCGCCCCACGGGGGCCAGAGGAGAACGGGAGATGAGCTCTACTCACGGAGGCCGCGCGCCGACAGTTGACGTTCCTGTCGAAGACGGTCGTGATCAGGAGAGCGCTGCAGAGGGAACAATGACACCGCGACGCTCAGACCGACGAAACCAAAACACGCCAACGCCGTTAATCTTCAATCAGTCAGCCTGACTAAATCAATTAAATAGGTCTAACTAAATCAAATATGCTTGGCATCGATCCACCCCCAGACAATTATGTCAGGTCTCTGTGTTGTCATGGGGAT
The DNA here is from genome assembly GCA_029706075.1 of Aldrovandia affinis. NCBI lineage: Eukaryota > Metazoa > Chordata > Actinopteri > Notacanthiformes > Halosauridae > Aldrovandia > Aldrovandia affinis. The sequence continues at coordinate 633,954 of JAINUG010000266.1, read as the reverse complement.
GACACAGCAAGGCATCATGGGAAGCATTTCCCGTAAGAGGAAAAAGCTGGAACGGACTCTTGGGCGACGGCCCCTCGAGAACTTCACGGCAACACATTTTCACATCACATCACGAGTCCCACGTCAAACTCGACTGATTTATAAACAGTTGTCTCTCTCGTTCTGCCCTCGGGCGTTTGATGAAGCGTTTGTTCCCAGCGCACTCGTCTTGGTCCCTGGGGCCACGTGATCGCTCTTTTGATCGTGAGGCACGGAGGATGTGGGCCCCCTCTCCTCTGATGTGGGCCCCCTCTCCTTAGCCCTGGCGGGTATCGGTGATTCAGGCTCCAAGGCGCAGGGCGGGACTTCCTCGGCGGGGTTTACGGGACGGTGGGAGGGGCCCGGAGGGCCGTGTGAACGGGCCGGGCCAGAGTTCCCAGCGGGGCGGCGATGAGGGTTGGTGTTTTTTTTTCGGGAGGAGGGGCGGGGCGGCGGCGGCGACGAACCGGGGAGCAGGCCCCGGCATGTCCGGGCTGCTGCCGAGCGGCGAGCGAAACTCGGCGAAACCCGGCAACACGAGGGGGGAGGGGCTGGGGGCAGGACCTGACATGTTGCTGGGGGCAACAGGTCTGCAGCTCCCCCCCCTGCAGGGTGACACCTGGCAGCTTCTACCTGCAGTCTACAGAAGCCCGGGTCAGAGGGAAGTGCACAGAGCACGCAGAGGGACATGTACTCAGTTGTTCACACAATTGTGCTTTTATTTTTGTGCGTTCCATTGTGCTTTTGTATGATATTTTGGCAACGCAGTTATACTTGTCATGCCGATAAAGCTCCATTTTGAATTGAGATTTGTTTTGTTACTATTTTTCTATTAGCATTACGCATTAGTACTGCGTGCTATTGTTCTTTTTGTGTGTTTACGTCATCGTAAACACATCGTTCGGGTGAGAGGGCGCAGATTACCATGCCATACCATCCATTTCAATTATGAATTATTTGAGAGAGAGAGAGAGAGAGAGAGAGAGAGACACAGAGAGAGAGAGAGAGAGACGAGAGAGAAAGAGAGAGAGAAGAGAGAGAGTGTTTGTGTACTTGCTTGCTATGCTTTGGCGACACCGTTTCGAATGTCATGCCAATAAATGTCCATTTGAATTAGAATTATTTGTGAGAGAGAGAGAGAGGAAGCGGGAGATGGATAGAGTTTGGGGAAGGGAGGGAGGGAGGAAGAGAGAGATAGACAACTATGGGTGAGGGAGGGACTATTCCACTGTTGATTTTGGAGAAACTTCCTGGAAAAGGCACTTTCCCCCACCTGAGGGGACAGAGCAATATCAGTGTGGGAAAAGAGTGAATCAGTGTGTGTGTGTGTGTGTGAGTGTGTGTGTGTGTGAGAGAGTGTGTGTGTGTGTGTGTGAGAGTATGTGTGTGAGAGTATGTGTGTGTCTGTGTGTGTGTGTGTGTGTGTGTGCGCGTGTGTGGGAGTGTGTGTGTAGGGGGGGTGGGCAGGCACATGCAGAGATGTGGAAAAAGGTGTGAAGCAGATCTGGGGAGGGGGCCCATTTCCAGTAGGGGGTGACAGCACACTTTAGCACCTGCCAGAACACACGAGCTCACCTGTTTCCTCATGAGCACGCGAGGCGAAGCTACCTTCACATCCACAACAGGGCACACCACAGACAGATTCCCCTACACGACCCAGATGGACGAGATCCTGCGGTCCTCTCTGCCTCCTGAGCGCACCAGGTCCCAGCTGGCACTAGACTTCCAGCGCTTCGTTGCAGTGGTGCTGCTTTGTGAAGGAGTGACGGACAGAGCGCTCACTGGTGTTGTCATTGAACGGCCCCCTTTGTGAACGTTTGCAAGATCAAATCGGATCGTTTCAGCTTCAATGCCAGAGAGGCGTAACTCTAAGGGCCCTTTTCCACTTCCCCAAAAAGAAAGAGAACCAGAAGTTTTGGTACTTTTTTGGCACTAGAAAATGGGAACTTTGGGTTTTCCATTCGCCAAGGGTCCAGTTCCGCAGAGTTCTGGTTGTTGATTTTTGGTGTCTGTTCAAGATGTGGTACGTACCGTACCAAACAGGACCTTGGGGGCAGGACTAACAGCACTGTTTATCGCTGATTGGTTACGCACTTTGCGTCACTCAAGCGACTGATTGTGAGGGGGAAGAAGCGTTGTTGTTAGCATTTGTTGAAGAAGGAATATCAGCATAATGTAGAAAACCACAGGACCATGAAACAAGAGCAGTTCTTATTAAAAATAAAGTGTAGCCTAGTGTCACAGAAGCGCAGTGTCTGTTTCTATGCGATTATGTTCCATAACAATCTATGCGATTATACGCCATATGAGGGCAGTTCTGGCAAGTAGATTTCTGGTCGGGCAAGAGAGGAAAAAACGCTATCAAGTGATACTTTTTTTCATACAGCAGCTTAACCAAAAAATCGTTGCTGACGTTTGCTCTGAACTCGCGCGAGCCGTAACCGTTTCCCCTGACGTCGGTGGAAACAAGAACTGGAACTAGAAGCAGAACTAGCGCTAGTCCCTGTTAGTTCTCGCTCTCTTTGCGCAGTGGAAAAGGGCCCTAAGTGTCGGGTGCCTGGCTGCTGTGACGAGTCTGTGGTCGCAGGCTACCTGCTGAGGGAGGCAGGCAGGCTGCTATAGGCAGGCAGTGTGGTATAATGGTTAGGGAACTGGGCTTGTAACGTTAAGGTTGCTGGTTCGATCCCCAGGTGGGACACTGCCGTTGTACCCTTGAGCAAGGTACTTAACCTGAATTGCTTCAGTTAATATCCAGCTGTATAAATGGATGGTAAAGAAATGTAAACTGTAAGTCGCTCTGGATAAGAGCGCCTGATAAATGCCTGTAATGTAATGTATGTACTGTAATGTAATGAGGGAGAGGAGCGTTACCTGGCGATCTCGGTGACAAAGGGCTTGAGCTCCGGGGGCTCGTAGGCGCGGGCGAAGGCCCAGCACACGTAGCAGGCGGCGTCGCGCACGTTGGCTCCCACGCTGCAGGCGCGCCGCGCTTCTCGTCGTACATCAGGGCCTTCAGGATGAGCGGCACCACTGCAGGGGGGCACAGGGGAGCGCCTCAATCAGCCGCAACAACTGCACACGCCCAAGGAGACGCGCGGACACACGCACGCACGTGCACACGCACGCGCACACACACATACACATACATCACACACACACACACACACACACACACAGGTTTTACTCTCACTCACACACTAACTCACAGTCACACTCACACACACACACACACACACACACTGACTCACACTCGCACTCAACACACACACACTGGACTGATACCAGCCTCAGGGCTCCACCGCATGAGATTAAGCCCTGCCCTCTGGGTCTGACCAATCAGAGTGGAAGAGAGAGAGATATAGAGAGAAAGAGATATAGAGAGAAAGATATATATATATATATATATAGAGAGAGAGAGAAAGAGAGAGATATATCGAGAGAGAGAGACAGAAGAGAGTGAGAGACAGAGGCAGACAGGCACTGCTGAGAACTGGAGCCCATTTCAGAGACACAGAACAGGTTCAGAACAAGACCCACCAGGCACTGCTGAGAACTGGAGCCCCTCCCGTGTCTCAGCTCTGCAGGTAAGACCCACCTGTCTCTCTCTCTTTCTCTCCTGCTCATTCTCTCTGTCTCTGTATAAATGGATTGTATGTAAAGAAGTGTAAACTGTGTAAGTCGCTCTGGATAAGAGCGTCTGCTAAATGGAGGTCTGTCTGTCTGTCTCCCTCAAACTCTTCCTCAACCTGGAGTACCAGAGATGTTTCTTGATTAATGATTAGGCTTAACGACGCAGGTGACCATGTTCACCGCTCAAACTCAAACTCAAACATTCAGGCTCAGACTCTTAATAATGTGCTTGAACGGGTTAAAAACGATAAACATCGCTGGCCCTGCAGCAGCAGGGTTACCAGCCCCTACTCGAGACAATTTAATCATAATAATAAACAATAATAATATGTATATCTTGTCAACTTAATCATTCATTTTGGCTGTTACTCTTTGGGCTGCTTTTCTGTCTCCGTTTAGATTTGCTCTTTAGTGTGAAACACCACAGACATTACTGCCCAAAAACAAGAGGCACATCCGTCAAACTCATGCAATACATGTACACTTTCACACACACAAAACACACACACACACACACACACACACACACACATAGGCCTGCATCCTCTAACACATACAGGTAACTGCCAAAATAAAGGAAACACTTATTAAGCGTAAAAGGCCTGCAGTTGCACAGACAAACAGCCCTCGAGCTACACCGTGGGGTCAAAGTTCAGCTTCAGCGGAGGTAAGCCTGCCTTAAGGCGGAAGCTGAAAGACCCGGAAAAAAAAACCTTACAGAGGCGCAACAAAGACAATGGCATTTAAAAGACGCTTTTATCCACAGCGACTTACAGTAGTGAATGCACACATTTTTCAGTACATGTGGTCCCAGCGGGGATTGAACCCACAACCTAAGCGTTGCCAACGCCACGCTCTACCTACTGAGCCACACAGAACCACAGAACAAATCTGACCACAGGCATGTGCCCATTCCAGACTGCAAGGGCAACAAACGTTGACACAAAAGTTTCTGCAGATTCAGCTTTCGCCGTTCACAAATTCTCTGCCGTCACCCGAAACTCGGCGAGAGGGAGAGGGGGTTTCTCCCAGCCCCCGTGTGGGTGTGGGATCGGTGCCCCACAGCTGAGCTCATGGGAAGCGGGAGGCTGTCGTTTCTCACGCCTCCAGCTCCGCTTTCAGTGACAGGGGCGAGTCGCTACAGGCTGCTACTACTGTGCACCTGGCCCCCGGCCCACACCTCTCTGTCTGTCACAGCCTGCAGACGAGACAGACAGACCTACACTATTCTACACACGTGCTTCTGTCCCGGCCTGCAAACACACGAGGACCTACACCACACCACACGCATCCCTCTGTCCGTCCTACCCTGCAAACAGTCGGTTCGTTTCAGCGAGTTCCACACTGCGGCACGTGACAGGAGTCACCGCTCTGATTGCAAAGTCCCGTGACAGATTTTTGAGAAGGCGCCACATCACCCCTGGCAACCGTTAGTGGAGAGTGCGGTCTGGTCTCTTGGAGGGGGGAGGGCGAGTTCTGAGCACTTCTAAAACAGGAGCTTGACAACTGTGAGGGAGAGAAGTGTGGAGAAGGGCTCTCGGAGAGTCCAGGGCAAACACTGCAGCCACTCTCTTCTGTGCCTCTGTTCTCTCTCACAGATGTTACCATTACACTAAGAGCACAACGTTTACGCCTCCCGGGTGGTCTAGCGGTTACAATGTTCGATGCTGGCCACTGCGACCAGGGTTCGATTCCACCGGCCACGCCAGTCCGCTCTGGTTGGGAGTGCTACTAGGGGACGGCAATTGGCTGTCCGCCCCAGGGTGGGGGAGGGAAGTTTGCGAGTTTGCTTTGTACAGGAGTGGCGCTGTGCGTGCATACCGGAGTTACGGTGACGGCTTGGCGGGTTCCGGCTCGAAGGAGGCGGGGCCCAGCCGCATGTCACTGCCGGTATCAGGACTACGGCAGCAAACTCGTAAGATATGTATGAGGGAGTGGGATAATTGTCGTAAAAAAAGAGGGTATAATTGGATGCTAAAAATAGGGAGGAAAAACAGGGAGAAAAACATCAGAAATAGAAAGTAGGGGGAAGAAAGAAAACTGCGTTTATCCACCGACGGTGCAAAACCATAATCACTGCAGGCGAGCTTCCCCCTGGTGACCTGGTGCTTGGCAGGTAAATTCACAAAGTGCGAAGCTCATTCCAGCACACTAACGGCGCACTCGAAGCCAACCTCTAACCTCCTGCTTCTGCTTCTCCACAGGCGATACGCGGGATCAGAGGGAAAGAGCAGTGTTCCGGAGTCCGTTCGGACGCCACCGTGCTCCGGAATTCGACCGCTCGGAATCCAAGACGCTCCGTCGCTCCACGAAAACGCAACTCTCCCCCCCCGTCATCATCCAGCCAAACAGAGAGGGGAGGGGTGCCCTTCAGCAGAGCGTGGGGGAATGAGCACCGACGGGACCCGCAGGCCCAAGAGGCCCCACTACGTGCCCCGCCCGCCGGGGAAGCCCTTCAGGTACCGGTGCTTCCAGTGCCCCTTCACCTGCGACCGCAAGTCCCACCTCTTCAGCCACGCCAAGTACGACCTGTGCGAGGCCTCCATCTCCCTGGCGGGGTCGGGCAAGACCCCCACGGCCCGCCGGGCGGAGACGCCCCCGTCAGACGGGCCCGCAACACCGAGGAGAGGGGGGGGCGAGAGGAGGAGGAGGAGGAGTCCGTCCGTCCCGGGGCAAGGAGCGCTGAAAGTCCTGGCGGATCCCCCCCGCAGCTCCCCCCAGCCGCGGCCTGCTGCCACCGCAACTGGGACGGGACGTCGTCCCCCCAGCCACTGGGAGGGGGCTCCTCTCCCCCCGTCTCCTCACCTCCGTTCTACCACCCGGCCCCCACCCCCGTCCGCCCCACAGCATTCGCCCCACTCACTGATCTCCCGACGGGCAGAGCCTCCAACCCCAGCTACCCGTCCTCCACAACACCAGGGCACCCTGAGTTTGTGTTCCCCCAACACCTGCTCTGCCTCCTCTACAGCCCCTCGGTCCTGCCTCTGGGCCGAGGAGGCGGGGCACACCCCATACACCCTTACCTCCTGAGCCCCCAGGGGCCCCTGCCCCCTCACCCCGTACACACCACCTGCTCGTCCCTCCCGCTCACAAAGCACCCATACAGGTACTACCACCACTACTACCACCCCCTCCACCAGGCCACCCCTCGCCACGATGGGCCGTACCCCACCCAAGAGCAACTGCCCCCCTCTTCCAGCGAACCATGGAGACCCTGCGGGGAGGCGTTTTGGGGACATCCCTGGTTGGACGGGGGCAGGGTTTACCCTCCTGCACACTACGAGGGTGATCCTCGGAGCCCTCGCGTCTGGGCGAGCCAGCGGGGCACGGAGGGAGGTGAGCGGGCGCGGGCCGTGCGCGTGGGCACAGGGCGAGGAGGAGGGGGAGGGGAGGATGAGCCCCAGAGAAGGCCGCTCAGCCTCGGGGTCCCCAGACCGTCCCGGCACTGACAAATCCGCCCGGAGACACTCTGATGCCCTGCTGTGCTCAACTCACCAATCACGGGACGGCGCTCTCCCCTCAAAACCAATCAGAGGGCAGGCCAGCCCTGGGAGCTCACAGAAAGGGCGCACTGTGACGTATGAAAGGAGGTAAGGAGTAGCACATGCACAAGCGTCTTGCTTCATCGTTTCCACAGTAGAAAACTTTGGCACATAGAACACTGATATCAGGCAATGTATGGTTATGCAAGGTAATGCACCTTCCTCAAACAAGCAGTACAACAGCATCTAAGTCTTAAGACTTAAAGCCTTTCCTGACAGTCTCTTCTGTAATATTCCTTTCTCAGACCAGGAGGGGGCAGCGTGGAGCAGGCCACCTCTTCCCCTGCACACCAGGACCTCCAGGAGTCATCGGCAGAAGGAAAGGAGGAAGAGGAGGAGGAAGAGGAGGAGGATGAGACTCCTCTAAACCTCTCCACAAAGGACCGGACGTGGAAGGACTGCGCAATGGACCTCCGCACCAGCAGGGGGCGCTCTCCCGACAGAGAGGAGACGCAGCAGGGAGCGCCTCTTAACCTGTCCCTGAGAGAAACCCGCAGCGGGACCCTGGGGTCGGGCCGCAAACGCACAGCTGCATTCCCTCACTGAAAGGTGGTCGGTTCCCGCCCCCGCCGCCGCTCAAATGCCACACCTGCACCCTCTGCCCACTACGAGGAGGCTGTCTACCCTCGCCCATCCCATCGACAAACGCCACAGGGGCCGGCAGGCTTAACCGCGCACGGCAAAGCCCCAGGGTCAAAGGTCAAGAAGAGGCCAACCGACCAACCAACCAACCGGCCCAAAGTGGCCCAAGACCGCGGGGCCCAAACCCCAGCCCTGCGGAGGAGACCTCACTGCTCCAGACGGGTGGTGCTTGGATACGCTGGCCAATCAGCACGCAGCTCCGGTCACTGTGGGGAAATGCCGGGCGACGGCAGCAGGACTTAAGAACGCTCTTCGACAGCGGTCTCTGTGGGCGCGGCGCTTTGCACGGTCGCTGGTCTCCATGAACGCGTTCAATGAGAACGTGGGAAACTGAGTACGCCAGCAGTGTGAGGCACTGGGAGAAGGCCCTTACTCTCATTGGCTAAGATTCATTTTCTCATCGTTGGAGCCCTGGTGAAACCCAGAGAAACTGAGACTCATTCACGTGTTATTTTTCCCCTCGAAATGAAGATAACTGATGTCAAAGTAAGTGACAGCGTTATCCGTAAACCGGCGTTTTCTACGACTCGGCCAAGCTGTCGCGCAACGAGGCATAGGAAAGGGAGGACTTGAATGATTAAAAGTGACGTGGCACGTTTCTGTCGCCATGTGGCCGTTGTGCAAAGCTAATGTTTTTGTATGAATTATATGAAAACTTGTGGAGATGGATTCTCTCTCAGTAAAGGATTGTTTTTTCATTGAATGGTAGTAAAAATATTTGTTTTCTTATTACTTCGGTTAGAACGACCCTAGGGACTTGAGCGCAAAAGAGGGGGGGCGGAACACAGCCCAAATTTGAGGCCGTATTGAGTATCGGTGTCTACTCAGTGCGGACTCATTCCCAAACACAGGGTTCCCGCTCAAATCAAATTGACATTTTCTATGACATTTCCATGACAAATTTAAGGTTTGGACTTCACTTTCATAACTTAACACAATTTGTTGCCAGTGCAAATACACATCTCATTGTGTGTGTGTGAGACCAGCCGTGGCAGGTGGCAACAACGGTGGCAGGGGAACAGATATTTTGCGGAAACGTTATCAGAAAAGAAGAAAAAAATGTATAGCGTTACATGGAATAAATAATTTCCATGACATAGAGCTTTTCCATCTATTTCCATGACGTTTCCTGGCGAGCTACCCCCTGGCAACCGTGTGCTTGGCAGGTAAATTCACAAAGTGCAAAGCTCGTTCCAGCACAGAATAATTTCTCGTTCCAAAACAGAATGATTGTCAATGATTTTCAAGGTTTTTCCATGACGTGTGGAAACCCCTGCTAACACTATATACGAATGAAGGTTGAACGCGCACACTGTGTGCAAAAAAGGGAATATCCCAAAACAAGGCGAAGGCTCGATGTTCAATTCAAAAGTCTTTTCATCCATAAAAGTGAAACAAAGAGGATTTCAGAGACAAAACGACAGACGCTTCGGTCAAATGACCATCATCAGATGATGAACATCGAGCCCTCGCCTTGTTTTGGGATATTCCCTTTTTTGCACACAGTGTGCGGGTTCAACCTTCATTCATATATAGTGGCTATTGCAGCCATTTCATGATATGTCCAAATTCACCTGTCCCTTATTTCCAGTTCTGCTCTTCCAACGGGGGACTCATTTTCACCGGAATCACACTTCATCACACCTACACCTTTCAACGCCCTACATCTCCCAACACATTTTAGGCATTTTATGCTAATGCGCTCTTATCCAGAGTGACTTACACAATTGACATACAATCCTGGGAATCGAACCTGCAACCTCTGAGTTACAAGCCCAGTTCCCTAACCATTACACTACACAGCCGCTATGAGAGCTAGTGAGAGCCATACACCCAAGACCTCACAACACCCATGCCTGCAATACGCTACACCTGCACCCCACAGCACTACACACCTACAACACCCACGCCTGCAATATCGACCCCGACAACAACCTCGTCCTGAGAGCACAACCGCTGGACGGAGCGGCGGGAGTCGGGTGCTTACCGTCAGGGAGCCGCGAGGGCAGCAGCAGGCCCCTCCTGCCCAGCTCTGCCAGGGCCAGGCAGCCGCCGTGCCAGGCGTTGTCCGTCTCCTGGAAGCTGTAACACAGAGGCGGCCAGTCAACCGCAGGGCGGCCAGTCAACCGCAGGGCGACCACTCAACCACAGGGCGACCGCGGCACTCAATAAACACGGACCATGTTGACGGAACGTTCTGTGTGATTTGCTGTGCGGTGACAAATGATTTGCAGCACCTTGCATGACCTAAAAGCATTTGTGCCCTGATGCACGGCAGCCATTTTGCACCAGAACACTCACTCAGACACACGAGCAGAGATGGGAGAGGGAGGGATCATTAAGGCAATTATCACTATGAATACACACGTGCGCGTGCGCACACGGAAGATGCACAACACATGCTCGTGTGCACCGTGCTGCGGGCTGAGGCAAGGCGGGACGAGGTGTGCTTTATTAACCCCTGAGGGGCGATTAGTGTAAATGAGGGGCTTGTCTGTGGTTCCCACAGCGCAGAACTCACCTGAAGCAGTCGAGCACGGAGCCCACCACCTCGTCTGCCAGCTCCTTGGGGAGTCGGCCCGTCACCCTCCCGATCCTGAAACACACCCACAGCCATGAGAGCCAATGATCTCACTACACTGAAACACACCCACAGCCATGAGCCAATGATCTCACTACACTGAAACACACCCACAGCCATGAGCCAATGATCTCACTACACTGAAACACACCCACAGCCATGAGAGCCAATGATCTCACTACACTGAAACACACCCACAGCCATGAGAGCCAATGATCTCACTTACACTGAAACACACCCACAGCCATGAGAGCCAATGATCTCACTACACTAAAACACACCCACGGCTATGAGAGCCAATGATCTCATTACACTGAGACACACCCACAGCCATGAGAGCCAATGATCTCTTACACTGAAACACACCCACAGCCATGAGCCAATGATCTCACTTACACTGAAACACACCCACAGCTATGACAACCAATGATCTCATTACACTGAAATACACCCACAGCTATGAGAGCCAATGATCTCATTTACACTGAAACACACCCACAGCCATGAGAGCCAATGATCTCACTACACTGAAACACACCCACAGCTATGACAACTAATGATCTCATTACACTGAAACACACCCACAGCTATGAGAGCCAATGATCTCATTACACTGAAATGCACCCACAGCCATCAGGAACAGTAATCTAATTTATTTTCAGCTGCAGGTTATCTCAACAGCAAAGATGAGAAAGGCGTCCACCCCGCTACCTGAGAAGATCACGTCTAATTCATGAAGACATCTATCCCACGGGGAGATATTATCCCATAGGTAGAAATGACAATGTCTGTTCCATTCGGAGATTTCACTTGATAAACGGAGGTGTGGGGACATCTCACCCTTTGGCCGCGGACCAGCGCACAATGGTCTCCTTATCCTTCAGTCCGCCCAACAGTTGTTCTGGGGAATTGGGAAAACGACAGGATACGCCATATTTCAAAAGACACACCAAAGACACGGGCATGTGCTTTCATCTTACACTTACACAAAAATCAACAAAACGCAAGAAAACTGCTCAATCAGCCCACCGCTGAGGAAGTGATATGAACGACGTCGTATCTTACGTCAACATTCGATCATGTTTGGTTCACTCCTGCTGCTCATATAATATAATATATGGCATTTAGGAGACGCTTATATCCAAAGCGACTTACAGTAGTGAATGGATACATTTTTCAGTATATGTGGTCCCAGTGGGAATCGAACCCACAACCTAAGTGTTGCCAACACTGTGCTCCATCTACTGAGCCACACAGAACCACCTATGTACAGCATGTGTGTTCTGGGGTGCAAATCGTCACCTTCTTAAAATAATGGTCATATTTTCAAGTTTTTTAAAAACAGAATAAACTGAACCAAATATAGAATATATGATATTTATTAATCATTTCACACAAAAAGGTTATGACAATATATGACTATTGACATACAAATAACGCTGTCTGTCAATTATGTAACAGGATTAGATTACTTAGGCCAATTTACGAACATGCCGTTGTGACTTAGGCAATTTTAAACCTGACTTAGGCCAAATTACTTCTGGAGAAAGTGACTTAGGCAAGCAGCCGCCATCTTGAAAGCTTGTAAAATTGCCTAAGTCACATTTGTCTTGTGACTTAGGCAAAAAATAAGTCACACTCTTGACGTAGGCCATTATACTACCGGGGTAGGAACAGCATGATCTTTTCAATTAAGGATGTAGGCAATTTTACCAGAGGTGGCCAGCATCATGAAGAGATGACTTAGGCAAAAAAATATTTTTCCTCAAAAAAAGACTTAGGCCATTATTTTAAGAAGGTGACGAAATATAAATGTAGGCCTTTTAGTGGCACGGCTGTGGTGCCGCTGGCTTTGTCCCGATCAGGAGTCGAGGCCCCCCACCTACGTTAAACAGACCGGGAGGGAGGGGGAGGCGCACCTATGACGTTCTCGATCTCCTCGGGGATGTCGTAGTCCTCGTCCTGGCCCGGTGCCTCTGCGTCGGGCGGGGGCTCTGCCGGCTCCTCCGCTCGGCTTGATTGGGTCAGGTTGGTGGCCAGAGAGCGGCTGCCCCTCTGGTACCTGGGTCAAGAGAAGGCGGTGCCCGTGAACACTCTCTCTCTCGCACGCATATATATATATACGCACACGCACACGCACACACACACACACACACACACGCACGCACGCACGCACACACACACACACACACACACACAGACACAGACACACAGACACACAGACACACACTCACACACTCACACACTCACACTCACACACTCACACACTCTCACTCACACACTCTCACACACACGCACGCACGCACACAGGGAGGTTAACCCAGAGATATAAACTAGGGATGATAATTTAAAGATAATTCCTGGATCAATTGTCGCCCACGTTACAACTAATTGATTAATCTTTCTTTTCAAAAACCCAGCAAAATGTAGCGTATGACAGAGAATACAAAATGCACGTTTTTTTCTCCCTCAATCAAAGCTTTATTTGAAGGAAATGAAACACCATTCAGTAGGCCTAACAACGAAAACAATATTCCTTTTGAAATGAAAAGGGCTGTCTGACAGCGGAGGCTTGACAACTTTAATAAAAGAAAATGCGGACGTAACGTTAGGCGTTCTTAGCGAAATCAAGAGACCACGCTATTGTCGGCTGAGGCACACGTTAGGCTATACAAAATATAACAAAAACGTTTTGTCGTTGTAAATTGTTTCTTTTGTGAAATATTGCTAGATATATTTGATAAAATCAACAATGTTTTAACTGTTGTTTCAAAGCAATGCCATTACACTCACTAGAGTTTGTGCTATTGGCCAACTCCGCACTGCTGCGATACATAATCGTTCATCTGATATGCTCGATCGATCAAATTCTTAACGGCGATGAATCGACCATCGATGAATTGTTAACATCCCTAACATAAACACGTAGATGCCGCACTGGCTGCTTATAAATGGTGAGAAATCTAACCTTTAACTGTAGCAAAATTATTTAAAGAAAATCTGTAGAGAAAAAAATAAAAAATAAAAAAAATAATAAACATTTTTTTTAATAACAAGCCACATTTTCACATAATATACGCCATTTAGCAGACGCTTTTATCCAAAGCGACTTACAGTAGTGAATGCATACATTTTCAGTATATGTGGCCCCAGTGGGGATTGAACCCACAACCTACTTGGCGCTGTGCTCTACCAACTGAGCCACAGAGAACCACATGCTCCGCCCCCTTTCCCGCCCCCCGTGCCCCTCTCACCTCCACTTGGCGAGGCGGGGCTTGAGGAAGGTGAGGCCGAGCCTCTGCACCAGCTTCACGCCCAGCTTCCTCAGCATGGCCTGGCTGCTCTCCGGCAGCTGCCGCTGATCCAGGCACTGCAGCACGGTGGGGGCTGGGGGGGGGAGAGCGCACAGATGTCAGCGTTATAACATAAGGGCTGCTAACGCCACGCGGTCGGCGCGCAAACGGGACCGTGAGCAGAGGGGCACCGCAACATCGACGACTCATCAACATCGTACTTTTCTCCACGGGCTACACCATTTCACTTTCAATGTAACATTTTTTTACATGTTTCTTTTCCCATTTTTTTCCCCTCCCTTTTTCCACTCAATTTGAAATCGCCAATTGTACCACAGGCTGCACTAATGTGTGGACCCACCCACTACAGTTGCATATAAGTTACATCTTTGCATACTGGGAGGAAAGGGGAAGGGAGAGGGGGTGGGGGGAGAATTTTTTTTTTACAAAAAACTAAAAATCATATCAGCTCAGGAGAGGAGGCAGAGAGCAAATCGCTGTGAAACCGATGTGAAAAACCCCACTGTGCCAGACCAGCTCTGGCCGGGAGCCCCGATTGGCTGTGCAAAAATCATTGTTTGGGAAAACATAAACAAAATGTAGAAAAAAAGAAAAGAAAAGAGAATGCTATGTGCGCTAAGCAGAGGGAACAGAACCGCCGGCCGTGACCAATCAGAGCATCGCGTCACGTCACTGCGAGATGAGGGGGGGGGGTAACTCACCGTACTGCAGGAAGTCCTCCCTCTTCCCGTGCTTGAAGAGCTGGGCCTGCGGGGGACAATGACAAAAGGTCAAAGGTGAAATGGCACGGTGAGGCAGTGCCACGTCTTTTATGTTCAGGCAGCTCTTCAAACGACCCCGGGGTCCTGACGAAGTGAGACGCGCCGAGAACCGAGTTTGAGTTTCACTCACTCCGGTGTGGGCTCAGGAAGCTAAGAGGGACAAGCTGTTCTGCTTACAAATGTAGCCAGCAAGCACTCTCCCGTTTACAGCTCGTTACACCATCACAAGGATAAACAGGAACCCTTAGAGGGGCGCAGAGCCTAACCCAGTTAAGAGAGGCCTGTTGATGTATTCTGCGTTCCCCAAAGTCCTCAGATGAACTCAACCAGGATGCCAGTCACAATAAGCCTGTTTCATCACCCCAGGGTTTCAGAACACAAACAGCCAGTTTAATGCCTCCTGGGTGTCCATTACAGATGCAGATGCACACACACACACACACACACACACACACACACACACACACCCTAAGTTGTAACCCCCTGGGAGTTTTACAGCCAGTTTTAATGCGTTGGGATATTCTAAACACACGTTCACTCGCATGCACACACACACACACACACACACACACACACACACACACACACGCTCCCACGCACACACACACCCTAAGTCCTACAGCCCTGGCCATTCAGAGCACATACAGCCAGCTTCAATGGCTTGGATGTTTGGAACACACACACACACGCACTCTGCTGGCTCACTCATCAGGGCAGAATCAGGTAGAGTGCTGCTCCACCTGTTGTCATACACACACACACAACAGACACAACAGACACAACAGACACAACAGGTGCAGCAGCAATGTGCCAAAGCAACAGCAGCCATTACCGTCTGCAAGACAAATCAGCTCGGCAGGTGCTGCTCGAACACAGGCGCGCGCGCACACACAAACACACATACATATATATATATAAATACATACGCAGGCGCACTCACACCCTCTCACCAACAAACACGGTGTGTCCCTGTGTCTGTCTCACTCACTCACTCACTCACTCACTCACTCACTCACACTCACACACACACACACACACACACACACACAACACACACACACACACACACACACAGTGTAGTTTAATCCAGCTCATCCTTCAATAGTATGGCACACTTTGTACAGCATAAGCTTACAAAGTGTGTTTAAGAAGAGATATATATATCAATGTCTCCCCTCTCCCCTCTCCCCTCTCCCCTCTCCCCCTCTCCCCCTCTCCCTCTCTCTCAGGTGTGCCCCTTTCAGCACTTGAGAATAAAATGATTGCATCACCTGGACATGTGCAGACTGGCATAAACCTAATCACAGAGTCGCAAGGGGGAGACAGACGGAGAGAGAGAGGGGGGGATAAAGAGAGGGGGAGAGAGTGGGAGATAGGGGGTGAGGGGGAGAAAGGGAGGGAGAAGCTGAGAGGAGGAGAGAGGGACAGAGAGGAGGAAAAACTAAAAGATCAGTAGAAAGCATTAAAGAGTAATAAGGTTAGAGAAAGCATGGGAGCACAGAGTCCCTTCAGGTCAGGGAAGCCCTCTCCATCGTAGAAAGTGCAGTATGCAACGCAGTGGACTGAGGTAGCCCTTCTGACGGTGCCGTATTGGGAGGGGCAGTACCAGAGACTGCAGCACGCCGTCCAGCACCACCGTCCCCTCCATGGTGAGCTCATCGGCCTGCGACACCGTGGTCAGGCTCCAGTCCAGGAAGTCCCCCAGACGCTTCAGCTTCACATCCGGACGAGTCACAAACCTGCAGGACAAGGTGAGAAATTACCCACAATCCCACAGGACACATGATCAGAAATTACCCACAATCCCACAGGACACATGGTGAGAAATTACCCACGATCCCACAGGACACATGATCAGAAATTACCCACAATCCCACAGGACACATGGTGAGAAATTACCCACGATCCCACAGGACACATGATCAAAAATTACCCACGATCCCACAGGACACATGGTGAGAAATTACCCACAATCCCACAGGACACATGGTGAGAAATTACCCACAATCCCACAGGACACATGGTGAGAAATCACCCACAATCCCACAGGACAAGGTGAGAAATTACCCACGATCCCACAGGACACATGGTGAGAAATGACCCACAATCCCACAGGACAAATGCTGAGAAATCACCCACAATCCCTCAGGACACATGGTGAGAAATTACCCACAATCCCACAGGACACATGGTGAGAAATTACCCACGATCCCTCAGGACACATGATCAGAAATGACCCACAATCCCTCAGGACACACAGCAGGAAATCACCCATCCAGTAGGACAGGTTGATACAATACAACTTGACCTTGTTAGCAAGCTGGAAAAGGAGTGTGTAAGTGGTCTTGTTTTGAAGGTTACACTTCAAAGCTTGAGTGTGTGATTTCAGTCAAAAAGGCTGCTCTGGTCCACACTCAGCTGTATCAGCCTTCTACACTCAACTAAACTCCCAGATGTCATTAAACTGATATATTGTTCCTTACCTCAAAAGGAAAAAATAAGCCATACATCTCATTTGAATGTATGGGTTATTCTCACCTTCCTGACAATACAAAGTAATGAAAACAAAATTGACACCTCAATGACCTATATTGTCTGACACATATTTTCTTGTCAGTTGCAAACTTCACAACTCAAGACAACTGTTGGGTAGCCCACGCATCCACAAGGGAGTATGCAGAACTTCTTGCCCTGAACTATGCAAGCAGTGCTTTGAGAGGAATCGCAGTTCACTTCTTTTTTTGTTGTGTGGAGGTATTCATTCATCATATTCAATTCTAGAAATCTGGAGCGTGTTCCCCTTTAGGTCACACAAACCAGAAGCACAGGCCTGCCCTCTGCTGGACAAATGTATTATTGCCAACAGTAACACTAAGATGTTGGAACACAACCACACTGGAGTGTGAGTGAAAAAAGCAAAAAGAGTAAACCACGTCTGACCCTCAAATAAACAGGGGCCGGGCATTCCTAGTGACACCCATGCAAAACGAGCTCAATGCAATCTGGAGTGGTCACTGAGGTACTTCCAAGATTTGATTTTTGGTTGCTTTTTTTGTCATCAGCTGGACAGGAAACATAGGGCCTGGCATTCCTAGTGACAGCCAATGCAACACATGCTCACGCCCTGCAATCTGGAGTTGTCACTGAAGTAATATACATATAACATATGCCATTTAGCAGACGTTTTTATCCAAAGCAACTTACAGTAGTGAATGCATACATTTTTCAGTATATGTGGACCCAGTGGGAATCAAACCCACAACCTAAGCGTTGTCAGCGCCATGCTCTACCTACTAAGCCACAAGTACTTCCACAATTTTTTGTCATCAGCTGGACAGAAAACAAACACGGACACATGACCCATACTCACTTTGAGACCAGCATGGAGGTGGCGTCCCGAGACTTGTCACTGACGGTCAGGTACGACTGCGAATCACACAACGCAAACAGAGCGTCACTCAGAGCTGTCACAGCGGAGACAGCAGCCCAGGAGGAGGAGGGGTGGAGGGTTTGGTTCAACACTCTCATTTTCTTCTTTAAATTTTTTTAATTTAAATTTCTTCTTCTTCTTCTTCTTTAAATTTATAGTTTGTAATTTTTTTCCTGTTTTTCCTCCCAATTCGGTGGCCAATTAAACCCTCTATTTATCTCAATTCACCCTCCCCCACGAGTCCGCCGCCCGTCCTCCGGGAAACGAGCCAATTCTTCCAGGCCGGTAGATCCGCCTCCTCCGAGACGGAACCTGACCAAAGAAGCCTTTCCTGCTCCTCGGCGAACTCGTGCCGGCTCACCCTCCCCCCCACTCCCCCTAGGGCAGGCAGCACACACCACACCGGACCAGCCAAAGTGTGGTGCTACGCTCACTCTATCCCCTCATTTGCTTCTTTACACAATTTCCAAAGACGGGTGGTCACCTTAGCGACGGCCAGGATGCGGTCCATGATGGGCTCTCTGGCCAGGCCGGGCTCAGAGGTCAGGTGGCCGTCCAACCGGGAGAGGTCAAAGGGTATGAGGCACGTCATGGAGAGCCAGAGGAGCAGCATGTAGCGGGTCTCCCACGTCTGAGAGAAACAAGAGAAACCACACCTCTGTACACAGCCTCCACACCCGACAGAGAAACCACACTTCTGTACACAGCCTCCACACCCGACAGAGAAACCGCACTTCACAGCCTCCACACAGCCTCCACACCCGACAGAGAAACCGCACGGCCTCCACATCCGACAGAGAAACAGCCTCCAGCCTCCACACCCGACAGAGAAAACCACACTTCTGCCTACACAGCAGAGAAACCACACCCGACAGAGAAACCGCACCTCTGTACACAGCCTCCACATCCGACAGAGAAACCGCACTTCTGTACACAGCCTCCACATCCGACAGAGAAACCGCACTTCTGTACACAGCCTCCACACCCGACAGAGAAACCACACTTCTGTACACAGCCTCCACACCCGACAGAGAAACCGCACTTCTGTACACAGCCTCCACACCCGACAGAGAAACCGCACCTCTGTACACAGCGTCCACACCCGACAGAGAAACCGCACGGCTATACCCCACCCTCCAGGTCTGATGATGAAGCCACATTTCCACGGGCAACCTCCGCACACGCGACAGAACGGCACAGGAGAGAAACTACACCGCTGTACACATACCTCTCGGTCTGACAGATGAACGCAGTGAAAAGCACAGAACAGAGACGCCACACTTCTGTACAATCGCCCAGGTCTGACAGAGCAACGGAAAAACTGCACATCTGGACACGACCGGGGTTGCTACAGAAGCAAATAACTAGAAACCCTTTTTACGATTTAAAGCAACTACGAAAACAGGTTCCGCTTATTTCTGAAAGGCCTTCAAGACCAAAGGAGCAGAGTAGAGGAAATAAATTAAGACTGGGAGTTGAGCTTCAGTTAAGGAAATATAGAGGCAAAGCGATCTTCATCACGACATTGGAGCTGTGGGTTTCAGAGAGGTCCTCGGACTGGGGGTCCCATGCCGGGAAACCCTGGGAGAGGGGGGGGGGGGTTCACACACACACCTCGTGGTCTTTGGGGTCCTGGCGGGTCAGCAGGTCCAGCACAGGCTGGACGTCGGACACCTCGTGCGGAAAGAGCTGCATGAACACCTTGTGTCCTCGCACCTGTCAGCGACAAAACACCCGAGAGTCACACAGGTAGGCAATACTGACATGCACACGCACACACACACACATACACACACACACACACACACACACACACACACACACGCACGCACACACACACACACACACACAAACGGACGGACGCATGCATGCACAGACTCCTCATACACACACACTCTAATGCACCCTTGCACATACAAGCGTGCGTGCACGAATGCACACCCTTACACACTCACACAAATGCATTAAAATGGATGACAGGGGTGTGTGGCAGGAGAAACGCAGTAACGCGGGACTCGGCGATGGTGCTGCGGTGACACTCACCTTGGAGATGATGTAGAGGAACTTGAAGCCCAAGTGCACGAGCAGAGGGGGAGACTGCTCACTGCGAATCTGCTCCAGCAGCATGCTCAACATCCCCTCTGAGAGGGGACACGGCACGCATTACTGATCATGACGCAGCACGCATTACTGATCATGACACGGCACGCATTACTGATCATGACACGGCACGCATTACTGATCATGACGCAGCACGCATTACTGATCATGACGCGGCACGCATTACTGATCATGACACGGCACGCATTACCGATCATGACACGACACGCACGACACCGATCATGACGCATTACCGACGACACGGCACGCACACTGATCATGACGCAGCACGCACACTGATCATGACGCAGCACGCATTACTGATCATAACGCGGCACGCATTACTGATCATGACACGGCACGCATTACTGATCATGACGCAGCACGCATTACTGATCATGACACGGCACGCATTACTGATCATGACGCGGCACGCATTACTGATCATGACGCAGCACGCATTACTGATCATGACACGGCACGCATTACTGATCATGACACGGCACGCATTACTGATCATGACGCAGCACGCATTACTGATCGTGACGTGGCACGCATTACTGATCATGACACAGCACGCATTACTGATCGTGACACCGCACGCATTACTGATATCACTACCGTTAAGAACACATCGCATAGACAGAGATTATTACCGATCATAGCACAGCGCAGCGAGTGTAATCCACCACATACATTGCTTATCACAGATATAATAACAAAACACATACACGGAAACTAGTACTGCTAATAACCGAACTTACGCCGATTATTGCGCTCATGACGAGAGAAGAGAGCCAAAAATACACATACATATACATACTGCGTGCAAATATTATTTCTGGTCACACTATCACAAGACGGTTATTGCAGCACAGCATATTGGTGGTCGGTCTTACCAAGATGTGGGTCTAGAAGATGAGGTTGCGCCTGATATCGGTCCATTATAACTGTAACAAGAGAAATGCAGTATGTTATTACAGGGTATCTGCAGGTTTAGCTAAGTCAGATTTAAGGCTTTTTAATACTTTTTTAATGCCGCTCAGAATGAAATTTAATACCAATTTCACGATAACAAAATGGCAAAAATCACGCAACGACACCAATTCGTTTAAGTTTAGGGACAAATTTGTCCAAAGATGTTTATTAAAACATAAAGGGGTAACTGGATTGGATGAAACAAAGGGGTGACACAAACATAAATAGCAAAAATAGAAAATAATAAACAAAAACATCCAAGTACATTCAGTGTCATCCAGGGCAGGAATTGCACCAGTGTCTGGCCTGCTGCCCCTGCAAAAGAATTATGTTTACATCCGCGATTAGATTATTTCTGAGATAAGGGGCCAATCCAAACCTTGCTATGTAGGCCGTTTTGTCTTTGCCGCATGTGAATGTCTTAGCGATTTCCGAGTCAGGAAACATAGCACGGAATACCTCTCCTACCCCGTCATTGCCATTGTAGGACTGGTGCTTCGTGACAGTGTTCAGAACCCACCGTACCTCAGCTTCAAGCGTCGGCGGGTTTTATCAACCGATTTATGCTTAGCGCTCTGTATGTGCGACTCGACTGCTTTCACCCCCATCGTCCCGAGTTTAAAATCCTTTTTGCAGAGTTTGCAGCGGTCCTCATGATCGTCTTTGACTGGGACCAACCATGGCGCAAACACTGGGTTATCGAGCCAGTTCTCATTAAATTTGCACTTTCCCATAACGAGTGCAAATGCCTGGGGCAGTTCAACTAACGTTAGCGTTATCAATTGCTAACGTTAGATTGCTATGTTTTAGCTAGCTAGATGTTAAGTTAGCTAACTTAGCTTGTTGAACTTGAATATTGTACTCTCGAGAGTCGACTCCGTTGCTGAAATAGTTCCCCGCAAACATAAGGACCTCTGTTGGTTCCGCTCATTCCGGTCTGCGTGACTCTACAAAACGGTAAATAAAAATCTCCGACTATCTCCCGTTACCCGTTTTTCCCCAGATTTCACAATGAAACATAAGATGACAAATCCACATTTTTATCTTTCCTGTCTATGGCATTTATAAGACCTCTGAAAGATGGATTTAAGACACTTTCAGACCAATTAAGGCCTTTATTGTTGATAAACAAATTTAATACTTTCTAAGGATCCGCGGACACCCTGTAGGTTATGTGCGCACACTGTCACATGCATAGCTAGCTACAATAATTAATTTTGCGGTCTGTTGTTAATTTGCTGGCTGTAGATCAGCCTGTTTCAAGTAGGAGGAGGGGGGTAGCTAGCTAGGCGGCCAGCTGCAACCCGAACTAAGCACGTTAGCGCCTCTCACCCGAGAACCGCTGCATCACGGTCTCCCTCGCCTTGAAGTCGTCGTGCATCTCCGCGAGGCCGGCGATCAGCGCGCGGGCCTCGGCGCGCTCGTGGAAGCCCACCAGCACGCTCTCCACGAGGACGTCCGCCTCGCCCGCGCCGTCTTCCCCGTCGCGAGCGCTCTCCGAGTCCGCCAGGGCCATGGCGCAGCAGGGTGGGTGGGTTTAGATGAAGCAAGTTACAAAAAACACGGTGACAATTCGCAGTTCCCCGTCAGCGGTGGCTAACGAGACAGTGTCTTCGGAACGGCTAGCCAGCTGAGAAGTCACAAACGCCGGTGCACGCTCCGATGGGAGTGTCCGAGTGGAGTGGATGCCTTCTGTTCTGACAGAATATGAGCTGGGTAGTTAGCTAGCAACCTAGCAGGCTAGCAAAAAAGCAACGAAACAACACGGAAAATAGGGCAAAGAAGAGACAACAATGACAACAGTGTGAGTATCGTAGACTATCCTACGACTCACATAAAGTATTAATTGAATTGTTTAAAATGTCACAATCGTAGCATTTTGTGTCGCATCAACTGCCCCTCGCGTTGTTGTGCAGCTCGGGCGGTGACACAGTCTAGATGTACGGAAAGGTTATTGGTACAAAATTGTCGCCTGAACGACGACTAAACAAACGCGTTTTTCGTCAACCATGTATTTGTTGCCCACATTGCCCTTTTATGATAGGATAAAAATAATACATACACATTTCAGAGAAATATCCAGTGAACCAGCACAATATCAACCACGAATCAGTACTTTTATTAGCGTTAGTGTTTTTATTCACAATACATTTTCTACAATCGGAAGCATATCTACCATAACCTGATATCAATCTTTCTATAATCGATAATGTTTAGGGGAAGAGGGGGATACACAGTGGGAAAGGGGATGCTATGCATCTCAGAATATGTACATCAGAACATCAGAACACATCAATGCACACAAACCACCTCCACGAAGCTCCACATTTTGTCACCAGAGGCATAAAGCTATAAGTAGATGAGAGCAATGTCCGCATCATCACAACAACGTGCGCTGAAATTTGCAAGGAACCCAGAGAAATTCAATTCAAAGCTGTCAAGACTTCCCAAATGCATCATGGTAGGTCTATTGCACAGCAATTTTAAAACTGAAATTAATATGGTAATTTGCCGATTATAAATATAATACAAATGTTAACTGCTGGAAGACTTTCAGGACCTCGTGATATGCACTTTACATACTTTACAAGCCAAATATTATTAAAGCAGTATCGTTGAACCGAATGAATTAAGACTCTAGTTCTAGAATCAAGCAATATTTCCTTATTTGGAATCCAATCCTAATATGGAGCAGGAAGTAGAATATTAGTTAAAGATAAACACTGTATTCAGGTCATTGTCTTTCTCAAAGTTGAACACTTCTTGAACACTGCATTCTCAAAGTACTCTTCATCAAAGTGTGGGGCTGGGGAATTACTATTTCACCTCTCCCCCACTTCTCATTTCAGTCTGAACTCGGGCTACACCATTTCCAAGGGTGGCATGTAGTGTAATGGTTAGGGAACTGGACTTGTAACTCAGAGGTTGCTGGTTCAATTCCCAAGTGGGACACACTGCCGTTGTACCCTTGAGCAAGGTACTTAACCTGAATTGCTTCAGTAAAATATCCAGCTGTATAAATGGATATTGTGTTAAGAAATGTAAACTGTGTAAGTCGCTCTGGATAAGAGTGTCTGCTAAATGCCTAAAATGTCTGCTTAATGCCTAAATTTCCTCTACCCTTGAGTTAAATTGTAATTTTCATTTAAACACTACAGCTTTCATATCTCACGCTTGAAATGTTGAAGTACAGGCAGCCACAATCTTCTTCTTTTTTAAATACATGGAGGGGGCTGACGTATCCCTGGCCCTTCAAGCTACTTAAATAATTTAAACTACATCAGTTTATATCCAGCTGTACAGCTGGGTGAGGGTCCTTTCAGGCCGACTGCTTCACAAGGTCCTTCATGATGCGCAGGGAGGAGCCCCTGTAGCTGTTGCCGAAGTGGTTCCAGTGGTTCAGGTAGTGGAAGAGCTGGTAGAGCTCCTTCCTCCGCTCGAACCCGGGCGCCTTGGGGACCTTCTTGTGGTAGGCGGAGTAGAAGGCTCTGCCGAATCCGCCGAACATGCCAGCGATGCCCAGCTCGCACTCGGCGTGGCCGTAGAAGGAGGCGGGGTCGAAGACGATGGGGCCCTCAGAGCACTCGGCCACGTTGCCCGACCACAAGTCCCCGTGCAGCAGGGCGGGGCACACCTGCACCCCCTCGAACAGCCCAGGGATCTTCAGCTTGGGAGAGAAGGGATGGAACACATTACATGTGGTTCTCTGTAGCTCAGTTGGTAGAGCACTGCGTTAGCAACGCTTAGGTTGTGGGTTCAATCCCCAATGGGGCCACATATACTGAAAATGTATGCATTCACTACTGTAAGTCGCTTTGGATAAAAGCGTCTGCTAAATGGCATATATTATTATATATTATTACATTGCATTTTAGGAATTTAGTCATGTTAGCTCTTATCCAGAGCGACTTACACAGTTTACATTTCTTTACATACAATCCATTTATACAGCTGGATATTTTACTGGAGCAAATCAGGTTAAGTACCTTGCTCAAGGGTACAACGGCAGTGCCCCACCTGGGAATTGAACCTGCAACCTCTGAGTTCCAAGCCCAGCTCCCTAACCATTACACTACACTGCCAGCCAGCACACAAACATAAATCACACCAGCAGAAAGACAAGGTCAGGTGACCTGGATCATGGATCGTGTTCGGGACGAACATTGAAAATTAGCGCAAGCTACAAAAGTTTTTTGATACAGGGCATCAGCGTGTTGTTAATGCAATGTGTCTATGTTTTTTGTATCTGTCCCTACTCAAATAAACATTAAATAAATACATAAATCATTCTACCAGGAAGAGGCCATGTTTGCCCAACTACAGTTTAGTCACTAGATTAATCTGCGGGGTTTTTTCAGTGTAATCTTAGTGTAATTCCTAAGGATGTTTGAGGCTTATGCAATGCTATTTCAAACAAGAAAATTTTTTATTTAAAAAATCAGATTTGAGGATCATTCAATCTGCTGCACAGTGCTCATCGATGATAATAATAATAATAATAATTGCACAGTATAAAAAGGGCAAAAACATAAAAAAGCATTTGACACCATTTAAAAACAAGCACAAAGACCTAGAAATCAGGAGTACTAAACTACAGAAAAGCCAGGCTGCAGAGGTGAGTCTTCAGCCTGGAATTAAAAATGGCAATAAAAAACTCAATACGGTAGTGTAGCTTTTTAATGTAGTTCGCACACACTAAATGTAGTTCTAAGTAAATATGACCTCACAATGTGCAGTGGACTGAATGTTCCATTTGTGTGAAATACCACCACAGAATGACACTATTTTTATTCAATTGATCGATTGAGTGAGTGATTAAACCTAATCGCAAGGCCAGAAAGGCGCAGGGTTCTTTTGGAATTTGTTTCTGATTTTATCCCAATTTAGTAGCCAATTACACCCTCTATTTTTCATGTCAATCCCCCCCTCGTATTGTGAGTTCGCTGCCATAGCCCCGTGACCGGCAGTGACAAGGGCGGAGTATCGTCTCCTCCGAGACGGCACTCGCCAAGCTGTCGACCGTAACTCCGGTACTCCAGAACTTCAGGTCAGCTTCCCTCCCCCCTCCCTGGGGGAAGACAGCCAATCTCCGCCCCCTGGTGGCACTCCTGGCCGACTCTGGCGCGGCCGGCGGAATCGAACCCTGGTTCGGGAGGGCTGGAAGCCGTCGGGTTCTCAGTAAAGTTACCTGCAGCTCAGCCCATAGCTCCCGTGCCTCACGGTCTCCGTACGACTGCTCCACCAACCCCAGCTGGTGCTGCAGCCTCTGCTGGGAGTAGAACATCACCCAGTCGCTCTGCCAGTCGTTAACCTGGGCGGACACGACATGGGGAGCGCACAGATAAGATGGTACACGAGAAACGCATAGGTGCAACGGTACGCTAAAAACGCACAGGCAAGCAGACACAAGGGGGAAACAGGAGAGAGGATGTGGGAAGCATACAGGTCAGAGACGACGCAAAGCTAATACGGGTTGAGAAAGTGCGCCAGTTACAGAGGCCACACAGTGTGTAGACTGGAGGCAAGACAGGGCGCACGAAGAAAAACTACAGAGATGTGGAAAACACCTGCTCACCTGTGTCAGGAGGTAACCTGCTCACCTGTGGGAGGTAACCACAGCAAGTGGCTGTGTGAAACCCGAACTTGTCAATGACGGGAACATCTGATTGGCCTGACCCTTTCCCTGCACAGACAGAGAGGCAGGTGGGGGTAAAGGGGGGAACTTCAGTTGAAATATATCACGTAACCGCATCCAATTTCCACATTCATTTGTTTAAAAAAAAAAAAAACAGATTGATCCTGATTTTTTACAGCCACAAGGGGGCGCTCTTTCCCCTGAACCAAAAGCAGAAACTGACGCAGGGACTGATGTTTATTACCAACGGTTTGCTCCTCCTTGTCCTGCCGTTCTCTCTGCCTCTGGTTGTGGAGGTGGAGGTCAGCCAACTGGTCCCCCAGCTGCGCAGAGCATCTGCAACACACAGCCAGTCAAGTACAAACTCACCCCAGGGTGGAGAATATCTAACATTCACTCTCGTTAGGTCAAAGTCTGGAACGCGTTTTAATGTTTGGCCTGTCCAAAAGGGTTGTTTTGTAAAAGTGGGGCTTTGGGGCTACCACGTGACCCTGTAAATGGGGGGAAATCACCGACATGCAAAATCACTCACACACACACACTCTCACTCACTCACTCACTCTCTCACTCTCTCACTCTCTCTCTCTCTCTCTCTCACACACACACACACACACACACACACATACACACACACACACACACACATACACACTCTCTCACTCACACACACTCTCTCACACACACACACACACACACACACACACACACACACACACACACACACACACACACACACACACACACAGCGTACTTGCTCAGGCTCCTCATGTCCACGTGCTCCATGATGAACACCGCGCCACCATCCTCGAGATCAATCACCTTCGTCGGCTTCGGCACTTTCACCGTCTCCGTCTTTAAGATGGCGTCCAGGCTGGCCGCCTCCCCGTCGAACATCAGCCTGGCCTTCCAGGGAGCCGGGGACAAACCCACAGACATCAGTACTGGCCCAGTACCACTGGGAGACCACTTTACTCTACCCATGCCTACAGTGTTTGTTTTAACAGCGTAAACATGGGTCACATTTCATTTCAGTCACTCTTGGAGAGAAATGGAATTTCAAAAAGTATTCACTGTACTTTATATCGAGATATTTTCATGCACCTTGTTTCAACTGAAAAGTCACGCCAGAATATTATTTGTCACATTAAATCACGATTTAAACACTTTAAATGTTAAATGTTTTGGAACATTAAGAGGCATGCCATTAAGGGTTCTCAGAATGAGAAATGTATTTTTTCAGTCATTGTGTTATGCAATCCATGTCAAATAATAATAACCACGTTACTTTTTGTTGCAATGTTGCAACAATGAAATCTAAACATGACACAGCAAGCAGATTGACGTCTTGGGACTCACAAGAACGTTTAACAGCCATAGAAATCGTGCCCAGGGTGAAAAGATTATCATTACACATTCATACCCAGGGGGTGGTGACTGTATGCTGCGAGCTGCAAGGCTTTTAATGCCAAATGGGCAGTTTGATACTCTCAACTACCCACAACCATGAAACATGCAACCCCATTGCCCCTCCTCAGCATTTTTCCATCAGTAGTGTCCGTCAGTTCCTGGATCATATTTGAGTTATACCTGGTTTATTTCATGGCTTAACATCAAAACTATAGTTACGAGCCACATTGAGTTTATTGTCAAAGGCAAGCGGACAATAAACAGAAAAGCATGGTAAACAATGACACTGAAAACCAGTAGCGTTAAAGTTAATACAATCCGTGACGTTATAGTGTACGGTATTAGGGGGTATGCGTGCGCCACATTTTTTTTTACTTTTGTCTGCGCTGTTGTGATGGCGGGGAGTGGAAATGTGGAGAGATTCAGACACGGGATTCATTTCTGCATAAACGCACAACTGTTTTGCCGGCATGTGACAGTGTGGTCGTTTCGAGAACCCAGCAAACGCCTGTGTCGTTTAACGGACTATAGTCAGTGGTGACAATCTCTTTGGAGGTCGAATTTCTTGAGCAGGCTAGTGAACACCTGTGCCAACGCAAGAGAGATCATCTAAGACACCTGGACACCACATCTCAAAATAGACTACGAGATTTAGTGACAAAAAACGTTATTTTAATAGCTAGCTGCTGACATTACACCCATATCTCGTTAGCTAACTGCATTGCATTGCATTGCTGGCGCAGCGCGAAATTACAATCAAGAAGAACCTGGCTCTTGTGGTTTATTTTCGCGAACACCCGGCCGCTGTCAGTGTCGTAGCTCTGTCCATCGCTGATGCAGCCGCCTCCGGAATGACCGGTGGCTTTCAGCATCGAAGTTCCCAACTCTCTTTTAAGCAAGGCCTGCATGTTGTCGGCGTTGTTTCGCAGCTGCAACTGCGTGTGTGGGATGGGCCAGCAAATGATTCAAAACGGTCCCGATGCTTTAACGTTAGGAACCTGAACCGAAGCTCATTTGCTGCAACTTAGAAAGAGGATTACATTTTTCTTCCGGGTCAAATAGAGAGGTTAATGTTTAAATTTTCTTCCGGGTCACATTTTCTGTTTACCAGCCCCGTCGACTTATAATGGCCAATCAGAGACGACAACCACATGACTGACTGCTGTGTCGCCATGGTAGCGGAGGAAGCGTGACACACCTGGCTGACATTCAACCAAAGCGGTGTCTTTGTTTCAGAACACAGCGGTGTTAGCAAATAAAATGTTTAAATTGAGCTCAAGTCATTCTGTTTGAAATGTAGCCTCTAAGAAACAGTTTGCTTGCTACATAGCTCAGCTAACGTTAGCTAGCTTGCAAAGACATGGATTCTATTATTCGTTTTGGTGACGGCTCGGTTGATGCACTGTCACTGGGTATTGTCAGGATTTAGAGCGATACTGATAGCCATAATCCACTATATTTTCGAGGAATAAAAGGGTTTTTTTATTTCCGGGGAAATGTGCTTGTTGCTCGGAGCCACTGGCGTTGGAAAGACCCTGCTATTGAAACGGCTACAGAATATCCTTTGACAATGACAACGCGTGCTAGTTCAAAACAACACTAGTTATAAAATCTCTGCCATAACCTCTTGTCGCCACATGCCGATGTAGTATCTAACGTTAATTATTACCTAACTTTTTCCAAACTGACAGTGTGCCAGTGTGCTTGCTGTGTTTAGTGCATATTTGTTAACAGAGGCTGTATACATGGGCTGTTTGGTATTTTATGGAATGTTTTAAACTTCTGATTCATAGTTTTAAAAAGATGCGTCATCTACTCCATTGTTTTTCATTTTTCTTTTCCGCGTTATGTTATCATTGACATTTACACCAGAGAAAGGCACGTCTTTCTTCCTTAACGGGCTGAATTCACAGGTCAGCCTGCGCGATGGGCCCGCGGATTTAGAAGACCCGCCGGCGACTCTGCCCACCGTGAGCGATGGTTTCTGTTCTGCTCGGGGTTTGGTCAGACACGGCGAGGCTTCAGTGTGCCAGACATAATCCTCCCTGGTTCACAAGGAAAACATGCAAATGTTCCAAACTATTTATTAGTTTTCTTCTCCAAAAGCAAATTGACTACTGTATGGTTTCCAAAATAGTTCTTCTCAAGGTGTCATCTTCGACTTGAGTTTACACACTGGTCGTTTTGCTGTGACGACGCGTGAGAAACCGTTTGGCACTCTTGCCGAAGTCGGAATAAGGGTTAAAATGTCTTTCACAAACGAATACCTCTTGTTACACACCCCAGACATTTGCTGTCCTGCAGAGTTCGTGTGCTATAGGCGGAGCCGGATTACCTGCGCACACCTGTATCGCCCCTGGAGCATAAAAGCCAGACATCTCCAGTAGCAATCGTGCCAGTGTCGCAGCTCCTTGGTTCCAGCTTTAGGCCCAGTTTGGCTGCGATAGAGTTTGTGTGCAGCTCATGTTTGTGTGGTGTTGCGTGTCTTTGTGCAGTGTTTGCATGTTGCGGTTGGATAGGCAGTGTTTTATTTGTTTTGACACCGTTTTAGATAAGTGTAGGTCAGAGTATTGAATTGAATTGAATTGATATAACGCTTTTCCCCCCAAGGAACCCAAACCGCTTTACAATGATAGGGGGGCAACTCACCTCAACCACCACCAATGCACAGCACCCACCTGTGTGAACCTGCCAGTAGTACAAACTCACTACACATCAGATACACCGTGGAGAGAGAGAGAGTAGGGAACCAGCTTCCCGGAATAGCCACTTTTAATTTTGCCCCGGTAGTGAGAGATGGAGGACCGTGGCATTATGATAGGTGTAGAATAGCTGACTGTTTAAAATTACTCTAAAATGTAACTAGGCCTAACCCGTAGTCCTACAGTCGTGTCAGGTACGGTGTTTTGTTTGTGATTGCTTATCTCTTGTTTGTTTGTTTTGTTGTACTTGCGTGGTGCAATACACATTTGTTGCAGAGCTCGATTTCGACTGTGTGTTTTGGTATCTGGTGGCTCTGGCGCTGGGTCCGGTGTTATTCATTGTAGCGCGGGTGAATTCCGGGACGTAACACTGTATGGCTTATCAGATTTTTCCCGGAGACATATTCAATATCGCTTTAAATTGACGATAAGACACTATATAAATAACATTATTATTTTAATGCAGAGGCTGAAAAATAAAACGAGTCCATAGTTGGCTGCTGTGTATGTGCGGGGGCAGCTCATTTTGTTTTGGAAAGCTCCAGGAGAGAGACGTTCTTTTTCCCCCAAATCCGCGCTGGGAAATCCCAGCACAGGACACAGGCCCTACTGTCTGTGGTAGATACATTTGCAAAACTACAGATTTCTACATGACCTGTATTTGTAGTACAGGGAGTCTGGGGAGGCACCTTTGCCAGTGTAGTGCCTCAGCTGGCATTTGAGTGTGTATTATTATGACCTTTATTTAACCAGACAGGTCAGTTGAGAGCAAGTCCCCATTTACAGTGACGACCTGGCACATACCAGGTAGTTAAAAGTACGGTAAAAGACAATAAAAGAAAATGAACCAAAAAAAAGCGAAACGTACAATTGACGACAGTGCGACACTGAACACATCAACCTCGCGCTGCATGTCCACAGCTCTGCTGCTACGGTAACACGCCCTGTTCTCTCTCTCTCTCTCTCTCTCCCTCCTGGGCTGGACTCCGCAGGTGGGCACCAACCTGACAGACCTGACGCTGAGGAAGAGGAAGGTGACGGCGAGGGAGCTCGGGGGCTGCATGGGACCCATCTGGCCCAGCTACTACGCCGACTGCTCCTCTGTCATCGTGAGTGCTAGTTCACTGTGTGCTCGTCTTTCTCCTCCCGGTTAACCATGTGGTCATCTCTCTCCTCAGCGCACTGTGCAGTTGTCTCTCTTCCTCGGCTCTCCTAAGCTCATCTCTCTCCTCAGTTCATGGTGGATTCCGCAAACATCCACCAGGTGGCGTCCTCCTGTATCCAGTTGCTGTCTGTCCTGTCTGCCGAGCCGCTCCGTTCCACCTCTGTCCTCGTGCTCTTCAACAAAACGTGAGTTCACGCCACTCCCCTCTAAGTCATGCCCCCCATGTCCCTTCTCGCCTCCAAATCTCCAATCTCCCCCAAATATCACCTCCCACTCTTGAGGATAGCAGGGCAGGGGTTCGGGGTGGTTGGGTGGTCATGTTGGTTGGGGAGGGGTTGAATGTTGTTGCTCAAGGGGAGGGGCTTGAATGGTAATGTTGGGTTAAGGGGAGGGGCTTGGGTGGTAATGTTGGCTCAAGGGGAGGGGCTTGGGTGGTAATGTTGGGTTAAGGGGAGGGACTTGGGTGGTAATGTTGGGTTAAGGGGAGGGGCTTGGGTGGTAATGTTGGGTAAAGGGGAGGGGCTTGGGTGGTAATGTTGGTTTAAGGGGAGGGGCTTGGGTGGTAATGTTGGCTCTATGGGTGGGGCATGGTTTGTAATGATGACTGTGCTAGTTCTCCTATTTTGATGAGCTCAACGGAGAAATAAAACGTGGCATTCCAATGTGAATTGGTTTAAACCTGTAAATTGAATCATCTTTGACAATATTCGAAATCTCTCTTTGTGCTGTCCACCAGGGACTTACCCTGCACCATGACACTCACAGAGATGAAGTCACTGTTCAGGATGGATGACATCATAGCCTCCGCCTCCCAGCCAATCACTGTACTTGAAGTGAGCGCACGCTCAGGGCAGGGCCTGGTGGAAGTGCTGCGCTGGCTGGACTCCACTCTTAAAGCATGACGTCACTCCCTCTCCTGTCAGAAAGTGACATCACCCAGCACGGAGTTGCATCGTCTTCCCTCCTGTCAAGAAGTGACATCACCGAGCACAGAGTGACATCACCCTCCCTCCTGTCCAGAAGTGACATCATCCTGCCAGCAAAGAGTAACATCGCCCTCCCTGCCAGAAAGTGTTTTTGTACGTTGTGTATGGGAAATTAATCTGTGATGGAAGGGCCATGTCACCAAAACTCTTTGCTGCTCTGAGGTTACTGAAAAACTTGAGTCCCGCTGGAACTGCACGGGCATGCCTGACTTTTCTGCAGTCAATTGAATACAGGACTACTACTCCCAGCCTCGTTCTGAGATCTCAACAAAAATAAAAAATTAATTCTTACAAATTTGTTTCAGATTTTTCCAATTTAGTGGCCAATTCCTCTATGAGACGGAATATGCTCACCCACTTTCTGGAGTCACCCTTACGCGCTTCTCAGCGAACTTGTGCCGGCTCACCCCCAACATTTAAGCAACTCTATGACTAAGGCTAAAATTGATGTACCACACACAAGGATTTTCTGGAAATCTCTTCAAAGAAAGGAAGTTAACCCTGTTATCAAAATCTCCATCAGTGGCCCATACTGTACATACATTTAATGCATTCATGAGTCACGTGGTATCCAAAACGCTTATTAAATGCAGTGGCTGGCACTGTAGTGCAATGGTTAGGGAGCTGGGCTTATAACTAAGAGGTTGCAGGTTCAATTCTCAGGTGGGACACTGCTGTTGTACCCTTGATCAAGGTACTTAACCTGAATTGCTTCAGTAAAATATCCAGCTGTATAAATGGATTGTATATAAAGAAATGTAAACTGTGTAAGTCGCTCTGGATAAGAGCGTCTGCTAAATGCCTAAAATGTCAAAAAAATGACATACTGATGAAAAGACCATGGAGTAATAAAGTGTGTAAATGCACACACCGTTTTATTTCTTACATTTTTAAATTGCATATATTTGGTGATTGATCAGTGTTCAACAGGCAACAAACACTCGTGTTCATACAGTCTCATCCCACTTTGCTTTGATCGTAGTGTATAGGTTTCCTTAATGGTTCAAGTCCTTAAAAATCAGGTGCCACTGTTTTTGCTCGGCAAAACTCCCAACACGTTATGGCCAATATGTCCGTGTCTTTTCCCCCCCACACAGTAGCCCCAGTGCGACCGCAGCGATGGTCCTGGCTCAAACCCGTGGACTGAATTTGCGCATTGATGGCTGATGCAGGGAGATGCGATTAGGCTCGTGTATGTGTGTGGGTGTCGTTGGCTGGCCGCTCTCCATCTGGCAGTCCTCTCTGTGGCGCAGCACAAGATGGGAACGGAGCAGTAGTGGGTGGCCAGCCCCAGTGCATTGTGGTCTATCGGTGAGACGGTGCCACACACAGATCTGGCATGCAGTGATTTCTGAATCGAGGGCAAGGGAACGATCGGTCCTGCAGGGTCCAAAGCGTGTGTATGTGTTTGACTGAGTTTCTGTGTGTGTGTGTGTGTGTGTGTTGAGTACAAGTGTGTGTGTGTGTGTGTGTGTGTTTGAGTATAAGTGTGTGTGTGTGTGTGTGTGTGTGTATTTGTAGGTGGGGGGTGGACACTTGGTCTTGCTCTTTATTTCCTTCCTTTTATTACATGGAAAGAAGGCCATGGTCCATGTTGCCCCTGGTGAGCCATGGATTTGGTGATGCAGTCGTTGGCCCCTCCAGGGACCCAGAGAGTCGTGACAGCAGCAGCAGGTCAGCAGGTCAGCAGCAGTACAGGACGGGGGGGGGCCAGACTGCCCATGTCCCCTCTCTCCCTGCTGCAGATGAGGGGAACCGGACCCTGGGCCGGGTCGTTTTCTGGGGCCCGGGTCAACACGATGCAGATCCATGAGGCCTGGGATCAGGGTCGACATTGAAAACACACTTCAAACATTGTCTTAATCTTAGTTCAGAACGGGTTCGAGGCATCAGGGGGTCGAGTCCGAGGTGGTGTTTGACGCTTTCGGTCGAGGCAGGCCACCGCCGTCGCGTTCCTGTTGGGTGGAGTCTCGGGGTCCAGAGCCCCCGGTTTAGGGGGGGGGGGACTCACAAGAAGGGGTTCTGGGCCTGCTGGTCCCCGTGCTGCCCAGGGGGGGGCACCACCGCGGAGAGGGGTAGTAGGGGCTGGGGCAGGCTGGGCAGTATGTCTAGCGGTCCCTGGGATGGGGGAAAGGTGGGGGGGTGAGTGAAGGAGGAGGGCAGGCCCGGGGGCTGGTGGCTCAGGGACATGGGGAGGGAGGCACTGCTGGGGAGGGGAGCGGGGGAAACGGGGCGCATCTGGTTTAGGGTGAGACGAGGCTGCTCACTCTGGAAGGGGTTGGAGGGCGAGGGAGCGCCCAGTCCTGCAGAGCGAGAGAGAAGGAGAGAGGGGGAGAGAGAGGAGAAGAAGGTTGGACGAGAGACAAAAGATATATGCACTTGTCGAACAGGTTTTGTGCAATTTAGCAGAACGTTTGTGAAGTGATTATCCAGCCATTTTCAGAACAAGTGACTGCATTCTGCTCTTGGCCACAAAGCAAACACATGTTGAAGCAATAACCTTCAATAACTAATCTATCAGCCTGCTCGTTAGCTCCTAAAGAAAAGGTCTTCAATTTTTCCCCCCCACAAATGCTAAAGCACACAAACAATAAATTAGTTAGCCACGGTGAGGAAACCGTTGTCTCCAGAAACACTGTTTAGCCATCGAATGCTCCACAGTTGAAGTGTTTGTTTCTTGATAAGGAAAGGAAAGAGTAAAGCGGTACAAACCTTGAGCAAGGTACTCAACCCGAGTTGCTATGGTAAATATAGCAGCTAGCTGTTCAAACACCCAACATTTGAAAATGTGAGCTATGTAATTCACCCCGGACCAAGGGTGTGAGCTAAGCACGGGTGTAACGAAAAGGAAATGATGTCACCATTTAGGAATGGCTGTTGTCGAATCACTGTTCAGGAATGAGTCGCCGTTCGCGCAGAAAATAGTCGCTACGCCACTAACCCAACAAACCACACGGGTAGAGCCAGATGCAGTGTCAACAGATCAGCGCGGGGGCCTAACCTGTCAGGAAGGGGTTGTTGACCTTGGAGGCGGGATTGGGGGATATGAGGGCGTCCAGGTTGACCAGCGAGGCCGCCGTGGGGTCCAGGAAGGACTCCGGGGTCCGGCAGCTTCGCGGGGTGGGCTCGGCCAGGCCCTCCCGTAAGCAGGACATGTCGAAGAGCTCCAGGCTGTCGTCGTCACGCCCGTTCACCTGCACGCCCGTCACTGGCTCCCCAAACAGATCCCCATCTGGGGGCGGGGCAGGGGGTTGGTACATGTTACTGAGCATGAAATTACACAGGTCCAAGTTTGTCAGCTCATTGGTTTTAAGATCATAATCGTAAGACGTACTCTCCCACGGGGATTCAACTGCCTCGGACACTTTTTAAGGCGGCGCCGAAAACAAGACGTGTTTTTTTTTCTTTTTTCTTCTTCTTTGATTTAAGTTCATTGGATGGCCTTCTGTAATTGTCGCCTTTTACTTTTAGCTTTCGGCCTTGGTTTTTTTAACGACGTGACGTTTCTTTTTAAGGCTGACGGGTTTCCTCGCTTAATGCTCGAACGAGGTAGCCATGTTGACAGTGGAAAGGAGAAAGAGGGAGAGAGAAAGTGAAGGGGAGAGAGAGAGAGAGAGAAAGAGAGAGAGAGAGAGAGAGAGAGAGAGAGACACGGAGACGGAGTGTTTGTCAGGCTAATTACCTGTGGGACTACCAGCGCGAGAGGTGATAAGTCCGGCGGAGTCACGGAGTGCCTGAGGTTCCTCGTCCACAGCACCGAATGGATCGACGCCAGAAGGCCCTGCGAGGACAGGACACCACCGCATGTTGCCCGGCTGTAGCGAGAGCTTCAGTAGACGTGTGACTAATGCACGACCAACCTCAGCTGGTAGCATAGATATGTGAGTGGTGCACATGCACTCTTAGCTGGTTCCCACGGATGAGTGGGTGATGCTCTCCCACGCTCAGCTTTGACCACTGATACTCCAGTGGGACACTACCTCTCTCAGCTGGTGCCATAGGTGTGAGAGTGATGCATTCCTAGTTGTTACCGTAGATGTGCGTGCGCTCCACTACCGGTGTAGGTGGAAGTTGCCCGCGAGCACTGATCTTAAGACAGTTTTGCACTTTTCTTCCTGATGGTTAAGGTTAGCATTTGGGTAGAGTTCGCTGGTCCTGTGTCAGTGCTGCCTCGAGCTACCACTCTAAGCTCAAACCATAGACGTGAAAGTGACGCACCGCCACTCTAAGCTGGTACCATAGATAGCTGACACAAGGACCGTTTGGCTTAATACCTGTGTCGGCAGATGATGTCCAGGCCTGGTTGGCAGGGTTGAGGCTGGGGGAACTCCTGGGTGCCTCCCACGGGTCTGCAGGAGGTGGGCTGGGGCCCCAGTGGTTCGGGGGGCTGCCGGCAGCTGGCGGCCTGATCCACGATCCATCATTCACAGGAGTGATAGGCCGATCCCCTGATGTGGTGAGGGGGAAATGAGGGGTGACAGAGAAATTGGTGTAAATGAGTGGTGTAAGTGTGACGTTTTTTTTCTCGCAAGTGTTACGTGAATGTACTACATTGGTGTAAATGAGTAGCCTGATGGATGTATTGTGTTGGTGTAACTGCGTTGTGTGCACAGGAAATAGAGCCGTACGGTACACATAAACTCTTGTTTACCCAATGAGTCCCAGGGGTCAGAGGTCATCACATTGGCAGGCTTGGCGCAGGTCGCTGTCAGGGCCCAGGGGTCAACACTGGGGGGCGCTGCAGGGCCAGGACCAAAAATATCCACCAGATCCATCATGGCAGACTGGCAGAGGGCAATGATGACATCATTAAGGCATTGCGCATCACATTGCAGACATCACTGTGGCAGAATGCGCGTGGTACCACGCATTACAGATATATACTGGGGTAGAAGGTGCATGGCATTATTGTGAGAATGGTGGTAGAGAGCAGTTGGCCATTGTGAACAAGGCCAGGCGTCTTTTTGTTTGCTCTACTTGTTTGTCACTGAGTGTGTCACGCTCACGGCCTTTGAATGAAGTGTGTGTTTGTGCTGTTTATGACGCATGAAATGAATTGTCCCGTGACAGTAATGATCATGATTGAACAGTTAAAAGGTGAGATGTGTCACACCTCCCCTCCTCCTCCCTCCATCTCTCTTCTGCTCTCCTCCAGGGCTTTCAGTAGCAGCGACTCATCTCCTTCACGACTGCGCTGCTCCTACAGACAAACACACACACACACACACACACACGTGAGAGTAATGTTGCACACACAGGCACACACAGCACAGAGAGTTGTCAATGCCTGGAACAGCTTGCCAGGTCGGGTAGTAGAGGCAGAAACACTTGGGCTATTCAAGTCCAGGCTAGATGCAGTACTAGATGCTCTTTAGATTAGGACATGACGAGCCTAGATGGGCTGAACGGCCCGTTCTCGTCATTATGTATTCGTATGCTCTTATGTTCTTAGGTGAGACAGAGTGTGCAGCAGGAACACACACACACACACACACACACACACACACAGGTGAGAGTAATAGAGAACTGCAGGAATGCAGACACACACACACACACACACATCAGCAGCAGCCACATAACCCCTGCGCTGCCCCACCCTGACCCCCATGTGATGGCGCTACCTGCTGGTGCTCCTCTTTGCTTAGACTCAGGGCCAGCTGGAACTGCTCATCCTCATCCATCTCTATGGCCACAGGGATGGGCGGAGCAGGCTGCAGGGAACAGGAACAGAGGATTGGAGGAAAGTGCGCTGTGAGGACGCTGTGTTAGCCCCTCCCCCATCAGAGCGTTTTCCAAGCCCCACGCAATTGGTTGAGGAGAGAGGTGACCCAGCGCTATTGGTTAGCAGAAACAGTGAAACCCAGTCTCATTGGTCAGTGCGGAGACGGTACATCATGCTGTGCTGTTGGCCGAAGATAGGGGAAGGGAAGGACAGCATTTTGCTGGTCAGAAGGAAGAAGAGAGGACCTGTGACAATTGATTTCTGCTGAATTCATGTGCCACAGCTGTGTAAAGTGTGGTAGGTTGGTGGATTGGTCCGTGAAGCTACTAAATGTATTGGTACCCTAAATCAGCAAGCAATTCAACAGAGATCAAAGCACACAAGACACTAACTAGCTATGGCAGGATGCATCTTGTTTTAATGAACATAAATCTGCCATCGGTGTGAGAGGCATGACAGGGAGAGATGAGAAGGATAAAGGGATGGAGAGATGGAGAGGTGAGGAGGGTGAATGGATGACCAATAAGGCCTTATTGGTCTGATAAATAAGCCTTATTTAGGAGTTTCTTTCTTTACCTATACTTTTACATTGATTATTTAGCAGACACTCTTGTCCTACACTGACTACACAGTGCGTACAGTAAGGTTAGATGATCGCCATTGTAGATACAAAAATTGACCGCCACGCAATCCAAACAAAGTGTCATTGTAAAAAAGAAAGCAATAACGTAATAAACATATTAGCACACATAAGCGCCATACTGCAGGGAAATATTATTTCAAGCCCATAGTTTAAAAAACCCCCAGATAACATTAAATACGAAGAACACCGGTAGTACAGACACTGTAGGGTATGAGGAGATTCCTTGTCAACAAGGGAAGAGGGTGGACTTACAGTACATAGCGACACAGAGCTTATATAGCGACACAGAGATACTGATTGATCGCCCCAAAGCACCCCCCGGCCTTGGTGGAGTTGGTTTATTCCTGACAGCTTAGTACCTGGAGGGTCCCATCTTTGCTGAGGTTGAGAGCCATCTGGAGTTGGACCTGCTCATCTGTATCCACAGGCAGGGGTGGCTAGAGAGAGGGATGGAGGCATTGGGAGGGGAGGGGAAGGGGGGGTTAAGGTTTTGGGCTGTCAAAATGATCAAACAACACATCCCTGGTGCTCTTCTGAGATTGGGTAAATAAAGCAGTCACATTTATTTTTATTTTTTTCTAAATTTGTTTCAGATTTTCCGCCCCATTTTTCTCCCAGTTTAGTAGCCAATTCAACCCTCTATTTATTTTGATTCTCCCCCACCTCACGAGCCCACTGCCTGTCCTCCGGGTCA
Organism: Aldrovandia affinis; assembly: GCA_029706075.1. Classification (NCBI taxonomy): domain Eukaryota; kingdom Metazoa; phylum Chordata; class Actinopteri; order Notacanthiformes; family Halosauridae; genus Aldrovandia; species Aldrovandia affinis. Next base: position 594,004 of record JAINUG010000266.1, on the reverse strand, counting down.
AGCTATTATCCCCGGGTCCGGCAATGATCCACCTCCTCCGAGACGGAACTTCGCCCACCTGCTCTTTAGGAACGCCCTTACTGCTCTTCGGCGAGCTTGTGCCGGCTCTCCCTCCCTCCCACCCCCTGGGGCAGACAGCCAAAAGCCACCCCCGATCGGGGCTTCCGGCCAGTGTTGGACCGACGCAGACAGGTTTTGAACCGCGACCGCAATAGGTAGCTCACACTCGCGAAGCGCCAATCAATGCAGGTGCGTTAGACCGCTACCCTATCCGAGGCCCACAGCAGTCACTTTTTGTGCCGCAACTTGCAAACAAAAATAAATGGCAGTGATCTAAAACCTCACACATTTACATGCGAGCACCATCTGTGTTTATATGACGTTCCTTTGTACATTGTTTCAATGAAATGCGTGATGTCCTCACATCAACACCTTTACACATGTATGCAAACACGCACACGCACACACACACGCCTAATCATTGTAATGACATTCTGTCTGGCCACCTGTTCTTACGAGGACGTCATGAGGACACAGCTGCTGTCGCAATGACTCATTCTGGCAGCGTTATGCTTTTTCACTGTGAGTACAGAAACTGACTAATTGCATGTTTGGGCACCTCACAGTCATCCGGGATGGCAGCCGGGCTAGCCAATCAATGCACTCTACAGCTGAACAGAATTGATGGTCCTAGCCAGTTTAGCCAGTAGACATCTTGCCGAGGAAAGGTCACGTTAAGCACCGTGCTCTGTGCCACACCTAAGACTCAAACATACAACATGCTGGTTAAATGTTCCCTTCCTTCACCACTGCGCCGCCCGGTGTTCATTCCGTGGTGTCGTGAGAGAGGTTCGCGCACGTGGGGGTGCCTCGGTCAGTGTCAGGGACGTCAGTTTCTCACCAGTATGTCAGTGAGCCTGTACCTCAGTGTGTCAACTTATTTGTTTGTCGCGTACTGTCACTACTATGTGGTCACTGTGTCTGGCATGTGCTGTCTTCATATGTCTTTTTATGTCCTGTCTGTACCGTCCCTTTTTTTATTATGCTCGCTTCAGGAATTGCCCCTCTGGGATAAATACAGTTTTTTTACATTGAACTGAATTGTCAGTATGGCAGTGTTTCAGGGTCTCGGTCGGCCCGAGCGGTACCTTCTCGTTCTCCTCGCGGCTCATGGCCAGCGCCAGCTGAAGCTGTAGCTCCTCCTCCCCGCTGGTCTGTGGCCGCGCCTCTTCCAGGTCCGACGGGCGACGGGGAGAGGAAGAGGAGGCTGACAGAGAGAGAGAGAGAAGAGAGGCTGAGAGAGAGAGAGAGAGAGAGAGAGAGAGGGAGTTATTATTAGTGTTCAGCTCGTATGTTCCTTGGTTAAAATGTACACTTACTTTTCTACATGACTATTTGTACATCAGGCTTTGGTAATATGTAAGATAAGATATAATGTAAGATATTACTTTTATTGTCCCCGTAGGGAAACTTGTCTTGAAGTGTCGCTGCTTTACAAAAACCATAAACATGTATCACATCATACATAAATACTTAACAAACATACATACAGTACCAGTCAAAAGTTTGGACACACCTTAGATCTGGATTACGGCTAACCGGGCACTCCTTCATTCTTCAGCAAGATAATGACCCGAAACACACCTTGAAGTTGTGCAAGAACTATCTGGTGAAGGAGGAACGTGAAGGACAACTCAAACTAATGACCTGGCCTGCCCAGTGTCCAGACCTCAATCCCATAGAACTTGTATGGGACGAACTGGACAGAAGAGGTGAAGCAAAGCAACTCACAAGTGTCTCTGGGAATTGCTGCAGGAAACCTGGGAAGACATGTCGGGTGATTTTCTCCTGAAACTTGTTAACCAAATGGCCCATGTTTATGAGGCTGTTATCATGGCAAAGGGTGGCTATATTGAGGAATCCAAGATTCAATTTTCAATTCAATTTTCTTGAACATTGCTTTGATTTCCTTGTTTATTATTACATGCGTTTTTGTAATTTTCAAGTATTTACAGAATACAGTATTTAATTATAAGATAAACCTAGTTTCAAACGTTTGATGGTACTGTATATACATGGCATATATACATCAGTCAAAGCTGGAGCACCATATTGCACAACCCCATCGCACATCATAAAACTCCATAAAACTATAATAATAATTTTTAAAAAATGCATTTTATTTATATAGCATTTCATTTTACAAGGAAAATCTGAAAGTGCATTGCATAGTAGTAGCACATGAGTTGAGTTTGGACGAATATGCACAATGCACACGAGACGTGTATTTCATGAAAGTAAAGCGTCTTTAATTGAAATGTATTGAACGGTGGACCCGCCACACCACCCCGACTCTGGATCGAGGATCTGTCATACTCCAGCGGCCTCTGAGCATCCCGCGCTGGGCTGCGACCACTGCGCCCGGCGCCACAACGCCGCTGAGATCTTGTCACGCGGAGTTTGCGATCGCAGGAACGCTCTCCCTCCGGGCGCCGAGCGCTCTCAGATTGCGATCAGACGGGAGGCCACCGTGGCTGTTCGGGCGATGTCACGATGACTGTCTTTTTTTTGTTTTTGTGTTTTTTGGTCTCCCGTCGCGGTGTGAGTCTTGCTATCTCGCGGGAAAATCGATACGTGCTCTCCCTGCCTCGATGGCCCCGCCCCCTGCTACGCGGGAAACCAGCGAGGCCAGTGGCCGGCGGCCAGCGCAACTCCAATTTCAAATCCTGGCCAAACGGGCCCTGCCACGGACACCTGGGGGGTCACCTATCAGCTATGACACAATTAACCCTTCCCCCCTTCCCCGTTACATTCACTATCCACAACGGTTCCACTGGCGAATCACTACGACGCACAAGTGTTTAACCCCGGGTCCACCGGCCAGCACAGCAGGTCCACGTGAATGAACGACAGCCCTGTTACCAAGCAACACAGGCAAGGTGGCGCTCACCTGTTTAACTAGCACGGGCACGGCTGTGTTCATCTGCTGCCTTTTCAAGCCTTTGACTTTTAACAGCAACAACAACTCAAATTACAATGACTTCATTGGTTGATTAAAGGCTGCATCACAGCAGAGTGTCTTGGGAGAAACCCATCAAAATGTAAATGTGCACAGCTATGGCGTTTCATTAACTGGGCCACTCAAACTGAGGAGCGAAGTGGTTGGATGCAAAAAAGGACTCCAGATACCAGAATCCTCTGCTCTGACAGAAGGGAATATATATGTTGGACACCCCATTTCCTGATCGGAAGGTTTTACACCACAGCACTAATATAATAATAATAATAATATATGCCATTGAGCAGACGCTTTTATCCAAAGCGACTTACAGTAGTGAATGCATACATTTTCAGTATATGTGGCCCCAGTGGGGACTGGGGTCCCAGCACTGTTCCAAAGCTTCCCTCAGATTCCGCGGTGCCATTGTCAAAGCTGAGCCACTTGAGCGCTGCGCCATAGAAGCGGGCGGATACTCCGGACGCCTTCGGTTCTCCTGGTCACGTGATCTTTTTGTTATCGCCGGGGTGACTGGGTGAGCAGGAATGAGAGGAATGCAGAAGTCAACGGCGGCGGCATTGTGCGGGGACAGCGTCACCGAAACTGGGCAAAGGTAGACAGGAATTCCCAGAATTCCCAGCTTGGGGAATCTCAGCGCTCTCAGGCCTCCCGCAGGGTCATTTTCCCATAATCCACCGCTGCGATTCAGAGAGGCTGGGGGGGGACCGTTACCGCCCGGGCCTCGGATCGGGTTCCGTCAGCCACGTCACATAAGAACATAAGAATACGTAATGACGAGAACGGGCCGTTCGGCCCATCTAGGCTCATCATGTCCTAATCTAAAGAGTATCTAGTACTACATCTAGCCTGGACTTTAATAGCTCAAGCGTTTCTGCCTCTACTACCCGACCTGGCAAGCTGTTCCAGGCATTGACAACTCTCTGTGTAAAGAAAAACTTCCTAATATCTGTGTGGAATGTGCCTTTAACTAATTTCCACCTGTGGCCTCTTGTTCTGCTGACCCCACTTATCTTTAAAAAATCTTTGGTATTTTACTTTGTTAATCCCTTTTAGGAATTTAAAAACCTCAATCAAATCCCCCCTAAGTCTCCGTTTGCTAAGTTTAAATAGATTGAGTGCCCTAAGTCTATCATCATAACTTTTACCTTTCATACCAGGTATCAGTTTAGTTGCCCTTCCTTGGACTTCTTTGTCACATTCGCATTCGCGTGTGTCAAGGCAGCTCACACAGCTCTCTGGTTTCTTTAAAATGCGTTATTATGGGCTGGCGGATGGCCCAGCGGTCTAGTGCACCGCGCTTTGGAGCGGTGTGCGCTGCCCGTCAGAGACGCGGATCGAAACCAGCGTTTCTACCAGACCGGCCCTGGTCGTCAGCCCGATCGGAGCGGCATTTGGCTGTCCGCCTCCCGGGAGGGGGAGGGAGAGCCGGCACGAGTCCGCCGAGAGAAGGTTAATGGAGTCCGTGGAAGATCTCCGTCTCGAAAGAAGGCGGGAAATAGGTCCAGGAATACGAATCTCGTTCCCGAGGACGACGGGCGGTGGACTCGTGAGGGTGGGGAATTGAAAATAAAATAGAGGGTATAATTGGCTACTAAATTGGGAGAAAAAACAGGGAGAAAAATCAGAAATAAATGTATAAAAAAATAAAATGCGTTATTATTATTTACAAGGCTGGATATTCCCTGAAGGAACTCAGGTGAAGTACCTGGATCTGGGGTAGGACCTAGTGCCTCAGGTGAACACCCCTGACCTGGATTCCTCAGGTCAGCTTGGCTTCGAATCGAGCTCCGCTCCCTGGCCACACATTCTGGGGCGCTCTGACAGTGCCCCGCCCGTTGCTTTTTTGGTTCGGCGCAATCCGGAGGTCTCCGTGGAAACGGACCCGCCCTGTCCTTGTTCTTACTGCCGGCCTGCTTCCGATGGCCCTTTCATCCAACGTGCGGGCTCGAGTGTCTGTGAACGTGTGTGTGTGTGTGTGTGCAACGTGAGTGCATGTGGGTGTGTGTGTAACATGAGTGTATGTGCGAGGGTGTGCAATGTGAAAGTGGGGACGTGTGGTGTGTCTAATATGAGAGTATGTGTGTGGCTTTTTGCATGTGCTTGTGCACCTGTGTGTAATATGGGAGAGAGAGAGCGAGTATGTGTGTGTGTGTGTGTGTAACGTGAAAGTGTGTATGAAAAGTGAGAGTGTATTTGTGTTATGTGAGAGTGTGTGTGTGCGTGCGCACGTGTGTGTGTGTGTGTGTGTGTTAGGTGAGTGTGTGTTGCGAGTGTGCGTGTGTGTGTGTGCGTGCGTGTGTGTGTGTGTGTGCGCGCGTGTGTGCGTGTGTGTGTGTGTGTGTGCGTGTGTGTGTGTGTGTGTGTGTGTGCGTGTGTGTGTGTGTGCGAGTGTGTGTGCGTGAGTGTGTGTGTGTGTGCGAGAGTGTGTGTGTGCACGCCCGTGTGTGTGTGCGAGAGTGTGCATGCGCGCGTGTGTGTGTGTGGTTCTCAGGCATGCTACTCACAGCTGAAGGAGGGGGACCCCCTGGGCCTCTCCCCCCCGTACACGGTGGACATGCTGGGCTGGCTGGAGCGCCGGCCAGGGTAGGGCGGCGGCAGGTCTCCGTAGCCGGAGCTGGGGCGCCCCCTGGTGGCGGCGGTGGTGGCGGTGGCGGTGGTGGCGGTGCCGGCCGTGCGCTGCCTGGTCTTCAGCGCCTGCGTGCGCTCCCTCTTCAGCTTCTCCTCGTCGCGCATCAGCCCCACCACCTGCCGGGCCTTCTCGCGCACGCTGGCGCCCTGGTCCTTGCCGTCGCGGTCCACGTGCTGGAAGTCGCGCAGCGTCTGGAGCGTGACGGCGTTCTCGCGGGACTGCTGGGCCACGCGGTCCGACCCGGTGCGGATCAGGTACTCCAGCAGCGTCAGCGCCTTGTAGACGTGGCGCCAGTTCTTGCCGTGGTCGTTGAGCCGCTTCCAGATCATGCCCATGACCTCGGGGAGGGCCGCCGCGTCGAAGGTCAGGTCGGAGATCTCCGACATCAGCGAGCTGGGCGCGCCCCAGGGGTCGTTGGAGGTCGCCTCGCGGACCTTCACCTCCGCCTCCGTGTAGTTGTGCACCATGTTCTTCACCTGTCGCCGTAGCGACGACGTCATCATGGTGACGGTGGCGCGGCGTGGGTGGGAGCGGAATCGTTCGGGAGGGCGGGCGAGAGGTTCCGGGCTTGGCCCCCGCTTACACCTCTAGTCTCGGGCACGGGGGGGTGGGGAGTAAGGCAAACTGGCTGATGCGATGGGGCCACCCTGCTGCTCCGCTCACCTGAAACATGGAGAGAGAGTTAGACTGGGAGATATGTGTGTGTGTGTGTAGAGTGTCTTTGAATGTGTGTGTGTGTGTGTGTGTGTGTGTGTTTGTAGTGTCTATGAGTGTGCGGACGTGTGTGTGTCTTTGTAGTGTCTGAGTGTGCGGGCGGGCGTGTGTGTGTGTTTGTAGTGTCTATGAGTGTGCAGCGTGTGTGTGTGTGTGTGTGTGTGTGTTTGAGTGTGTCTGCGAGTTTGTAGAGTATGTGTGAGTGTGTAGAGTATGTACTGTATGTGTGTGTGTGTGTGTGTGTGTGTGTGTGTGTTTTGAGTGTGTACAATGTCTGTGAATGTGTAGAGTCTGTACAGTGTGTAGAGTATCTGTGAGTGTGTCGACTATGTACAGTATGCGTGCGTGTGTGTGTGTTAGTATCAAAACTGATTATCTGAGTGTAGCCTTCTGTTGTGCAACTCTCCCTCGAGAGAGAGAGAGAACCACAGCAGAAATGCTACAAAAATGTTGTGACAAAGTTGTGCCCCCATTATGGCCTAAGGCCTTCCACCTGAGAGACGCTATCATTGAGTGACAAAAGCACACAGCCACTCTGTCCAGGTCACATCGCTATAGCAACAATCCCCCAGGGAAGGGGTGAGGGGTGAGGGGCTTGAAAGTTACAGAACAACACATCACACTAGAACAACCAGTTTGAATTTTCACTCTCACTCACACACACACACATAAATAAACAAACCATCTCTCTCTCTCTCTCTCTCTCTCTCTCTCTCTCTCACACACACACACACACACACCCAGCAGTATGATATGTGGGAAAGGTGATTCACTGAATTCTCACTTTTCTCTGATTCATCAGTACCCGGAACACAAACACTCACATTCACGCTCAAAATCTCTCTCTCACACACACACACACACACAAACTGACATACAGACATGGTGTCGCATACAAACGCACACACAAACACCTCTCTCTCTCTCTTTTTCTCTGTCTCTCTCTCTCACACACACACAGACACGGTTTCACATACTTACACACACACAAACACCTCTCTCTCTCACTTTCTCTGTCTCTCTCACACACACACACAGACATGGTTTCACATACTTACACACACACAAACACGTCTCTCTTTCTCTTTCTCTCTGTCTCACACACACACACACAAACACCTCTTTCTCTCTCTTTCCCACGCACACATACAGATGCAAAAACATGTCTCTCTCTCTCTCTCTCTCTGAAGAGAGTGAAAGGTAAAGTACGGTTCACACTTACATTTCACCCTCCAGCCCTTCGCAACGACTCCGAGCCCCAGCCAAACAACCGCGACTGCGAGCTCAATGAATCCCGACCCGCGTGCGGGCGCATATTTTAACATAAAGCACCATTTTAAACACCTGGATTTAAACACAAACACGCTTCTCAAACACTGCCGGGAGAGGACAAGAGCCTCTCGCACCTGTGCCTGGCCGAGCGGTGAATCCCCGCCCACTGCCACCGGAGGCGGGCTCGACTGTCAGAGCCATTGAGCAGGGGAACAACAAAGAGACAAAAAAAGGTTGCATAACGAACGCCAAGAGCAAAGCCTCTTTCATCGTATTCCCGGTGATAGCTTACCACTTTCCATTTTGTTCTTTGATTGAATCTACCCCGAGTCCAAACGGTAATGTACTTTCTCCCGAGTAACGGTGTGGACGACGACTGGGTTTAATTGCGTTTTCGAGAATAATGAAAAATTTAAAAAAGTTTCACATTGTACTAAAAGGGTTCTGAGATCCCTGGTGGATCCCGGCGCAGCAAAGCTGCATGGTTCTGATCCACATGGTCCGATCCAGGCAGAACCACATTCAGGTCAGCCCAGGTTTTTAGAGGGACCGCATACAGACGAATAGGTCAGGATATGTGAAAGGATATGTTTAGACATATACAGTACCCTGCAGACTTATTCACACTCTTGATAGAGATGAGCAAAAAAAAAAGGCTGTATAAAATAAACAATACACATAACAAGCTATATTGTACGCTAACTAATTATATATTTGTATACATATATAATACAATTGAATTAAATAAAAATATTTTATTTAACAAGTAATATTTTCCCTCCAAAAGATGTCACTATTATCTCAAAATTATTTTGAATAAAATCAATAAATAAAATAAAAACAAAAATAAACCGGCATTAACATGCTTCATCTTAATTTTAGGGAACTGTATTTTGGCCTCTCGTGGCTTCCTGTTTCACTGGAATATAATATCCTTCATATGATATCATTCATTCATATCATATAATTTCATTTTGAAATATACACAACCACGAAACGTTCCTTCGGTTGGAGTTTCATATTTTATGACGCTGTAATTTTTGTAGCAGATGGACGTGCGCGCGGGACTCACCCGGACTATAGCACGAGCCCCCGCGAACTCCTCAGTAACTCACACAGTGTTGCGAGGAACGTGTGATGTATTCCCCCAAATCTCCCCCTATTCCGTTGACTGCCATACAGCGATTTTACTCACTAACGTAGACACTTCGCGGGCTACGTCCGATTTCCTTATCGGATGACGAAATAGATTCTGAGACATCCACGTGATGCGGTGCTCTCCTGCAAGCGTTTAAAGACCGACGGTCGACGATGACACGTCCACTCCGACGTGACGAACCGCAAAAGCGAAACAAAACCTGGAATGCTTCCACTTCTTGCACATATTTCCCTTGATAATTTGTCATGACTGTGGGAGCATCAAGACCAGAAAGGAGACGACGATGGTGGGGCGGGATCAAAAGGGCGCTCAATACTACAGTAGGATAGTGCTGCATAGATACGAGTTTCACCTCACGGTTTAAAAAAGGCCCTGCATGTGAATCAGAGGTGCAGTAACGGTGCATTATTTATGAGACTGGCTGCAAGCTTCCGTTCTACAGGCAGAATAAGATCACTTTCCAACGTCTCCATTCCCCACCACTCTCTTTCAGGACTGTGCTTCTGTGTGGCTCAGTAGGTAGAGCACGGCGCTGACAACGCTTAGTTTGTGGGTTCAATTCCCACTGGGACCACATGTACTGAAAAATGTATGCATTCACTACTGTAAGTCGCTTTGGATAAAAGCTTCTGCTAAATGGCATATATATAGACTGTTTACCGGTGCTCTGGGCCACATTTGTGGGCTCTGAGCTCGGTCAGACATTCAAAACCATTCCATTGGGTCACTATAGCGATGAGAGAGCGAAGGTTTATGATCCCATAACGGGCAGACTTGAGTGTCCTGACGATCACTGCCTCAAAGAACCAGTATAAAAATTGTTGCTCTCCATAGGAAAATACTATGATTGGTTATTGTTGGGACAGGGTGGCCCCGCCCCAATTCTTTTTTTCTTTTTTTAATGATTTTTTCCCATTTTTATCCCAACTTAGTAACCAATTACACTCTCTATTTATTTCGAATCACCCTCCCCAGCGAACTCACACCCGTTCGAGCCAAGTCCCCGAGGCCGGCGATGATCCGCCTCCTCCGAGACAGAGCTCGCCCACCTACTTCTGGAGACACCCTTCGCGGGGTGGGTAAATAAAGTCACATTTATTTTTATTTTTTTCTACATTTGTTTCAGATTTCCCCCCTGTTTTTCTCCCAGTTTAGTAGCCAATTCAACCCTCTATTTATTTTGATTCGCCCCTCCCTCACGAGCCCACCGCCCGTCCTCCACCAGGTCAAGCTATTATCCCCGGGTCCGGCAATGATCCGCCTCCTCCGAGACGGAACTTCGCCCACCTGCTCTTTAGGAACTCCCTTACTGCTCTTCGGCGAGTTCGTGCCGGCTCACCCTCCCCCCTCCCCCTGGGGCGGACAGCCAACTGTCCTCCCGGCCAGGGCCGGTCTGTTACAGTCGGGTTTCGAACCGCGACCACAATAGGCAGCTCACACTCGCAAAGCACCAGTCGATGCGAGTGCGTTAAACCGCTACGCTGTCCGAGGCCCCAAACCCTCTTGGAATTCTTGAAGCCTTGCACTCCCATAACTACTGATCACAAGTTCAGTGTCCATTGTTTTATCCACTATTGTGGCCTGCTGATGGCCTGCCCCTCTTCACATGATGCCAGAGACACCACAGGCCCAGGGAGCTCAGGGTACATTACATTACATTCCATTACATTACATTACATTACAATACATTACATTACAGGCATTTGGCAGACGCTCTTATCCAGAGCGACGTACAACAAAGTGTTAACCGTAGTCAAGAACAGTTTAGCTGAAAGCCACCCTAGCGCGAAGTACAGTTCCTAGGTGCTACGAGCAACCACATAGTTAAACTAGGACCCTGTAGGTAAATCTGTAGCCACGATTCAAAGGGAGCAATAAAGCAATCAGTGTGGAAAATAATGCCTAAGCCTAATAGAATACATAAACAAGTAGACATGTGTAATACTAAGCAGCTACGTTAACCCTAAGTTAACAAAAACCGGACTACAGGGAGAGGTGCACCCTGAAGAGGTGAGTCTTCAGTCGTCGCTTGAAGGGTATTAAGAGTTTTGTTTTTGAGAGGCAATACTAAACACACACACACACCCGCCGACTCAGGCATACACCCACTCTCTCTCTCCCTCTCACACGCACACACACACGCACACACTCTACCAACCTAATGCCTTTAAAAATATATATATTTTCACCATTGATTTTCACGATCTCTCTCCCTCTCTACAATTCAAATTGAAACATTATTTATTGGCATAACAAGAGAACTTGTTTCGCTAAATCAATAAATACATAGATGAAGATATTAACTATATCATCATACCCACCCCACCCCCCCCTCCCACACCCACACACACACACACACACACACACACACACCACCTTTAAAACCAGAATTTGAACAAACAAAATACCTCAGCCACAGAGTTAACGGGATTGCGCAAATGAATGCAAATAGTTTGTAGAGAAGTGCAGACAGCAGCAGATACATCACCAGCATACTCTTTCACACCCAACACATAAACAGCACCATCTGGGAAGATCCTTTACTGATAAAAAAACATCCCGTCAGGAGCACGCCTCAGGGTTTGTGTCGGTTCGGTCTCTCCTGTGGATGACGCTCAAAGCCCTGACCAATGAGAGACGCAGGAGAAACGAACCCTCTCTCTTAAACGAAACAGACATACCTTTCGTCTTTTCCTAAGAAGCCAGAGGAGGCAGAAGGCTGAGCTTGTGTGCCAGCGATCTGGGCCGGGCCTGTCCTTCTGCACGGTGAACCATTCCCATTCCCGCTCAAAACTACCGTCTCCGACCCAGGCAGGTGTCACCGTGGCTGGCAGTTGGGCAGCTGGCCGTTTCCAGAGCCTTTTCCGTCACGCGGTCCGTTGTGTCGCTCAACAACCCTGTTTAATTAATGGTGGGTAACTGGCTAATGGCTGCCCTGGGGGTACATGTCACCCCATTCTCAATTCCCTTCATGAGACTGAAGTAAAGCCCTTGGATTTTATACAGTACGCTATTTACGGGCGACTGCCAAAATAAAGGAAACACCAACATAAAGGGTCTTAAAAGAGCTGCGACTGGACCACAGTGTCCTTCTCTGTGAAGTTCTCGACAGACCGTTCTCGATCGAACTGCCTGCTCACGCCGTAGATTGATATTTGCAGTGAGCTGATTTGCTCGTCTGTTTTCCCTTCCGTCTCGAAGCAACGCACGGACGTCACGGTCGAGGAGTATGCATTTTTGACCTCGGTTGACCCTAGTTGATGATGTCTTTCCCCAGACTTCCATGCCAACCTCACCTTAGCCACTGCTCCTCATGAAACATCGGCAAGTTGAGCTACCTTCATCACTGAAGCTCCTGCCATGCCTCCAGCCATGCCATGCCTGTAGCCATGGGCAACTGGGCCTGCCCAGCATTTTCATACATGACGCTAAGCATGATGGGACGTTAACTGCTTAATTAACTCAGGAACCACAGACATGTGGAAGCACCTGCTTTCAATATACATTGTACCCCTAATTTCCTTAAGTGCTTCCTTCATTTTGGCAGTTACATGTTGTGGCAGATGGCCGGGGGAGGTGCGGGGAATGGTAATAGAGGGGAGGTATGTGACGAAACGCTGGCTCCACCCCCAAGCCTTATATGGAGGTCCAGAGGAAATGGGACACACCGGGGAACCCCTGACACCCGATTTGTCTGGGATAAAAGGGGGGGCGTTGCCCTAACCGGGGCGAAGTACCTTTGGGAAAAGTGAGGTGTGAAGAGTAAAATTGTAATTTGTATCGGATTTGTGCTTGACCTGGATTGCTTGAGAACGACGACTGGATAACGAACTTGGAAACGGACAACGACAACGAAACTGGATTACAGATTTGGACTGTTTGCCTTATTTTCCCCTTCCCTTAGTTTTGTGTGCTAAACCCCCCCAATAAATATAATTATACTTTCATTGACTGTCTAAAGTGTTGTTTTATTATCTAACTTGGTTGCGTGGAAACCCCACACCCCTGTTCTCGCTACAATGTATATATATATATTATATATATATATATGTATATAAAATACATACACACGCATATAAACAAACATATAGATATTAACGCTTCACCACAGTCTATATAGATAAACATTTAAACAACGCAAAGTGTGCCAGACATGCTCAAAGCTCAGTCGGAGGCCTTTGCCAGGCGAAAGTCCTATTAATAGCCCACCCTCGGCCAACGAGGCCCCTCGGACTTGGGTTGACAGGCACAGGTGACCACCCCCCCCCCCACACGGGGACAAACTGCTCTGCCTCCAAAACACCCATGGCCCCCATCAGTCTTAAAGCATTCAGTATTTGTATTCATTTCCTGCCATTTTATATAGCAAAATAAAATTCTAATCAATGACCTCTAAAAGTGTTTTCCTCAAGTTTCCGGGAAGGTGCACTTCTAATCTCTAATCAACCTCTAATCGCTCACGTTGATCTCGATGGAGCGGTGAACTTGAACAATTCATACGAGGGCAACGTCTGACCTGCAATCCCTATATAAACAGTCTAGAGCGGATTCCTGATGTTCCCCCACCTTTCCTAATCCAATAGGCTTGCTCTATAGTATACTGCTAAATATGAAATGATGTGGTACTGGTCCAAGAGACCCTCCGATTCCCCCAAAACCCAGAGAGAGAGAGAGAGATGAGGAGACGCAGCCACGAGTAAAGTAAGGAGATGTATTCACCAATGTGCACACAGGGAGAGACGTTCAAGGACAAAAACCAAACAACGGTCTGAAGACATCATCTCCTAACCCCCATTATTACAGCAAAACATGGTGGAATCTTCCCAGCCCCTCCCTGCTGGGGCACCCCTTCAATATCTGCCATGATGAATACATTTACACACATTTCTCCTTCAGGTGCTGTTGGTCATCTAACAACCCAAGCTATGACCATCCATAGATGGTCCAGTGCTCAACACTTAAGCGAGCAAGCGCTGAAAGAGAGGACACAGCTGTCCTATAGTTAACTACAGTGCGTTTTTGCATGGCACATATCTTCATTCAAGGTGTCTTGTGGAGGTTACACCACACCTACTATATGTGCATTTATGAAGGTGGAAACGTACAGGAGCAATTCAGGTGAAGTGTCTCGCCCCAAAGTCAAAACTGCAGCGTTCCACCTGGAGAACTGAACCAACAACACTATGGTTTCAGGGCCAGGTTTACCTCTAGGCTGTCTCTGCTCCCCTGGAAGGAGACACGTTGCGTCCGTAGTGTAAAAGTAGGCCATCCAACAGTGTTATTATAGTTAGGCAACGTCAAGGCCACCTTTCTTGAACAATGCAGTGGTGCGTTATTTATACACGGGGGCAATCCAATGTGCTGCCCCAAGTGTGCGCGCGAGACCATTGCCTCGCTATAGCCACAACGAAGGAGCGCGTGTCCGAGTGTGCAACTTAACGTTAGCTCGTGCTAGCACCCGAAGACCTAGTCTTTTCTGTCTTCGGGACTAGATTGTAATGTAGGGTCTGATTTACAAGCGCACACCCGGCGCAAGCAAGGCGATGACGCGAGAGGTTACGTACCGCGAACTTCGATAGCGCGAGGCGTTCATCAATTAATATAATGGAATGCCGTTGGCACGATAATTCAATTTTCCAAACCACGGTCTGCTGCCACCGTGATGTGTGATGTGGCCCGGAATCAGCAAGGACAAGTGTATCCAGTCTACAAGTATGCCGTGACTCAGCTAGATTCCACTGTTTGGGAGAAACCCATCTTCAACTCCTGTGAGGCGGGGGACGACGACTTACAATATCACTAGCACGATCTTCTTACCTCGAAGCTCATCGCTTTTCCTCAAACTGGCAGACCTGCTCGCTCCGGGGTGCGTCGTAACGGCATCTTATTGTTTTGTTTTTTAATTGTATATATTTTTCTTCTTATTTTCAGATTCGACGCATCAGAGTGCAAAAACAAGACGAAAAAAAAGTCCCCAAAAACGACACCCGCATTTCGCCAGCGCAACCGCGGAAGCCACAAAACGAAATGAATACGACTGCTCGGTCCGGGTTGTATCCCCCTGTTTTGAGTGCCGGTGTCCGCGGGAAGGTTGTGTCACGATAAGGAACAGGCGCCAGTCTCACTGGCAGCACGGGGAACTCCACAGCGCACGCGGACCGAGAGAGGGAGTGCGCAATGCCTGGCCCGGCAACGTTTAACTCCTGCTGTCCCGACTGTGCGGCTGGACCGCGCTCGACCAGCCTGTCGAGTGTCACGTGCTGTCGCGTTTATACAAAAAACCCCAACAACAGTATGCTACGTTTGATCCTTACAGCTAGTCTCCGTTGTTTGTTTTAAAGACATACAGTGGCTGCTCATTTAGGCGATTGCGTGCATTCATTTGTTAAGTTGTTGGGGGGGGGGGGGATATCAGCACCATGGACAGTTGCAAGTAAATCGGGAGGTATAGAAGATACCTATACCGACAGTGAGATTTCCATACATCACCTTCTCCATACATGTCTTCTCGTTACACGACTGTGACGTGAGCGAAACCAGGGCGACCGTGTTGATGGTTTGCGTTTTATTACTTCTGATGCTCGCTAAAGTGGTCGAAGTCAGAATCCCTGCTCAGGGTTACAGCAGGACAGGACAGGACAGGACCGGACAGCCCCAAAATATGAACCTTCGGCTTCCCGAGCCACCACTGCTGTAGTGACTCGCTGAAGTTTAATATTCATATTATATTATACGCTTAATATTAAGTGCAAACGCATACCGCCTCCCTATAAGCGTGTACACTCATGTACACTGCACACAGACGATCGTCAGATTCCGAACCACTGTTACTTACCACTGACCCATTCTGTTATGTGTTTGACGCTTCTCTGTGTGTGCGTGTGTGTGTGTGTGTGTCACAGTGATTGAGTGGATGAATCGGTTTGCCAGGCTGAGGATAAATAAGGCCCTATATCCCAAAGCACACAGCGCGGTTCATCTCACGGGGTTTACTCTGAAAGCAGCATGTCTCTGCACTCTAGCCCCCCCTGCAAAGATCCAGAGAAAAGAAGCATTCATCGCGGCGCTGCTTTAGAAGGTCTAAAGTGGTGCTCCTCCCCTGGATGGTGTTCCTCCCCTGAGTGGTGCCCCGGCCGGACAGGGGAGGAAGCAGACATCACTCTCATTAATAATGTAGGGGGCGGGACCCTGCGGGCGGAGCGAGAGGGTTCCCATGGCGGCCCTCTGGAGAGCTGCGTTTCCTCTGCTTACTTATTTATCTGCGCAAAAAGTGCAGTTTGTGTGACACCACACCCTGGTGCATAATGCAGCAGCAGAGATGATGCACTGACCTCCAGGATACACACACACACACACACACACACACACACACACACGCACACACAGGAAACCGCACACACTGAAACACACACACGCACGCACACACACACAGAAAACCGCACACATTGAAACACACGCACGCACGCACGCACACGCACACACAGGAAACCGCACACACTGAAACACACACACACACACGCACGCACACATACACACAGAAACCGCACACACTGAAACACACACACACACACGCGCGCTTGCACACACAAACAGACACAAACACATGTGCTCACACTCTGAAACATGTGCATACACACACACACACCGACACACACACACACACACACAGACACATGCTCACACTCTGAAACACATGTATATACACTCATGCTCGCACACTGAAACACACACACACATGCTCACACTCTGCAACATGTGCATACACACAAACACACATGCTCGCACACTGAAACACATGCACAGACACACGCTGTCTCTCACACACCCTCTCTCTCTCTCTGTGTCACACACGCACACACACACACACACACACACACACACACACACACAACGCTCAGCAGTATGGTCTCTGGGAACGGAGAGCTCAAAGATCTCCTGAATCATCAGAAGCCGGAACTCACTTTGGCCTCAACAGCTCGGTTACCCAGGCAGGGGACTCTGCCCTGCCGACGATGACGCTGTCCGTCAGCCTAGCAGACGAGAGAGACAGCTTACTGTAGAAACAGTGAAAGGGCGGGGAATAAAGACAAAAATACCACACTTACTTGTTTATTTATTTGACAGGGACAGTGCACAGCTTCTTAGCTGTAAGAACATAAGAACATAAGAATACATAATGATGAGAACGGGCCGTTCGGCCCATCTAGGCTCGTCATGTCCTGACCTAACTCTGTACCAGAGTTTGCTATAAAACTGATTTACACCTGTAGTCCCTGGGCAGGAAACCGATAAAAAAATCTCTCTCTGAAAAAACATAGAGGGCAGTGTAGTCTGTGGGCTTTTCACTTCTTATTTTTATAGTTCAGTATTCGACTCAAGAGATTCCTGACCCATCTACTAAAATCAGGCACCAAAAAACACTACCCCCCCTTCCCCCGACCTCAAAATGGCGTCCTCCTGCAGCCTGTACAATCCTCTTCGGCTGCGAGAAAAACAGCCTGCTGACTGAGTATAGACCGGCCAAATGAATGAACAAGGCAAGAGGAGGAGGAGGAGGAGGGGGAGGAGGAGGAGATGGCGGAGGAGAGAACTGCAGAGATGGAGATTATCTTCCTCCTCCTGCCAAACACCCCCCCACCCCCACCCCCATGGCACTTACTGGGGTTTTAAACAAAACGCTGAACGTTAGCCTGTCCCCGCTGAACCGTTGGCGAGATAAATATCACACATGCACCACGTCAGCACCTTCCAGCATTCCTCCTCCTCCTCCCCCGTCTCTATTGTTACAAGGGGGGGGTGGTGGGGGTAGGGGGGGGTGGTGGCAGTGTGCGCAACCTGATCCTGATGACCTTGGGGGACCCCCTGCAGAGTGATAATATTAGCGTCGGGGCCACGCGCATTGTGACTCCAGTGTTCAGTTTGAAAGTGAGACGGCTGGGTGGGGTGTGATGGGTGCCGGTGGGAGGAGTCCTGACTCCCTTCAGAAGGGAACTGAGCAGGCAGGACTTTCAGGTAAGACTGGCTTTGAGTCACAGGGTGAAGAAGGCCTGACTGTGTGTGTGTGTGCGTGTGTGTGTGTGTATGTGTGTATGCACCTGTGTGTGTATGTGTGTGTGTGTGTGTGTGTGTGTATGTGTGTGTGTATGTGTATGTGTGTGTGCCTGTGTGTGTGTGTGTGTATGTGTGTATATATGTGTGTGTGTGTGTGTGTGTGTGTGTGTGTGTGTGTGTGTGTGTGTGTGTGTGTATGTGTATGTGTGTGTGTGCTGTGTGTGTGTGTATGCGCACCTGTGTGTGTGTGTGCGTGCACCTACTTATACCCATAAGTGATGTGTTTTGTTTTGTATCTTGAAGATCTGTGCCATGATTCTGTGAATGCAACTTTTCTGCACCTTCAGTATTTGTGTCCTTGTATGCTTTCCTTTATGTGGACATAAATAAATTGTTAAAATGTGTGTGTGTATGTGTACTTTATAAAACTGGTAAAGGCACTTGTCCAAAGTGCAGGTTGCCCACTGCAGCCTTGGTTCGATCTCCGGCTATGCCAGTCCAGCTCTGGCCTGGAGCCAAACATGGTCCCGACCTTCACGGAGACCTTCTTTATGTTAAGAGAGAGAGTAGTGGCATGGACAGCACAAGTTGTTTTGCTTTAGAACAGGGGTGTCAAACTCATTCCATCGTGGGCCGAGTGTATGCAGGTTTTTGTTGCGACCAGTGCACAACACCAGGTGATTTCAATTAGTTCCCCTCCTTGGTTGAAGAAGTGAGCTAATTAGTGAAATCACCTGGTGTAGTGCACTGGTTGCAACAAAAATCTGCATACACTCGGCCCACGATGGAATGAGTTTGACACCCCTGCTTTAGAAGTATCAGTATTGTGGGCTGTGACCTCTACTGCCCTCTGCTGGTTTTTCACAGGCAATTCAGAACCTTATCATCCACTGGGGGGTTTCTTCCCTGGACTACCACAATCTGGCATATCAAGACAATGAGTGTCTGAAACTGGTATTTAATTATGCGCATTATGCGCCATCAGGGTTGAGTAAGAACATAATAACATAAGAACATAATAATACATAATGATGAGAACGGGCCGTTCAGCCCATCTAGGCTCATCATGTCCTAATCTAAAGAGCATCTAGCACTGCATCTAGCCTGGATTTGAATAGCCCAAGCGTTTCTGCCTCTACTACCTGACCTGGCAAGCTGTTCCAGGCATTGACAACGCTCTGTGTCAAGAAAAACGTCGTAATATCCTTGCGGAATTTTCCGTTAACTAATTTCCACCCGTGGCCTCTTGTTCTGCTGACCCTGAACTTATCTTAAAAAATCTATGGTAGTTCACTTTGTTAATTCCTTTTAGGAATGAAAAAACCTCAAACAAATCGCCCCTAAGTCTCCGTTTGCTAAGCGTAAATACATGCTGAGCGCTGAAGATTCGTCAACCGTCCAGGGCTGGGGGTCGAGAAGCCCTTTCATGCTCACCTGGTTCACCACCAGGCACCGCAGATCCCCCACCAGGCACCGCAGAGCCCCCACCAGGCAGCGCAGCCCCCACCAGGCAGCGCAGCCCCCACCAGGATCGAGAAGCCCTGCAGGCACTGCACACTTTGGTCAACGCGTTACCAGTAGCAGCTGCGCTAATTCAACAATGAGAAATAAGAACACTCCGGTCTTTCACAGCAGTTTCCGGACTCTTAACAGGCACTCACCAGAGTATTGCAGATCTGAGTGAAAAAGTGGACTTATAGCCTAACACACAGAGAACGACATAAAGGGCAGCAAAGGGGTCTCCACGTGATTTAAATCCATGTAATGTATGTTTGCACAGAACAAATGTGTTTTGGTTTTTTTCCTTATTTATTTTTTCATTTCTTCGGCAGGGCCTTTCATACGGAGCGACTCACAAAGCCGTCGTGGTAAGACTTCCAGAGTTGACTGACTTAAGCAGCTGCTTAAGTTCCTCCAGTTGATACAACTATATAACTCCATACTCCAGTACTCCAGAGCCACTTCTGTAAGCAGCAAACTTCCTGCCGGAACTTCCCTCCCCCCTCCCTGGGCAGACAGACAATTGCCGCCCCCTGGTGGCACTCCTGGGCAGAGCCGACTCTGGCGTGGCCGGTGGAATCAAACCCTGCAGTGGCCAGCATCACTCTGTGGTGCGTTATTAATGCTCCCCATGGTTTCACTTAAGAAGAGTTTAAAAGAAGAAGCACTTGTGTATGGCTGGCAGTGTAGTGTAATGGTTAGGGAGCTGGGCTTGTAACTCAGAGGTTGCAGGTTAAATTCCTAGGTGGGACACTGCTGTTGTACCCTTGAGCAAGGTACTTAACCTGAATTGTTTCAGTATATATATCCAGCTGTATAAATGGATTGTATGTAAAGAAATGTAAAACTGTGTAAGTTGCACTATATAAGAGAATCTGCTAAATGCCTAAAATGTAAATGTATCCAGGATGATGATGATATTGCCTCTGAGCTGTACTTGCACTAAACTTGTGTTCCTGCATAAACAGTTTGGAACTGTCATAAAATTCAGGGAGGGTTTAAACCCGAAATCGCCTCTCCCCACTATGTAGGCCAGGGGTGCCAAACTCATTCCATCGAGGGCCGAGTGTGTGCAGGTTTCTGTTGTAACCAATGCATTACACCAGGTGATTTCAATTAGGTTCCCTCCTTAGTTGAAGAAGTGAGCTAATTAGTGAAATCACCTGGTGTAGTGCATTGGTTGCAAAAAAAACCTGCATACACTCGGCCCTCGATGGAATGAGTTTGACACCTGTGATGTAGGCAATCACACAGTATAGCCATGATGGGGAAAAAACAAACAAAGATGCTCTTACCTGTCTAGATGCCCTTGCAAACAATGGCCAGGTAGTGGCGCTCTACTTGTCCAACCTTTTTTCTGGAGCAAACATAGCTTAACTTAAATCGAAGTCAGAATAGCCAACATCTCCGGGCACGCCTCTGTTTTGGGAAAACCCCTCCCTAGATGCGTAACTTGCCAGGGGGGCGCTTAACTCCACAAATAAGTTTGATTTCTGAATATGACCGGATGGGTGAGGTGCGTAATGTCCGACTTATCTCCACACTGCGGGGCACTTAACTCAACTCTGAATAGAGCCCTAAATGCATCCCCAGAGGTAAAATAACACCTTTGGCATGAGTAAGAGAACAGCCAGCACTCTAGCACAGCAAGCATAGTGGCTTAGTAGGTAGAGCGTGGCGTTGGCAACGCTTAGGTTGTGGGTTCAATTCCCGCTGGGGCCCACATATACTGAAAAACGTATGCATTCACTACTGTAAGTTGCTTTGGATAAAAGTGTCTGCTAAATGGCATATATTATAATTTGGACATCAGTTCAACAGTTTAAACATCAAGATGAAACTGAAAGGGCCATTAAAATGCAAGGGCACAACCGTTTTAGCAAATGCACAGTTCTAACGGTCCCTAATATCAACATACCCAGACGCCACACTGTTGTGTACATGGCTACTGCGCTGATGCGTTCACAAGCTATATTGCACAATTCCAAGTGCCCAGTGTTGACACCAATAGCAATAATAATTGCTGTGGTTGAACAGCAATGGTAGTACACCTTAAGGAGTTCACGACCGCGGTTAGACGTTACACGAGGCTAACTATCGGGGGCTCGGCGAAGACAGCGGAGAAACCGCGAGTCTGGAGTCTTCGCGGGGACGGAGATGGGCTGCTGTTTCCATGGCGATGTACCATATCTCTGTGTCCTTCCCTCGTCCTCTTGGACACTTCAGCGGCAGAGTACATCCAGTCCCGCGGCGCTGTGAGGCGGGGGGCACGCTCAGCGCCGAGCGCACGTCCGTTCAGGACGGCCTTGATCCCAACACAATGGAGGCCATTATGAGGGGAAGGAGGCAAGAAAAGAAAAGGGGGAGAAGTGACTCGCTCCTACCAGTAGATCACTGTGTCTAGTTCAGCAGCACAAAGCCCCCACCCCCCCCCACCCTGTCAGCCTCCCCCGGACTATTATGCATTCATCATATTCTGTAACCGGGATTTGGTTGTATCACCTAGTTCCCCTTGCCATTTGTTGTTGGGGAGGTGGAGGTGGTGTTCGCAGTAGTGCGCCCCGATTTTGCTTTCTGCGTGTTCCTCTGACTTCCGTGCACTGTCAGGGCTCTGAGTTCTGATTGGGGGTGGATCTTGATGTAGGTCCTGATGTAGTGGGTGTGGATCTTGATGCTTCCGCTGGTGTAGTGGGTGTGGATGTCGATGTTAGCGCTGGTGTAGTGGGTGTGGATGTCGATGTTAGCGCTGGTGTAGTGGGTGTGGATGTCGATGTTAGCGCTGGTGTAGTGGGTGTGGATCTTGATGTTAGCGCTGATGTAGTGGGTGTGGATCTTGATGTTTCCGCTGGTGTAGTGGGTGTGGATGTCGATGTTAGCCCTGATGTAGTGGGTGTGGATCTTGATGTTTCCGCTGGTGTAGTGGGTGTGGATGTCGATGTTAGCGCTGGTGTAGTGGGTGTGGATCTTGATGTTAGCGCTGATGTAGTGGGTGTGGAATCACGTTGCTAGCCCTGGTCATTATGCAGAGGCAATAAAATAAGCACAAGCACTAGCATCCTAGAGCATGATAAAGTGGCCAGTTCTGGTGTTTCTCAAAGCAGAAAAAGTAAATGTGTGTGTGTGTGTGTGTGTGTGTGTGTGTGTGTGTGTGTGTGTGTGTGTGTGTGTGTGTGTGTGTGTGTGTGTGTGCATGTTTGTGCGAGTAAGAGAGATGTATCTATCTATAGACATCAAGCAGTGTTGTTATTGTTAAGTAATGCTTAAGAATTTCTGATTTGTGCTCGTTGCTGCTTGCCAGTTCTGAAGCGCACAATGTGTTTCATGCGGTGATGATTCACGCTGCAGTTCAAAAGGCGAAGTCCCTTCTGAATGAATTCTATAAATTACAGAGCAGGTCGTGATTGCAGCAGCCCCGCCCAATGCAACGCAGAACTGTGCTGTCACGCTGCAGATCAACGAATTGCCACGAACAACTATGACTACGCATTAGTACCAGACGACGGGAAGTCAGGGGGTCACAGAGAGAGAGCTAAATCGGGCCACACGACTGTGAACATGCCATCTCCATCCCCCAACGGTTACAATAACGACACGGACTCTGTCGCTGGCTCGTGGTTAAGACAATAGGTTACGCTATCGCTAGATCAGAAGTTCGTTTCAGGGAAAACACTGTAAATGATTATGCGACATTCAAGTCCGAATTCATTGTCGATGGAGAACTATCCGCTTATATGTCATAATATGTGTCTAAATGTTGGCCCGCATTTTGAGATTGTAGAGATTTTGAGGATTTTGATCATCCTCAACTCCTAGCGTACTGCCAACGACCAGAAGCCATTTTCCATTTGTGGCAACGGTTCCAAGTTAAAGGGGCTGTAGCTGTACATTACTGGTTTTAAATGTAGGGCTATCATAGCTCCGATTAGCGAATCAAACTCTCATCTTGTTTTGCTTTTTTAGCCAGAAGCAAAGTATATGCTTACAGTCCCTACCCCTTTCACCATCACCAGTTCGCTCGTGTCCATAGCAACGGTATTACGCTGTGGCTGTGTATTGCGTTGCGGACAAAAAAGGGAATATTTTGCCTTCTACAATTATTCCTGAAAGCCACACACATTATTATAAAAACCGAACCAGGCAAAATAATGTTTTATGGGGAAACACCATCCACCCAGTGACTAATATCCTTCTGTGGGCGTTGTTAGTAATAATACGATCATCCTACTATGAACAACAGTATCCATTACCTGGATGGAGGAAAATTACCCCCTCAGTCCACGCAACAGAATTCTTAAAATAAACCAGCAGTCTATATTTAGCATCGGTCTATTTTGGTCTGTGGGTAAAAACAAAAGAGTTCAACAAATGTAATCATATGAATTGTATTAATAATAATAATAATAATAAAAATGTTGTTGTTGTTGTTGTTATTATCATTATTATTTTCATTAGCCTATCATTATTATTATTATAACAAATATGAATTGTATAATAATAATAATAAATGTTGTTGTTGTTGTTATTATCATTATTATTTTCATTATCATTATTATTATTATAACAATAAGTAATGTATTATTATTAGTAGTATTAGTAGTAGTAGGCTAGTAGTAGTATAGGCTAATCTTAATAGGCTAATTATCCAAATAATAATAATAATCAGTTATAAATGTGTACCCACACATATCTCCGTACGTGTTTAGCCTACTATTTCCAGATAGAATATTAAATAACTTTAATTTAATTGTAATAGGTTTGACACATTTTTTATTTTTTAATTTAACATTTATATTTATATATAGGTAATCTCATGTATACACGGGGTCTCATTCTCAAGAGAGACCTGGTGAACATACAGTGCGCCCTCGACAGAGGCCTGCACGAGCGGGCTTATGTCAGAGCTGTGGTGATTTCTGGGTGAGTGACGCGGCAGCGCCGAGGCTCTCAGCCGGAGTATATAAGCCAGAGCAAAAGAGAGCGCTGAACCGACAAGGGACGCACGGCTGTAACAGAGCTGCAACTCCGCGCGCAGTAGTAGCTACTAAACGCACGGGTGCAGTTGGATCCCAGTGCACGCCCGTGTCCAGGAAGAAATAATGGAACTGAAAACAGCCGAGCGAGTACGCTTCACCGTCGAGAGCCAACGCTCCAGCGCGGACCATCCTGAAAACCAGCGAGCGCCAGCTATGCGACAGGGATGCGCGTGCAGCGGACCACAGTCGCTGGGCGGCAGAGTCGCGTCCGGCGGCTCGCCCCAAATCCTCTTGCGCTATAAAAACGTCACTCAGCAACTGGCCGCGTCCGGGCTCAAGGTATCCGCCATTTCCAAGGCCGGCGTGGGGATCATTAAAAGGGTCACCGCGCGCTGGAGACACCAGGAGAAGAAAACCAGGGTCGCTCGCTCCTCGAGCAACGGCAACGGCAACCCGCACCGCTCCGCCGACCGTTTCCTCTGCACGAGGCACCCGCTCGATCCGCTGGCGGCGCTGGTGCTGCACGGCCAGGCGAGTCCCAGCCCTCTGGAGCGCGGGGACAAGCCTCGCGCCACGAAGCCACAGAACTGCCGGCGCATAGTGGTGCTGGGCGCGCCCAGAGCGGGAAAAACCTCCATCCTGCGGCGGTACCTGCGGGACGGCTTCACGGAACAGTACGAGCCGACCTCCGAGGACTTCCACCGGAAGCTCTACCAGATACGGGGCGAGACCTATCAGATAGACATCCTGGACGCCTCCGAGGAGAGAGGCTTCCCCGCCAAACGCAGGCTGTCCATCCTGACAGGTGTGTGTCTATAGCGCGCGCCGCGATTGCTGTTGTCCCTGAGACAAGATATTGAGAAAAGCGCCAAGACATGTGTTAGTAGAGTGCAACTTGGTGGTTAAAGAAATATACTTATTGGCTGTAGGTTTCGGGTTTTAATCGCTCTCGGGCACTGCAGTTAGTTATTGCTTCTATAATTGTGCTCTTTAATGAGGATATTATGTAGGCTCCGCGATGTATGATAAGATAACGCAATATAAGAATGCCTACTAAGCAAATACATACCTGCTAAGCAAATCCAAATCCATATAGCCTACCAAACGGTAGCAAACACCTCTGACAGATCAAAACGACCAGGGCGAGGTTTAGGCCAAATAATATTGGCTTTGTCATTTACATTGTTTTAAAGTAAGACTATGAAGCAACAAGTGTTGTAGCCTACTTCGCTTTGTCTCGGAACACAAATAGCAGTAAACGCTTTCAGTTCTTTCTTGCGCATACATCGAAGGCGTCGTAGCCTATCGAAGGGGTAGAGTCGACCAATTAAAGCTAATTTAATTGTTTGATTTATTTGCTTTATTTATATCGCACACTTCCTTATCCAGAACAACTGCATACTTAATTTTAAATGAACGCACTTGCATTGTGAGCAGATTAGTGGTAGGAATGGACGAGCAGTGTTGGGCTGAATGGCCTGTTCTCGTCTTCCCCTTATGTTATGTTATGTTATGTTATGTATGTTCCACGTACTTGACAAAGCGCCTTTTGTTTTATATTTCACAGGTGACATATTTCTCCTGGTGTTCAGTGTGGCGGACAGAAACTCTCTCGAGGAGGTGAGCGCGCTGCGTAAAGAAGTCTTGCTCGCGCAAGCCAAGCTCCGGAAGCACAAAGCGGGCGCACGCGTCCCGATCGTGATCTGCGCGAACAAGGTGGACTTGGATGCGACGGGGGAGAGAGCCGTCAGTCACGCGGAGGTTCGCCAAGTTCTCGGGGACGACTGCGTCTGTTTCGAGACGTCGGCCAAAGACGGCACCAACCTGGAGGAGATGTTCCGAGCCTTGGCGACGAGCGGGGGCCTGCCCACGGAGACCTTGCCGTCTATGCACCGGAGGGTCTCCATCCGCTCCTACCAGGCGCTGCGCTCGGGGCGACGGGGCCCGAGGGGGAACAGAGCGCTCGCGCCCGACACTCCGTGCGGCGCTTTGTACCCTCTGGTGCGCCGCCCCAGCCTCGCCACCGATCTCCGGCAGGTCATGGGATCCGGTTCCTCTAGAAAGCGGAGCAAACACGTCGAGAAGTGCCAGATTCAATGAAAAGGGAATCGGAAATGACATTTTTGTGAACATAGCAAATGAATTGTTTTTGGTGAAATATTCATAATATTTAATTGTATATAGCTACTGGCTGGACCAGTTGATCACTATAATGATCATGGTGAGTTATTCATTCAAATGCTTTAATGGACTGAATAATTGAAAATATGACATTTTTAAACAAACATATTTTGATAATAAATATTGACTGAATGTCTTTCGTTGTGATGTTTGGGTAAATGGCCATGTAACCTTCCTCAAATGTAATTTTTAATATTGTAAAAAGCACGCTGTCAACATTAGTGCGCTATTTTCCTAAGGCCGACTACATAGGCTACCCACACTGGTCTCATGGCCGTACCACGTGCCAAACACAAGGTTCTAATTACTGGCCTAATCCACCAGAATCCACGCAAAGGGTAAACCATTCCAATTTAATTTGATTTCCCTGCCAGGCATAGACAGCTACATTCAGGCCAAAACGTGAAGTAGCCTAGTGCTACAAAGAATTTAAACCGAGTATATGTTGTGTAATAGCCTATCTCACACTCTTTCATTGGACTACTTGAATTAGTAATTGCCTCTAATTCCGCTGGAGGCCCCTCTGCGTGTCACGGCACAGGCCGGCAGAAAACTCGCCCACGTCAGTCGTGAGCACACAGCCCTTGGGAACTAATGAGTCGTGTCTAGCTCATCCGCATCACATTTCAAGAGGCTACCGCAATGATATAATTTACAAGGCGCCACAAATAACTGCGATCTAACACACAACCTGAACAACTGTTTCAACAACCTTCGATTAAATTATTCAGCTACAAGGCTACTAAATTCCTATTAAAATAAAGAGCGACGGAAAATTGGGTCACTCCTGCAGCTGTTGTTCGTGACTGGTCAAAAAAGACAAAGGGACCCTTATCGCAATCAGCACCGTGGCCAGCGGTATATTAAGCCACAGGCTACCTGTGAAGCATTAACAGAACCACCCTGCGGTATGGAATGACGCGGAAAGGTGATTTGCCAGTTGGATTCTTCATTATTATATTATTTACGCGTGCGTAAAAGCGCATACAGTATGTGAGGCAGGCGTCGCATTTATTTGAATATATTCGGCGTTTTTTGTCATATTATGAAACGGAAAAAATGCCTAGCTAGTTTTTGGAGTTGGAGTTTTGGTGGAGGAGAAATGAGGCGAGTTGAGCCTCGTGTGAGGCGAATGCTAAATGTACCACAAACCTTGCTTTTGTACGTCGAGGATGACGAACTTGAAGAAATTATTGGTAAGGAGTCTAGACATCTAGAGTGATGCTGACGACGAAATTGACGACCCGTCTTTTGTCCTCGACAACGAGACAACATAGCCCAAGACCTAACTAAGGGCTACGTTGAATCAACTAATGCTTTCAATGTCTGTAATGAGCTATACGGCAAATTATTCCTTTACAAAGAGGTTGCAATTGATGACATTATAAAGTGACAGGTGAAATCAGTGTGGTCCTAATTGCTGAAAATGTGGACACCTGGTCACTGAAACTAAACCATTTGTTGAAAATGAAGAATTCAAAGACAAAGAAAATGGCAATGAGCCAAACCTGTAGTGTGTCGATACGTTTAAGGAAAATTTCTGAAAGAACGTAAACACGTTGTCAACAACCGTATTTGATTGAAGGCTGTAACAAAAAACAGCATACACAGGGGTCCCCCAGGGACCAGGATTGAGAACCACTGCTTTATAACATTGCCTCGTGTCCCAATGTCCGCATTCACAGGGGTCAGTTGTAACATCCGTTTTCATCTCGTCAGCCAAGGTGCGCTCTTTTCAAAGTGTTGGAACTGGGAACCGATCCCGGTTACACCTGGCCACCGCTCACTCTGTTCACCATCAGCAAAAGGAAAGGCAAACCTTTTATGAGCACAATGCTAATTTGCCCCGACGGACTAAAAACCGGTTCAAGCAAACGTTCGTCCAACACCGCCGGAACGTAGACGCGTCGACACGTCTTTCGGTTGACCACGATGCATTTTGCCCTCCCCCGTAACCTCCTAGACATCACCAACAAAAAAAATCATAAATAAATTCATTAATAATGATGACATTGAAAATGAATGAGAAATGGCAAAATGGAAAAGATTAACACAAATCGCATGCAGTGTTTTTCAACACAAACACTTGTACAGCATTGGGCAAATGTTACGGGCTCATCTTTAATGAGACCGGGTGTTTCCCCCACAATTTCTGACAGAAAGCAACAGAGGAACAGGAGACCCAGCGGGATGATTTAATTCTCATCGTTATTACCATAAGGAAATAACAGAAAAAGAGTGTTTGAAAAAATATGTTTATTCATAACAATAATCAATACATACTTATTGATCACATTTTCATCAGCCTGTCAGATGTGCACGGCATTGCTTTCCCGTTTAAGAACGAGCATACAGCACAGCTCATCAACTTTATACGGCCTTTTAAAAAAAAAATCAAGGGTGGGAATAACTTTGGAGCTGATTTTATACACACTTATACGCCACACCCCAAAACCTCGTCCCAAGACCCGGGTCCAATAGAACAGTGTTTCTAAATCCACTCCTACAGGGCACACTGCGCTGCATGTTTTCATTCCAACCGCCACTTAATCATGCTCAAATGATCATTAACAGACGACCAATGCAGATGATAGGTTGGGAGGGGAGGTTGGAATGAAAACTTCCATCGACTTATTGATCGCATTTTCATCACCCTGTCAAATGTGCATGACGTTGCTTTCCTGCCTATGAACGGGCATACAGCACAGCTCACTTCCTGTATTCCTTATTTGATATAATCCAGTTCCTGTAGGAATGGATTGAGAAACACTGCAACAGAGCGATGGGTTAGCGTTGCTCTAAAAAATCCCCCCGACACTCGATGACGTGCGTACGCGTTTAAAGGTCAGCCCAGACCTAGGGGGCCATTCTTGCCGAGCCCCCCCGCGGGGCGGCAGATGGTCCCGGTCTCGCTGCAGCTGCTGCCGTCTTGCATGCGACCCCCCACCCCGAACCTGCCCCCCTGGCCCGCCCGCTGCGACCGAGCGTGGAGGCACGGCATGGCCCCACGCTGACAGCTCGCGTCACTCTCCGGCACGCTGGCTCTGTGCCTGTCGTCTCCCCGTCCACGCAGAACGGGCCGAGGCACTTAGGAGCAGGTGCAGGAGCAGGAGCAGGAAACGCACACAGGAGAACAATGGGAGGCGATCTGGCTCGTTAAGTTCCCCCCCTCTCTGACCTTCTCTAACCCCCATCTGTGCCCCCCACTCACTCTGACCCGGTGGTACGCCCCACCGCCCCCTGGGCGTGAGCGTGTGCCTGCAGCTCCGACAGCAGAGGGGGCAGCAGACTGTCCAGAACAGCCAGCCCTTCCCAGGAACAGCGCAGACCCCTGCAGAAACAGAGAGGAGCCACACTCACGCAAGGAGCCGGTAACACACAATCACACAGACACAGACTCACGCCAGGAGCCAGTAACACACAATCACACAGACACAGACTCACACCAGGAGCCAGTAACACACAATCATACAGGCAGACAGGCAGACAGACTCACACCAGGAGCCGGTAACACACAATCATACAGACACAGACTCACACCAGGAGCCAGTAACACACAATCACACAGACACAGACTCACGCAAGGAGCCGGTAACACACAATCATACAGACAGACTCACACCAGGAGCCAGTAACACACAATCACACAGACACAGACTCACGCAAGGAGCCGGTAACACACAATCATACAGACACAGACTCACACCAGGAGCCAGTAACACACAATCACACAGACACAGACTCACGCAAGGAGCCGGTAACACACAATCATACAGACACAGACTCACACCAGGAGCCGGTAACACACAATCATAGACAGACAGACAGACAGACTCACACCAGGAGCCAGTAACACACAATCATACAGGCAGACAGACAGACTCACACCAGGAGCCTGTAACACACAATCACACAGACAGACAGATATCACCCCTGAGGGAGTGTATTCTCTGAGTGCTGTGTCAGTACTGTGTTGTGAATTGTGCCTCTGGGCCAGTTTTACCTGTGGTCTAAGATGAGCAGCCCCCTCTCTTGCAGCTCCTGCAGCTCTGCACTCACCCCCATCACCTGCTGGAGATCCAACCCAGGACTGAACTGCTTCCAGTGCTGCCAGAGACACACACACACACACACACACACACACACACACACACACACACACACACACACACACAGTAACACACACACACACACATTTAGTAAAAGAGTACAATACAGCAATAAGGCCATTCTTGCATCAAAAAACACGGCACACCTCACAAACACCGTCTATCAATGCTCTTCTATTCCGCATGTCATTAAGTAGAACACTGAACACTCCACCAATTTTGCTCTTTAGGCACATTGGCTGGGTCGGGTCTGAGACAAAGAAATAAAAAATGTGACTCATGTCACCAACTGAAAGGGAACACCAGAGTCTGGTGTCATTAGAATTTTATTTCTTTTATTTTATGTCCAAAATCTGGTTTATTGTATGTTCAGGATCACGGAGTTGTGGACGGACCCACCTGGTGAGATATCCCCTCAGTCAGGCGCAGTCCCATCACCAACACCTCTTCCAACCTTCAGACACAGAGAGAGAGAGAATCATCAACAACACCTCCTTTAGACTGCTGGCACAGAGTGACAGACTCATAACCAACACCTTCCAACCCGCAGGTATAAAGAGAGAGACTCAACACCTCCTTAAGACTGCTGGCAGAAAGCAAGAGACTCATCACCAACACCTTAAACCTGATGAGAGGCAACTCAGACAGGCAGTGTGGTGTAATGGTTAGGGAGCTGGGCTGGTAACGTTAAGGTTGCAGGTTCAATCCCCAGGTGGGACACTGCTGTTGTACCCTTGAGCAAAGTACTTAACCTGAATTGCTTCAGTTAATATCCAGCTGTATAAATGGATTGTAAAGAAATGTAAACTGTAAGTCGCTCTGGATAAGAGCGTCTGCTAAATGCCTGTAATGTAGTGTAGTGTAGTGTAGTGTAGTGTAATGTGTAATGTAGTGTAATGTAGTGTAGTGTAGTGTAGTGTAGTAATGTAGTGTAGTGTAGTGTAGTGTAGTGTAGTGCAGTGTAATGTAATGTATTGTAATGTAATGACTCAGCAGAGAACACTCACAGCTCCGTGTGGCTGAGCTCCGCTCGTCTGCGGGTCCCGTGACCCCAGCGCTGCACCTCCCTCATCCACACGTCCGGCTCCAGGGTCAGAGTCCGAGCCTCCCTACACACCCCGCCCTCCCCCCGGGGGACGAAGCGACCGTGGGCTCCTGAGAAGAGGGAACACACACACACACCGAGAACGTTCAATGGCCAGAGAAATCACCTCTAATCGCCTGCGGAACGGGTCTCAGTTACTGAGTGGGTGGAGTCTGTACTTGAGTGGGTGGGGTCATGGTGATTGAGTGGGTGGAGTCTGTAATTCAGTGGGCGGGGTCTCAGTGACTGTGTGGGTGGGGTTTCAGTGAATGTATGGACGTATGTTGCCTCACCTGGTCCCACACCGAGGTACTGCCCCGCCCTCCAGTAGCCCATATTATGTGAACTAACTGCACCCTACAAGACAAATCATAATATTACACAACAATAATCATAACCTTACACTATTATCATTGCAACTTTATGCTTCAATAATCATATTACACTAAGCAAGAATTTAAAAAACACACTTAAACACGCGCGTGCGCACACACACACACACACACACACACACACACACACACACACACACACACACACACACACACACACACACACACACACACACACACACACACACACACACACACACACACACACACACACACACACACACTCTTGCGCCAATGCAGATACTTTTAAATTCAGATTCTCATGCAGCACTCCCGATATGGACATTAGCAGAACCAGCTTTCAAGGACTTACACGTCTGGCAAAGTTTGAGACTTCGTACTGCAGGAAACCTCTCTCTTCCAGAATCCTTCGCGCCGACTCGTACATGCATGCCATGATGTCTTCACCAGGCAAGCTCAGTTCGCCCGAGTGCACCTGCTTGAACAGGTGTGTGCCTCTCTCCAGAGTCAGCTGATACAGGGACACATGATCATCACAGACCAATAGCAGTTCCTGTAGCTCCCCCTCCCAGCAGGCCAGGCTTTGGCCCGGGCGCCCGAATATGACATCGACAGACACGTGCCCCGGGCACAGCCGGCGTGCCTCCTCCACTGTGCGCAAGGCATGCTGGGAATCGTGGTCCCTCCCCAGCACCCTCAGATCCTCATCGCGCAGAGACTGTAAAGAATGGAGAAGCATGAAACAAAAATGATTAACCAGTCAAATTCCAGTCAAACAAAACAAATAAGGAATGAAATTGACTTTTAATACGGATGTGTTTTGTTGTTGTGAATGTGTGTAACAGCAATTGTGAAAGTGCGTGAGTGTGTGTTTATGTCTATATGAGTTTGTGAGTGCGTTCTGTGTGTGTGTGTGTGATTGTGGTCTGTGTGCGTATGTGAGTGAGGCCTGTATGTATGTGTGTGTCTGTGAGACACTGACTTGTAATCCTATGGAGAAACGGTTGACTCCAGCAAGGACAAAGTCAGCCAGCTTGGCCACACCCACAGGGGTGGGGTTGACCTCCAGTGTGACCTCAGCATCTCCCCGGAGACCAGCGTGCTTAGTAACAGTCTCCAAAACAGCAGCAATGGTTGAGGGCGGAGCCAGGCTGGGAGTTCCGCCACCAAAAACACAGAGGTGATGCTGACAATGAGAATGGACAGAGATGGAGAGCAGTTCCAGGGAGAGAGCAGGAAAAGAAATAGGAGAAAAAGAATGGGAACGCTCTTATCCAGAGCAACTTACAGTTTTACATTTTCTTTACAATCCATTTACACAGCTGGATGTTAACTGAAGCAATTCAGGTTAAGTACCTTGCTCAAGGGTACAATGGCAGTGTCCCACCTGGGGATTGAACCTGCAACCTTAACGTTACAAGCCTGCCTATTGGTTGCGGGGGGGCTGGAGCATATCCCAGCATGCATTGGGGGAGAGGCAGGAATACACCCTGGACAGTTTGCCAATCCATCACAGGGCACTACATACACCATTCACTCACACACTCATACTCGTGCATGTCTTTGTACTGTGGGAGGAAACCGGAGTACCTGGAGGAAACCCACGCGGACACGGGGAGAGCATGCAAACTCCACACAGAAAGGCCCTGGTTGGGATTAGAACCCGGGGAACAGGTCACTCACCTGGATACTTGGCTGAGTCGCAGCAACGTCTCCATCTCCTGCTGCAGACATGTCGTCATGGCGACGTGATTGACAGAGCGGGAGATGTACTTGTTGAAGTTGCAGTAGGAGCAGCGTCTCAGACAGTATGGCCACTGTGGAGAGGGAGAGATAGCGAGGGAGGGAGAGAGAGAGAGAGAGAGAGAGAGAGAGAGAGAGAGAGAGAGAGAGAGAGAGAGAGAGAGAGAATGTTGTGTAGGTGGGAGAGGGAGAGAGAGAGAGAGAGAGAGAGAATGTTGTGTAGGAGGGAGAGGGAGAGAGAGAGAGAGAATGTTGTGTAGGTGTAGCTTCTTCATTCTCTTCTATTATTTCATGTCATTATTGTAGCTCAATTTGTTACTGGTTATTTGTTCATTATTTCAGAATATGGTAGTGATCTATCACATTACTCAACTCTCTGCGATCAGAGTCCCTTTTGAGGGGAAATAATTAGTTGATCTTCAACTATGTGAGTTGACCTGCTTCAAGGCATTCAAGACAGCTAAGCTATGGTTAGCTATCCTAAAAATATATATTAAAAGAATACTTGAGCACACCTACAATAATCGAGCTGCACTTACGTGTACATAGAGTGACGCCTCTTCAGAGTTAGGTGAAGATGTTCCACGGATGCCATCTCCAGGTAACACGCTTACTTTCCTACATATAACTTTAGGCAAACCGCGAGATCGAACGATGCGGGCTGGTACTGATGCTGCTGCTTGTAGCATTTCAGTCGTTTTCTACCGCCCGCCGTTCCAGTTAGTGTACAACTCCGACCGACAATGCCAAAGGTATTCACAACAGAATGAAACTAGTACGAACGTTCGCTAAATAACATTAGCTACAGCTTAACGCCACGACGTTGAACGAGTGTAGTTAGTTTGTGGTATGTAATTCGACCTCACCCAAGACTGTTATTCCGTTGGTCACACAGCTGAATTGAGAATATATTACTTCAAAATGTGCACTTTGCTAGCTAACGTTAAACTAGCTTGTGTAAAAACCCAACTTGGGACTGTCGTCCATACAGAAAGCGAAATAACAACATAGATCACTACAAGCACACCCACATGCTAACATTTAATTCAATCTCAATTAACAAACCAGCAGTATCGGTTTGCATGCGTTTGACCTTCATGACGAGCCGTTTCTGTCGAAGGATACACCCACAACTGTTGCTACAAGAGTGTAGATAAGTAACAACTAGGAACTGACTTCCGGTAATCAACAATGGTGGAAAATTCCAAATAAAAGCAGGAATTATATATCTTATTTGTAGTTGCTTCAATCTCGTAACGGAGCTTCAACGCGTGGCGCAAATTTACAGGAAGTAAACAAACGCGCTTCCCTTACATGCGGCACGAACTATGACCACGTGGTGGCGATCTTGCTCTTACGGGCAATTATGGAGGTTAGACTTAACACACGCGCAACTGTTGCAATACAAAAGTCAAGCGAATACAGTTCAGCAAACATAAAACTACTTTTACAGAAGTAAATTGGAGTGGAAACCACAATGTTTCATTGTGGCAATAACACAAAATAATAAAACAAAACAAAAAACGATCGAAAGAGATAATATAATATAATATATAATATATATAATATAATATATATTATAATATAATATAAGATCCCAGGAAGGGGGAACTCTTTTTTTCTATGTTTAAAAAAAAAAAGATTTGTATTTTCATGAAATTATAATTGTTATCGAACGGATAAGTAAGCTTACTTGTCAGTTTGGCATTGTTAGGTGAAACCAGTGTTCAGCTTTGAACATGGAAAAAAAGATTAAATATGACCACCATTGCCCCAAATCTCTTTTAACATTTTACATAACATTATTGTGTACTAGAATGTAATTCAATGCATAAGATTTGTTTTAATTTAAATGTAGTTTGTTCAGCGACCGAGAAGGAGGTCTGAACAAAACATCAAACCTGAGTAAAAATATTTTGTATTCCATTCCCCATATGTGATTGTAAAGGTCTTGTGAACCTATTTAAACATCTTCATCTTTGCTTGTTTATTTTAGATTTAAAAATGTGAGCGGGAACTTAATGCCTCCAAGTCTACCTCTGCAATTAAACTTAGAAGTTGTAATGGGCAGTTTGAGCAGTTGATTAACATCAATAACACCTAACAATATGGCATAGGTAACTTACATACAGATCTACATACTGAACTGTGACTTGTGTGGAATCTGTGGGGTGAAATTAAAAATTAGTTTTAAATAATTTTTTTCGTATTTGAAAAGGGAGTCATTCAGCCAGTTTTAGCAGGAGGCGGCTGACAAGGCTGAGTAATTCATCAAAACACCAGAGGCGGAACGACAGAGAAAGGAGAGCACGCTCCAGGTCATAAAGGAGAAGCTGGCGGCCATGACTGAACTAAGCGAAAGGAAAGGGAGGGAGATGCTGGTGGCCATGACGGTCGTGCACCAGGAATAAAAAAAGAAAAAAGATATACTTTACTAACCTTTTCCTTCCCAGTGTTAGAGGTATGGTATTCAGCTGCCTACAATGATGTCTATCGCTGTATCACTGCACTGATCTCTTGCGCGAACTGATTGTTCCTACCATGTAGTAATGCACATCATGTAAGTCGCTCTGGATAAGAGCGTTTGCTAAGTGCCTAAAATGTAAATATGTAATGTAATGAACGGGAGATGCAGTCGGCCTGCTCTGCAGCAGTAAGCTTTGCTCACGTACGGCGTTGTAAATCATGCAACAGGTGCAGGACTCACGTCTGACGGTGGGCTGTTGTGGACATTTGTAGTTGTGATTATGTTAAAATAATGCAGCAGTGGAAAAGGCTGCCTATGAATAAGAGCTTTGCAGTGGAAGGCTGAAGCTCAGTGATGGAAGGCTGAAGCTCAGTGGTGGAAGGCTGAAGCTCAGTGGTGAAAGGCTGAAGCTCAGTGGTGAAAGGCTGAAGCTGAGCAGGCAAAAGGCTGAAGCTGAGCAGGCAAAAGGCTGAAGCTGAGCAGGCAAAAGGCTGAAGCTGAGCAGGCAAAAGGCTGAAGCTGAGCAGGCAAAAGGCTGAAGCCGTGTATTCTGCTGTACAGGAGGAGGGCTCAGAAACAGGCCCAGCAGCTGAGAATGGAGGAGTATGAGGAGAAGATTTGTGCGATGAAGAGGGAAGGAGGGGGGGGGGGGACACATATTCAAGTCCCTGGAGAGAAGTCTCACCCAGCATTACCGGGCACAGTGCACTCAACTTTCGATTCACATCTGTCCACTTACAGCAGTTTAATGTTGGCCATTTAGTTCATAGTTATGCTTTGTAAAGGTTTTA
Organism: Aldrovandia affinis; assembly: GCA_029706075.1. Lineage (NCBI taxonomy): Eukaryota > Metazoa > Chordata > Actinopteri > Notacanthiformes > Halosauridae > Aldrovandia > Aldrovandia affinis. The sequence goes on along the minus strand of JAINUG010000266.1, from coordinate 556,959 downwards.
CAACAATTTAAGCACGTTCTTTTTAGCAGAGTGCAATATCTGTCAAACATCCATCTGACAAATATTAAATTATGTCTCAGATTAGATGAGATAAAGTCAGTGCACAAAAAACAGCATGCATATGTCTCCCTTTACTCAAGTCTTAATTCGTTCAATGGTACCGCTCAGTGCTACCTGTGTCTCCACTTAGTTCCTGACTGTTACCTGTGTCTCCCCAGGTGGAATGACACAAAATGGCTGTACAGAGGAGGGCAGCACGTAGGTACGGTCAGGAAACGGTGCCAATTGTACCTGCTACCTCAGATCCCTGGAGCTCTCATTTCTCGAGGCGTAATTGCAATGGACGCTGTCAGAATTCCATGCTATGATGCTTTATTGTTCAGGTGCAGAACAGGTGTGGACAGGGCAGGTGTTGACTGAGGGGTGTGAAAGGACAGAGTGTGCCATGGAGCGATGTAGCGTGGGCCTAAACAAATAGAACAGATTGAACATTAATACAAGAGTAGAACATTAAGAAAAATATTACTAAACGTACAATACACAACCACATACTAACACTAATTACTAATATAAGTGCAGTGTGTGTGTGTGTGTGTATGTGAACATAATAGTTAATAATAACACAGGTTTGCATCTGTCTATTAAGTATTAGTGCAGTAGCCTACAGTTACTCTGTATAAATACTGTACATTTACCATGTATAAATTCACATTTCATAAGTCGTAAGCATTTGCTAAATGTCTAAAATGTAAATATACACCCACATGCATTACATAATACAACACTTCTGATGTCTTTGTCTAAGTCCTAAACCTTTGATTCTAGGTACATTCCATTCCAATCTCCATAGCAACGGCGATAAGACATAATAAAACAGAAGTCATGAGTGGGAACTTCAGCCTTGAAAGACAGCGTCAGCATTTACACAAAGAACAAGCACATATTCTTCCTTTATCAGCGATTAAAGACATCTGTTTCAGCACAGACAAAACCACCCATAATTCTCTGTGGCGGTGTTGCACAAATAGAAAGGAATAGGAATAGGAATATACTTTATTAGCCATGTTACACAAGGTAATTGGAATTAGTCTTTTCACATATCTCTCCTAGATACACACACATAGGCCACTATACATATGTATTCCATCAGAAAGGTCTGAGCGCAGGGTCAGCCATAGCACAGCACCCCTGGAGCAGTTTAGGTGTTCAGTGCCTTGGAAGTGAACAAGCCTCCCTCTGTTTTACAATTAATAGTTTTTTTGTTTCTTTTCAGTGGCCTTCCTTGGATTTGAACCTGAAACCCGCTGCTTGCCAGCCCCTGTCACTAACCACTGAGCCACTGCCGCCCCTAATGAGGACAAGTGGTGTATTTCAATCAATCAAGCAATCAATCTTTATTCTCGTATAGCACCCTTTACCAAGAGGTTGTCACACAGTGCTTCACAATGGACATTTTACAGAGAATTTAAAAAAACCATTTGATACAATGTGTATGTCTGTGGCAGGAGACTATTCACTTATCATTCACCAGGTTAAAGGTCTGTAGATGTCTGGATCTTTGTTCTCTGTCCCCACTATTAAGTGCAATGGATGTGACCTTTTAAATAATAATGACATTACACATGCTCTCATTTGTAACTTTAATGAAAAAACTTCACCCCATGACATTATATTTTTACCATACATTGTGGCATACATTTTAAAATACATTTCAATTCAGTACATATACAAGCATTACTGTATATTTCAATGATGATGCAAATATGTACAGTATGTAAATATATTTTATTTTCTTGGGAACCCCCCTCTTACCCACACTCCTCCCTGGTCCATCATTGTGCCTGCAGGCCCGGTCTTCCCTGCTCCACCACCCTCAACCCTCAACCTTGCCCACTCACACTATCAGGATTGGTTCACAAGCTCAACAATCTGTTTTTATAAAGTCCAAATCCAAAGTCACATTCATTACCCAAAGTCAATCTTATTTCATCACACCCTCTTATGACATCACCACCCACTGATTACACTGTCCTCATCTAATCACGCTGCCCCCCCTCCCGCCCCTTTATGCTAACCTCCTCCCATTACAGTACTGCCCATTACACTAACCCCTTCTACATTTACATTTTACATTTTAAGCATTTAGCAGACGCTCTTATCCAGAGCGACTTACAAGATGTGCATCAATACATGGTAGGAATAATCATAGTTAGCGCGCGAGATCAGTGCAGGAATACAGCAATAGATATCATTGCAGGCATCTGCGTACCATACCTGTAACACCGGGAAGGAAAAGGTTAGGTTTTATTTTTTTTAGTATAGTGTATAGTGTTGAACAAGTAAGCAGAGGTGAAGACAATTTAGCTAGATGGACAGAGATCAGGGGTAGTGGAGTCTGAAGAGGTGGGTTTTGAGTCTCTTGCGGAAGATTGGAAGTGATTCCACAGTCCTGACCGATTGCGGGAGGTCGTTCCACTAATGAGGGACCAGGACAGAGAAGAGGCGAGACCGCGAGGAGCGGCTGCCAGGCGCCCGGAGGGATGGGGCAGTCAGTCTGCCAGCGGAGGTGGAGCGGAGGGGTCTGGGGGTCTGGCCTTCTCACACACACACAACTCTCTCACATGCACACTTTCTGCACTTTCCCCCTTGTATTTTTCATATGACCTGCATGCCAATGTCCAGAGGATATTGGATTTTTATGTGTGCCTGTGCCAAAAGCAGTGACCTATTTTCCATCGGGTATGACTATACAGTATATGAGGCTAACATGGGTACAAATGGTTTAATGAAATGTTCAACAAATTGGGACAAGGGTTCAAGGGGAGAGTCATTGCCAGAGATAACCTGTCCAGACTGACCTGTCTTTTTGTTCTTATGCACTTTAGGGAGTGTGTAGAACACTGGCATAGTGACATGGTCCCAGTCCAAAAAAACTGTGTTTTCTTACTTATCAGACCATAATGTATACCATCATCAACCACGGATCTCACCTGGGCTTTGATTCTCCCGAGGGGGTTGCTGGCTGGGTGAAGAGACAGAAGGTGGGCTAAAAACATCAACCGCTTGCTTGGTGGATATACTGTATGATCCTTAAAGTATAACCTATGTCTGAGTTTGCACTTGAACCTACTGCATATATCACATCAACCTTAGTGTCAAAAGACTGATATTGGCAAGTCGGCATAAATGACTGATCTTTAGACAAAGCAAAGATCTGATCGCATGCGAGAGTTCCACTTGTCAGGTTCTGCACAGGAACTGGTTCTGAGTCCAAGCGTAGTGCCTGGCATCCGAGCGCTCTGGGGGCTGGCTGGGAGGGCGTGGTTCCTGAGTAGAGTGCCCCCTTCTTCCAGGCCAGGAGCTTGTTCAGCTCTGTGCTGTGTCTCGGGGCCAGGGCTGGACTGGCTATGTAGTCTACCGGGCAGATGCCCGGTGGGCCGGTCTAGTTTTGGGCGGTAGGGCCGGTAGGGCCGGTAGAATTATTTTATATAGCCTATATATATATTATACCACGGACCGGGTGTTCGAGGGTGCAATTATTTTTCGCGTAGCACCCCCCGTCGACAGAAAATGGGCGCTGGATGGGCCGGTCTGAGCCAAATGGCAGGGCCTATTTTTTGTCCCAGTCCAGCCCTGCTCGGGGCCGTGGGAAAAAGGAAAAAACCCTTTATGGGGAAAACTCTCCAAAACACGTGAAGGAGGAACAAAACCCACCAGAAGAGGAACCGACTCCCCACATTCAGGGAACTTGATTAATCATCTTTTGATTGTGTGTGTGTGTCTGTAGCGGGTGAGCTCTGGTACGTGAGCGTCCGCTACAGAATGTGACGTCAATAGGAGTGTCCAGTCCTGCCAGAAATGATATGCACCCATTCATCTTTACCCCTCTGGCTTAATCATTAATTTATATTACTCCTAGGTAGCAAAGGGCATGGAAAGCTAGACAGACAAGAGAGTTAGATAGCCGTGAACATTGTCGTAGTGGCAATTGCAAAAACAGGAGCAACAACTGGCAAAAGTAAGTGTTTGATATTTTAATTCATGAATAAGTAATTACTTTTTATGGCATGATCAAAGTTCTAAGTATCATTAGCAATCTGATCAAAAGCAATGTTAGTTCCTGAGGGAAATAATTATTGAGAATGAGAAGTAAAGGAATTTAAAGTAATTTATATTAAAATGAATGGGTTAGCTGTTAAAAGTTAAATACTTTTGCAACCATCTATAAAAATGATCACTTTTATAGCTAATATCTAGCCATGTTCATTAGGTTGGTAGTACATCCAAGATGTTGGAGCCTGGCTGAAACAAATCAGATATTCTCCGGGCCCTATTTTCGTGCCGGCGCTAAGCGGCGTTATGCCCTAGTGCTGGCGAATTGACAGTTTCTGTCGCAAACAGAATATTTTCCATCTCCGCCGAGTTTGGCAATTTCGTGGTGTGCAATGAAGGCGTTTGTGCGACTATGGGTTGAGCAGCGCAATAGGGGGTGTGACTATGAAAACAGTCGGCGCTATGCAGGTTTGGTGTCAAATAATGAGTTTGCACTAACGTCCAAGACCACCTCTTAACGCAAACGCTGGCATTGGTGCAATTTGGTGACTTTATTGATGCGCACATATGAACACAGGGTTATCTGAAATCACATGAGAATGTTTTGTGAATATTGTGAATTTCCCCCCATGTTGAGGCAAATCGTCCAATCCATGGGTAACTTGCAAGCTGTAATCAATTAAGCTTAAAAACTAATAACTATAAGCTAAAAGCTTGTGGTTATTCAATGCATGGACATGAAAGACTGAAGCCAGCAGGCCATCCATCGCTACTGTTCAGTAAGATACACCTGTTAAATATGTTTGTATGCACATTGTTTTTCTTATGTGAAAGGGTTTTATTCTTTCCATTTGCACTACAGAAAATGGAGTGCATAATTGGACGTCGAAGGCAACACCATGAGTGATACCCTGGGTTTGGTAGCCGGTATTGGCCAGACGGCTATCAGTTCGGCTGTACATGCAGTTTCTTCCAGTGTTGTCCAATATGGAAATTAGTTTATTACTTTTCCTACACCCGACAGCCAGCAGAGATGGTTTGTGATGCACACTCCAGGGTGACGCATGTAGGCCTACTGCATGACAAACATAAATGAAACAGGCCTAGTTGCAGTTGTGAGTTTTTAATTTATTGCTTTCCATTTAACAATTACATTAAATTAGAAGAAAATAAATGTTTTTTAAGTTGGAAAGCCTACAAATAAGGAAAAAAAGAGATGGTAAAATAAAACACTTTCTTTTAACAATGTAGGTCTCAAAATATAAACTCAAATCATGAAAATAACAAATTAATGTGCACCTTGTTTTCCACACAAAACTGTCATCCATGTCAGGAAATTGCCAATTTGCTATAGCGTTAGGTGTTCTGATTGGCCATTATGAAACCAAACCCCCACCACACCCACATGTATTTTTAATAAGTTAATCCAACCTCTTTTACAACTGCGCCGGAGGTGCGCTATTGTCCTAAGTCACAAAATTACAGAAATTGTGTTAGACACGCCCTAAAGCACCACCGTCCTCACTTTGCATCTCCGTTACCGACACTGTCCTGATTCACCAAATTAGGGCCCTCCGTGTTCAAAAAGGTTGAAAAAAATCACCATTTGCTACTGTCACTGTAGGGGTAGCCCGAACACACCACTTAGTTGTTTTGAGAGGACTAGGACCTCTAGAATAATTAAACAGGAGGAGACACCCAGGTTTGTATCTGACATTGTGTGATCCAATTAATATTTTTCCAACTTCATGTCAGTATAGAAAAGAAAAACAATACAATAGTGCAAATCTATGTACTATCTACTATCGATCTACTCCTAGCCACTTTGCAGTTTTACATTTGCTAATTAATCAATAGCAAGCAACAGCACCTGCTGCAAGCCTTCTGTGGCTGGCTGCCCTTTGTAACCCTAGTTTGCTTAGCTGGCCAGGTAAAATAGGCACCAAACAAGCTTTTTACATCGTTGAAGATAAGTGTGGAGTATGGGAAGTTTAAAATTGTATTGTGGAACCTTCAACAAGAAATAACAACATTGTACCTGTTGTGCATTTGACTGCAGGATGCCATCCCTGACTGTGCACTCTTCACAACGATGAGTCACAACAGTGGCACCGACACTGCATCTGAAAGTGAACGGCAGGCGGGGCACAAAGACTATCCCTGAGGCCGAAGCCGTTGCTGTGGAGGCCGTGGGCTCACAAGTAGAGGCTCACATTCACACACCGCGGACTGAAGGCGATGTGGATGTGCAAAACAGAGACATCTAGCTGTAGATGGTGCACCAATGGAAGATAATGTCACAGAGATGCCAAAGCCCCTCCCTCATTTGTTTGATGAGAAATACTGCTCTCTTTCACAAACAGAACTTGAGGAGCAGCTTCACGAGTTAATGCAAAACATCCCTTCCACTTTCAACGTGTCAAATTGCAAGCGCCTCCAAGAAAGTACCCTGGGCCAGTCTTCCTGCGAACTATGGTTTGAGCAAAGACAGGGGCGAATCACTGCAAGTCAATTTGATGAAGTGGTGAAGTGTAAGACAGCCCAAGCTAGTCTGACATCAAAGATCATGGGCTACACATCCAGTAAAACTACAGCAGCTATGCTTTGGGGTAGGGACCATGAAAAACGGGGTAGAGAGGCATTCATTTCAAACCTGGCGCCCAGTCATGACAGACTTACAGTAGAGGAAGTTGGGTTGGTAGTTAATCCAAAATATCCTCATTTAGGTGCTAGCCCAGATGGATTGGTTCATTGCAGGTGCTGCCCTCCAGCTGTCCTTGAAATAAAATGTCCGGCAACATGTGCACGGATAACAGTAAGCGAGGCTACAAAGAGAAGAGATTTCTGTCTAGAGCAAGACTATCAGCTTAAAAGGAACCATGCATACTACACACAGGTTCAAGCGCAAATGGCAGTGTGTGAGGTTAAAACATGTTACTTTGTAATCTGGACAACCGTGGACTGTCACATTCAGAGAGTAGCCTTCTCTGAAGAGCACTGGGCTCAGATCCGACCTAAAGTTGACCTTTTTTACAGACAACACATTATCAGAGAAATCTGCACTCACAAACTGAAGAAGCAATTCCTGATGGCTCAGACCACATGCCGGTGTAAAAAAAAACTTAAAACCAATGTGACACAGTGCAAAGCCTGTCAGAATGTGTTTCATCTAAAATGTCTTGGGTTGAAGAGGCATCCGTGTGAGCAGTGGTTGTGTTCAGAGTGCTCACAGGGATCCAACTAGTGTGAAACCAGATCCAAGCACCTCTGACTCATTCAAATGTAGACTAGGCTATCTGAAAAGATCCTGGAGCTTACAATTCTTGCTCTAAATGGAAGAACCCATTGACCTTTTCATAATTGGACACAATGGAAAACATGACTAGTTAATCTACTTGAATGAATACAAAAACTTTAGGAAGCAGGACGGTCAATGTGACCATTTATTGAATATACAGGGCTACTTAAAAAGACAAGTTATTTGAAAATATTTTGAATGTGCCTATTTACAAGTTCATGTACTATATAATACCCATACAAATACTGCACATAAAAAAATACATTGTACAGGTAATGAGTTACTTCATTTTATGTCTGATTGATTTTGAAAATTAAAAAACCCATGCTTTGTAAAACCTTGTACGAGTTCTGATGTACTTTCCTAATGGACCAAAGACATGTCCAAATTAGATAAAGCAGAGCATACAAGTACTATTTTATCAACAGCTACAAACAGTTGTCTTTGATTTACTAGGCTGATTGGGAGTGTGTTGTGCAAAATGAGATCATTTTTTAAATGGCACCAATTGCTCTTTCAACACGAATCCTCACCCTTGACATTTACCTGGACTTTGGGAACTTCCACCCCCAAAAGCTGTGTTCTTCCACGGGTTGAAGCTGGGATAAGTAGCTGGACCCTTTTAGTAGCAAAATACTCTGCGAAATTGAACCCTCTGTCAGCTGAAACTTTGTCCCCATCCTCCAAGAGGTCAATTAAGTCAGATGATTGGGTGATGATTTTTCGCTGGCTCTCCCACCCCATACTTAAAAAAAAAATCATTTTTTCCCAATTTGGTATCCAATTACACCCGCTATTTTTATGTCAATCCCCCCCTCATACTATGAGTTCACTGCTGTAGCCCTGTGACTTGTGGTGTCGAAGGTGAATTATCATCTCTTTCGAGATGGCACTTGCCAAGCTGTCGACCGTAACTCCAACACCCCAGAGCCACTCCTGTGCGTAGCGAACTCATGTCAGGTTCCTTCCCCCCTCCCTGGGGTGGACAGCCAATTGCTGCCCCCGGTGGCACTCCCAGCCAGAGCCGACTCAGGCGTGACGGGGAATCGAACCCCGGTTGCCGTGGCCAGCGTTCTTGGAGTTTCTTTATAAATAACTCACATTTTGTCATGGCTTTGCAAATAAACACCACACAGCTCTTTGATATCTTGACTTGTCTTTCATACTGTTGCTGAGAGACAACTGTCGTGGAAATTCTACTATTCAAAGGAAGCGAGACTGTGATCTTAAAGTTCAAAAAGTTGTAATACTGTTTCGAAACAGGGAAGCAGTCTAACACTCTCGCATGAAGAATGTCAGAATATCTCAGAAGAGACAAAGAAAATACAACAGTATACATCTTTTACATTCGAGGTGACCATCACCCTTTGGAGTTTCACCCATTGGTCATTGTTGAAACCCCTCCTTCATTGATGGGTCCAAACACACGTTTTACCCTCCCAACATACACGTTTCTTGCATACATTAGGATGGGGCAACTCTCACCCATGAGCCTTCAGTAACTTTCCATCTGTGTTATTATGATTTATTCAGTGCAATAATTAAGCCCATTCCCAAGTGACTGACCTTGATGCTTCCTGCTCCCCATCCCAAACCTCTCAGTATCTCATACTTTCACATGCCTTGTTTCTCTCCCACATCTGGCAATACACACTTACCTTTTTGCCCTGACAGGATGATACGCGATATGAGGAAATCTACAAGATGCTGGGCCTGCTCGTGAAAGCAGAAGCAACTTGCTTAGTGGACCTGAAAGCGGCCTGCTCCAAGGCCTAATTAAATGTTTCCCTTACACAACATTACTCTTTTACAAGGTTAAAGTTCAGCAGTTGAGGTTCAGGGCAAAGAGGTCAGAGGTCAGAATAGGCTGCTCTGCACTCATAGGGCCCAATTCAATCTTCAGGAGCTTTCTCTCAATTATGCATAATGTACGCGCAACAGAGATGCACATATTCTGACCCAGAGATACGCACCCACATAACTCTGAAATAAGTAGTCCATCCTGGGTTGCACTGAGAAATCACTGACTTGAAATGTGAATGGAGAGATCTAAGGACTACCGTGGTAAGCAAATGGCAAAAAGGTCCACCTGTATATACAAAAACAACCTGTGGCTCCATCAATGTTCAAGAGGAATCATGAAGAGTTGACATAGACCGTCTATTGACACTATCCAAGCAATGCTAAATGAGAAACTCATCGTGGGATGTTTAAAAACATTTAGCACTAATAATCATATATTCTAAAACCTTACAATTTTCATATCCAATTAATTTTATGTCAAGAACAATAATGTCATTGGACTGTGGGAAGAAAAATGCAAACTCAGTGTCATTCTTGCTGTGATTTCTGCACCACCGTGAATATTATTAAAATTGATAATCCAATTAATTTTATGTCAAGAACAATAATGTCATTGGTAGATTTGCATTTGGCTCCTGGTCAAGTGGAAATGAGACTTAAAATGAGACTTAAATTGTAGGTCAGATTACGCACAGCACTGGAAAATATTTACGCCCATTTTTCAATATGGCCATGCTCCAGTGCAGATCGCTCTGAAGACATTCTGAATCATAAAAAACAGTAATACGTGCAGGGTTTGTTTACCCAGGTATTTAAGATATGGGGAGTGTAAATGTCAGGTAGCCTGCCTGTTTGCCCAACCCGCTTGTCTTGTTCAGTTCACTTTGCAGTATCACTTTCATTTCCTCAACTCAAGCGCTACCTTCAATTATTTTACAGGAAACGGGCCACTTACAGTTAAACTGTTTTTACATTGTGAACATTCTGTGATACAAATACACCACACGATATAGGCGGACACAGCAATCAATCAATCAATCAATCAATCTTTATTTTTGTATAGCGCCATTTACAAACAGGTTGTCACACAGCGCTTCACAATTGGCATTTTCCAGAGGGAATCAAAAAACCAGAAAACCATTGGAGCCAATGTGGGAGACTGGAAAATGATTCCCTGACCCCTTAAAAGGCGGTCGAGATGAACTCCTGAAACTCCTGGAAGCAATGGGGTCAAACTTCTCAAGGCTATAGCTATATTCTCCACTTCCTCTAAATCTCTGACAAGACAGCGGGTTGGGCAAACAGGCAGGCTACCTGACATTTACTCCTGGGTAGAAATGGGCGTGGAAAGCTGAGTTAGATAGACAAGGCAGAGCCTTAGGTTATGAGTGAGGAGTAATGGCAAAAACAAGAGCAACAACTGGCAAAAGTAAGTGTTTGATATTTTAATTCATGAATAAGTAATGACTTTTTATGCCTTGATCAAAGTTCTAAGTTCATTAACAATCTGATAAAAAACAATGTTAGTTCCTGAGGGAAATAATTATTGAGAATGAGAACTGAGGAAGGAATTGAAAGTAACATTAATTTATATTAAAATGAATGAGTTAGCTGTTAAAAGTTAAATACTTTTGAAACCATCTATAAAAATTAACACTTTTATAGTTAATATCTAGCCATGCTCATTAGGTTGGTAGTACATCCAAGATGTTGGGAGCCTGGCTGAAGCAAATCAGATATTCTCAGTGTCAAAAAAAGTAGAAAAAATCACAATTTGCTACTGTCACGATAGGGGTAGCCTGACTATGCCACTTAGTTGTTTTGAGAGGACTAGGATCTCTAGAATAATTAAACTAGTGCAAGCAATGGTTATTCATAGCTAGCCACCTAGCTGTAATGTAATGACTTCCATATATTATATTCATAGCTAGCCAGCTAACTTAACTGTACAGCTGAACAGACAATGCATATTATTATCTTCGTAGCTAGCTGGCTATATAATTATAATCTAATTATATATTATAATTCATATATTATGTTCGTAGCAAGGCAGCTAGCTTATTCATAGCTAAATGACATCACCCAAACACCCCGGACACATTCTTCCGGGTTTTGTCACTCAGGAATGTGAGCTCCTCATGTTGGCATAGCAACTACAGTCCAAAATTCCAATGACGTCATGCGGACACATTCTTTTCAGGCATACAAATTTCTGCATGACAGCGGCATAAACAAAATTACTAGCTCCCAAAGAGTGAACAGGCAAGATATGTGCAAAAAGTATCGATAAATGGTCAATTGTCAATACCAGATCCGTTGAACAAAGTCTTGAGTCAACATAGTTTCTCCGCCAACTTTACGCATTTACCTTAGATGACTTACCCAGATGTTTATCGTTACCTTGTCGATATGGAGTGTGTTTACACTAGAGAGGCAGTGAAGGCTTACCGCAACTTGAACACTTACAACAATTTCCTTAGCAGAAAAGTCAGAGATATATGCTCATATACTGAGAATGACGATTGTATTATCTACGGTGAAGTTGGAGCAGGTCAAACTAACATATAACATATAGCTAACAAGCTAACATATAGCTAGCACAATTTAAAGCAGTAGCCTACTTACAAATCAATCAATATGATTATGTGTGGGTGTGTGCAGCACCAACTGCTGACTAGTCTACTACACTGCAATACGCATTTTGTGGTCATTGAATAATTACTTGAGATCGTAATGTGTTGATCGCTTATCAAGTAGCGTCAGAATGTCCTCCAGCAACCTCTTGATGTTGGAGGACAGAACTGCAGGTTCCTGACAGAGGTGGTGAAAAAGGCATAAGTAGCCTTTATTCATAAGTAGTAGATATACCAACTCAACATTCACGTTATGATTTCCTGTGTTGCGTTTTTTCCAGTGTTTGATCTGAGGATAGTGCTGGTTGGTAAGACTGGAGCAGGGAAGAGTGCGTCAGGAAACACCATCCTGGGGAGAGAAGCCTTTAAAGAGGAAGATTCCCCTGAGCCTATAACCATGGTTTCAAAAAGAGAGACTGGAGTGGTGGCTGGAAGACATCTTGCTGTGATTGACACCCCGGGGCTATTCAGCATATCCCTGACTGAAGAACAAGTGAAACGTGAAATAGATAATTGCATTAGTCTGTCTGTCCCAGGACCCCATGCGTTTCTGCTGGTGATCAGGCTGGGCAGATTCACCCAGGAGGAGAGAAACGCTGTACAGTGGATCCAGGAGAAGTTTGGAGAAGAGGCCTCAAAGTACACAATGGTGCTGTTCACATGTGCTGATCAGATAAACAAGTCAGTGGAGGAGTTTCTGATGCCTAGCCGTGAAATTCAGGACCTCCTCAAAATCTGTGGCGGTAGGTATCATGCCTTCAGAAACAATGATAAAAAGAATGGCACTCGGGTCCCAGAGCTGCTGGAGAAGATCGAGGAGATGGTGGAGGGGAATGGAGGACATAACTACACTAATGAGATGTACCAGGAGGCAGAGAGAAGGATCTATTGGGAAAATGTGAATAAACACTTAAAAACAGCAGCAGAAGTAGGAGCAGCAGTAGGAGCAGGTGCAGTAGCAGGAGTAGCAGTAGGGGCAGCAGAGAATACAAATCCAGTAGCAGCAGGAACAGCACTCCTTAAAATTGGAGAAGCAGCAGTCAAGAAAAACGGTCAATTTTGAATGTAACTACTGGAATTACATGTCCCTTTTGAGATTCAGTTTAAGGCTGGATTGTATTATTTTCCATTAAAACCCTCTGTATTTGTAACCCTCCTTATTAAATCACACATTAGACCTACTCACAATATATACGCCTGAGACAAAATATCAGTCATCATTTGAGTTATCAGCTATCATGTATGCAGTCATGCGAAATCAGAAGAAGAGAAGATTAGATTATTTTGTGATTGCATATTGACGTTACATTTTGCTGTACATTTTACTGCACAACTTGCATTTTATTTCTTTAGAATAGACTAATCTTTGCTTGATCTAATCTTTGTATCTCTATGTGAAAGTCCTACAAATGGAAGGATGCATAATTGTAACGATTCGACCGGCAATTAGAAATTTCCCCCAAGCGCCAATCAGGAGGAGTAAAAGACACGGCAAGAATGCACCTAGCTAATCAATGTCATTACTGACAGCTGGGATCATTTACCGGGAGGACATTTAACCAGCTGAATTTCTCTGTTCCTTGCTTGGACATTATCTTGCTTGTTTGGTCGAAACCTCTATTGCCTAGTGCTCTTGCCTCTCGTGACTTTGTTTATTCGTGTCTTGTTTGTTTTCTTAGATTGCCAGTGTTTTGTTTATTCCGTGTTCTGGAATACGTTTTGCAGTTTCTTATTTAGCTAGTTTGGTTTGTTCCGGGTCGTTTGTTTATTTTGTTTTGTTTTGTTAGTTCTCTGTGTTTTCGCGACACGGTTTTGCTTTCGTTCCTGCCAGCGTTAAGACTAAATAAATATTCTTAACGCATCTACGCATTCTGGGTCTCTCTCTCTCTCGCACTTGGTTCCACACCTACTAAAACCCTGACAATAATTATTAAATCACTGTTTTGTGATGGGTTTTTAAAAATGTTTTTTCCTGAAATGTAGTAGAATTTCCTGTATCTGCTGATTCAGTACTCCTTGAATAAAATGTCAGTTTGGCCTGATTTAATTTTTTAACTTTCACATTAGTGACCTGTAAAAATGAAACTGCAAAAGAATTCAGTAAAATATCTCAGATTCTCCTTTTTAATCAATGACTTTTTGTACCTTTATACTTAGTTGTGTTTTCTTTGATGAACCGATAACATTGTCAGTCAGGAAATTAAATTGAAAACAAAAAAGAGGCCTCCCGTGTGGTCTAGTGGTTTCAATGTCCGACACTGGCCACGGCGACCGGGGTTCGATTCCCCATCGCGCCAGAGTCGGCTCTGGCCGGGGGTGCCACCGGGGCGGCAATTGGCTGTCCGCCCCAGAGAGGGGGAAGGGAAGCCGACACAGTTCGCTGCGCACAGGAGTGGTTCTGGGGTGCCGGAATTACAGCACGACAGCACGACAAGTGCCATCTTGGAGAAGGCAGTGCTTCGCCATTGTCACTGCCGGTCACAGGGCTATGGCAGCAAACTATGAGGGAGGGGATTGAACTAAGACTAGCAGGAGTAATTGGTTACCAAATTGGGAGAAAAACAGGAGAAAAAAAATAAATAAAAAATACAATTTTTTTTATAAAGAACATATACTTGAAAATTAAAAATTAAAATACTTTCTTGGATATACTGGTTGTCCACACCACCGTGTTAATGAAATGCTCAGGTAAAACTTCACCATATTTCGGGACTGCCACTAGAAGATTACCATGAGGACCGACACTCTCCAGATTGAGAGAACACTGCAACGAGCTCTTGATGGAACTCTAACTTATTGCTCTTCATTTCAGGCTACGTTGGAATTCTGCATTTGCATTTTTGCCATTAAACCACTGTAAATAAATAACTTTTACCATTTTTTACAGTGTTTCAAAAACAAAGAACAAACTTCTCATTGACATCTTGTATCGTCTTTCCTACTGCCACGGAGAAACCACATTACTCTCTGCAGCTGCATTCAAAACTGTCCCCTCCACCTTTCCTCTAGCCCCTCATGGTTGATAGAACAGAGTTAGGACAGACTGTGACACATGGACGCATGGGAGCCAAACCAGAATTAAGCAGCTCCAATTGTTTACATGGCTAGTTTAGTTCACTTCTAGGCTAGTTACTTATGGACAGGGGAAACCTGATCCTAGATCACAAGACACTCCTACTCTGAGACGCTTTATGAATACAGTCCCAGATCTCTTACTCAGACCCCACTTTTAGATAATGGTAATTTTTCAGAAAGTATTTCATTGTTAAGAGGGGTTAAACAAGGCTGCCCATTATCACCATATCTATTTATCTTGGCAATTGAAATATTGGCAATTAAAATAAGATCTAATATAAATATAAAGGGTCTAGAAGTAAATGGCATAAACGTTAAAATATCTATGTATGCAGATGATACAAATTTCCCATTAAGTCCACACCTCTCGTCCTTACAAGCTTTAACAAGTGACTTAGATTCCTTCTCTAAATTGTCAGGTTTAAAACCTAATTACGACAAGTGTACCTTATTGAGGATAGGATCACTGAAAGGTACAACATTTACTCTTCCTGTAGACTCCCAATTAAATGGACGGATGGGCCAGTTGATGTACTTGGTATCCATATCCCAAAAAATATGAGTGAACTTACAACTTTAAATTTTATGAATAGACTTAATAAGGTAGATAAAATACTTCAACCTTGGCAGGGACAAAATCTGACAATATATGGTAAAATCACTCTGATAAACTCGTTAATTGTGTCCCAATTTACTTACTTACTCATGTCCTTACCATCTCCGGGGGAAGCTCTTTTTAAAGCATATGAGCAGAAAATATTTAAATTTATATGGAACGGCAAGCCAGATAAGGTTAAACGACAATTTGTATATAATGAGTATGAACAAGGAGGATTGAAACTTTTTTTTGATTTAAGGGCATTGAATCTTTCATTGAAGGCTTCCTTGGTGCAGAAATTTTATTTTAATCCAGATTGGTTCTCTAGTAGATTACTTAAGAATGTACACCCAATATATAATGCATTATTCCCATTTATGCAACTGCAAACTAAATACTATACTTTAATAGAAAAGGATATATTTTACAACTTGTCTCCCTTTTGAAAGAAGCTATTGAAAGCTGGTTACAATTTCAGTATCACCCACCAGATCAATCTGAACAATTTTTACAGCAAATGTTATGGTTTAATTCAAATATTTTGATTGATGGAATACCTATATTTTGGGAGAAATTGTTTAAAAATAAGGTCATTTTCGTTAATGATCTTATGGACCCTGGAGAAAAATTATGTCCCATGAACAATTTTTAAAAATGTATGGAAGTATCTGTTCATTACAAATGTTTAATCAACTTATTGCAGCTCTCCCAAAAAATGGAAAAGAGCCATTAATAAAGATGTACATCAAGAATTAGTTTGTCGACCACATATGAAAAACGTTATATGGTTGAAGAATAATAAAATAAACAAAAGCATTTATGACTACTTTTTGTGGAAAAATTCATGGACAGCTCATCCATACAAGACTATGGACAAATGGGAACATTTATTAGATGTCCCTATACCATGGTGTAAGGTTTTTGGTTTAACATATAAAATCACAATTAATACATCTTTTAGATATTTTCAATTCAAGCTATTATATAATTTTTGCCTACTAAAAAGATGCTCAATATATGGAGTATGGAACAATCCCCTATGTGCAGATTCTGTCAGGAGGAGGTTGAATCAGCATCACATTTATTTTGGTACTGCCCACACGTTGCCTTGTTTTGGATACAACTACAACAATGGTTTACTTGCTATAGTGACCATTTCTGCATAGATCTTCCTACTATTTTGTTAGGTAATTTGAAACAAAATTGCCAAGAGATCGATAATTACATTATTCTCTTAGGTAAGATATTTATTTTTAGAACAGACAAACTAGAAGAATTACGCCTTGTTAGATTCAAAGCTTTGGTTAAGCATAATTACATCTTAGAAGATCACATGTATAATGCCACAGAGGATTATACAAAGTTTAAGGAGAAATGGCAGGGAATTTCCATGGTGGAAGGTTGGGATAAGATAACAGATATGTAGATCACTCTAAAATAAAAAGCAAGATAACATTGTTTCTACAGTGCTCCTTAATAATGAATTTATTACAATTTTAGTTTAAAGTATTATTATTATTTTAGCTATTATTAGTATTGTGTTATATAGACATTATACTGTGTACTGTCTCGTTCTGCCCTGGTATGTTGTGTCTTGTTGGGTGTTGTCTTGTTGTTTTGTGTCTTGGCGGGTGGTGTCATTTTCGTGTTGGTTGTCTTGTCTTGTGTCTGAGTGTGTGTGTATGGGTGGGAGTATGAGTGGGGGGTAGGCATGTGGTGTTGTGGCACGCACGCATGTATGGGTGCATTCGCGTGCATGTTTGTGTGTCTGATGGGTGGGGGGGGCGGCAGGGGAGGGTTTAAATTATTTTCTATTATTGTTTGAATATTTTTTTTTTTGGTATGGGATGGACAGGTAAAAGGGGGGGGATGGAAAGTGCATACTTGTTAATATATTGACTCATTTTTGTTAACATATTGACTCATTTTGTTAATATCCCATTGTACAGATGTGTCATAATTTTGTGATTTGTGCACTATTTAATAAAGAAAAAAAAAAAAAAAAAAAAACTTCTCATTGACATCTTGTATCGTCTTTCCTACTGCCACGGAGAAACCACATTACTCTCTGCAGCTGCATTCAAAACTGTCCCCTCCACCTTTCCTCTAGCCCCTCATGGTTGATAGAAGTTAGGACAGACTGTGACACATGGACGCATGGGAGCCAAACCAGAATTAAGCAGCTCCAATTGTTTACATGGCTAGTTTAGTTCACTTCTAGGCTAGTTACTTATGGACAGGGGAAACCTGATCCTAGATCACAAGACACTCCTACTCTGAGACGCTTTATGAATACAGTCCCAGATCTCTTACTCAGACCCCACTTTTAGACACAAGACAGGCATCCCTGTCAACACATAACCTCACAGGTCCTGATACCTGAATACTTTAGTCCTAACCTCTCCTAAAGTGTCCTAACCTCTCTGGGCCTTCAGGCATCTAAAAACAATTAGGCCAATTTTTTGGCCTAATTGTTTTTGCCTCCCCACTGTCTTTGAAAATGCACTGGATCAGCATGTCCTCCTCAGCAAACATCACAAAATCAGAACACCCCAGCCCTATGACTAGCATTTGACCTTGCACCTGCCGGTAGTAAGAATGCTGCTCCTTCGACTCAGGTGTGCCCCTCTGGATCTTGAGGTACGAGCGGTCCACATAACTCTTCACATTGGGGCGCTTAACCTCTAGAAATTGTGGGTTCGCAGTGGGGTCACAGATTACACCATTGGGGACAAGTCTCCAGCTAAAGGGGCATGTGAGTGGATGACAAGCCCACAGGGTGAAAAAGGTTCACGTTCTTGGTAGTACTCTTGTAGTACTCCCAGACAGCGATAGGCTCCATTGCCAGATGTGCGCATCATGGTTTAAATGAGTGGTTTTAATATAGTTTACATGCATATTGCAACATGCGACGAATAATAACAGGCCTCAAATTTGTAATGTGACAGGGCTGCTCTAGAGCAGAGGGTAGCCGTACTGGGGAGGAGTCAAATCTCTCAGAGCATTTGTACTAGTTTTGTGTACTTTTACCTTGAAAAAAAATAAAGATACTTCCTAACAATACATAGCAGTAATAATCACTTACAGGCAATCCATCAACGTACCATAGATATTTTTAATCCAAACTTGAATCTGAAAATGTAAAGCTGAACACTTTCACCAACTGCTTTGCCCAATTCACATACAATGCACCACGTGTCGGTTTGCAGTCTGTTCCTTCTTTCACTTTCACTTCCACTTGACTGGATATGTGATGACATTTCCGATCTTAAAGGACCCTCCAGCTCTTTTCTACCCAGTGCAGACAAAAATACCAACAAAGAATTCAGTAACTCTGCTGCCAGTAGTACTTTGCTGTTTGTATACAGGAGTTTTTAGTTTATTATATATTGCTAGAGGGATTTTGATCCCTGGAATGAGTTTGGAGCGGTCAGCTCCCCCCTCCCGGGAAAATCCACGCTTACGTCAACTTCCTGCTGGGAAGTCCCTCTTACACAACTCTGGAGATTGAGTAGACCGTACTAGACTTTCTTTACATACAACGTTGAGGTGGTTGGCTCCTGTATAACTGTAGTTTTCACAACATTGGTAAGTGTCCGCATTATCCGTTATACCGTTTAAAAAATGCAATGAACAATGTGTGCAGCCATGAGATATCCGTGAGTAGGCTGTTTAAAGAAAGCGTTTTGAAACCATTTAAATTGGTAGTGACTGAGCTGCCGACAATTCAGGGGATTTGTGTTTGGCACTCTGTTTGAAAATGCAATTTTCCGCCATACATGTGTCAAAATGTTAATTTGACTAAAAACAACAACAGAACAGTTGTACCGTGGTAATCTGTGCTGCACTCAAACTTTTGGACAGTATTTAAGAGTTAAATAATACGTAATTTATCATTTTGGAAACACAGTTTTGGTTTTGAGTTTTTTAGACTTTTTAGGTCTGAATGTTTCAAATGTTTCAAAACACTTTTCTTTTATCGGTGTTGAGTGAGGTAAGGGAGTGGGGCAGGAAAGTTTAGATTAGTACAATAGATTCTGGCAGGGAGGCCATGCCTTAAAACAACTGCAGGACAGTGCCAGCTATCTCAGTTAGTTATAATACATTATAAAAAGCTGTATTGCTCAAAACAAAGGTTATATATATATATATATATTGTTTGTTTTGTAATTAAATATCAGGTCTGTAACTATAATTGAGCGAGGATCACAAAATCTGACATACCCCCATATCTGACATGTATGCATTACACCAGGGGTAGCCAATAGGGGTGGGCAGATCGATACCAAAAGTATGGATACTACCAATACTAAGTCTTGTTTTGAGTATCGATACTAGCGTCAATAGGATCGATACAAAAAAACGGATCCGTCTCTCTTCTACGTTGTAGCCTACCCATTTTTATTTCATCAAAGACTAGAGAAACTGTCTCTGCAAACAACGTTCCGTTGTCATCTTCCGACAAGAGCACGTTCTGGGCACGTGAACACACTTCCTAGTGCATGCACTCTTTGCTTCTCTGCTGCTGTGTGCACTCACTATCAAACAACATGCGCGCAGCGCTCGCCTAGACTGTTCCACTTTAGTTCAGAGAAGACACGTAGTTGCACTGATGACTGAACGAAAAGAGGAGCATGTTTAAGCATATTAGAAAAAAACACGAGCAAGAGAACTTGGAGCTGCAACAGAAAAGAAGGGAGGAGGAGGAGGAGGGAAATGCCCCAGCAGCCGGACCCGTGAGATAGAGACGGAGTTGACTGGCATAGAGGCAAGGAATATAAAGGTATATAGTAGTGAAATTAATATTTTAGTCAAATTGGATCTTCAGCGTTGGTTAATGTTACATTTTCAAACTGTAATTGGTCATCATTAGCTGTTACTGTAGTAGACTATATTCAGACATTCAAACTTGTTATCTAAATGAATTAATTTAATGGAATTGAAAAAAACCATATACCTCAAACCTGAAAAGAACCTAAAACGAAATGCTAATGTTTGGCAAATCATTTGGTGGTAATGAAAATGTATTCAGAAGTAGCGTATTAATGATGCATTCACCTCATAAATCATGACACATTGCTCTCCCCTACATGAAAGTACATTAGCCGCTTTTAATAATAAAAAGGATCGGTATCGGTATTGGTTATTCTGGCCCTGGTATTACTTGGTATCGGATCGAAACCCATTGTGTTGTATCGCCCACCCCTAGTAGCCAACCCTGGTTCTGGAGAGCCACAGTTTATGTATTTTACATTTTACAATATAAAAAAGTCACGCTGCTGGTTTTTAATTTGAAATGTAGCTAGCTAGTTAAAGTTATCTTAGTAGCGAACCGCAAAATATGAGATTGTAGCTAGTATATAGCTAAGGTCACAGTAACGATACAAAACAATACAGATCAACCAATAGGGATTAACCATCATATGTACTAGCCTCTTTCTTTGCTAACTCTATGTACCCATTTTACCTCTTTATCTAGTGACCTGCAATGGCTGGAGTCCCATCTTTGCTTGTCTCCACTCTGGATCAGCTCTTAGCAGACCCACTGAAGAGGTTTAGGTGGAATCTGTCCCATGATGTGCCCAAGGGCTTTAAACACATCCCAAGGGGCCAGCTAGAGAACAGGGATGTGCCAGACACTGTGGATCAGTTGCTGAGTGCCTATGGAAAGGAAGGTGCAGTGGTGGTCACACTGCATACCCTGAAGAAAATAGACCAGAATGATCTCGCTCAGGGACTGGAGAAAGACTACCGTAAAAGTCAGTGTTTCTTTTTTGGTTTCTTGTTTTCAGAAACTATAAGCGTTGGGGGAAAACTACACTACCACAGATTTGAGAGAGCTATACCTTTATTTATGAAAAATAGTTTATAGTAGTCATTTTATTGAGATAAATAACAAGGAGCTGTCGGAACATGGAGCAATGATTACTTTGTCTCAAGGATTGGTGTGTTGTGAAAGGAAGCAAAACAGTATTGAAAATCCTCCAGAGAGCAAATAAAGCTTAAACGACAGTTTTAAACTTAACCTCCTTATAGTGTGGATTAATACATGTGTTCATTTAAAAGTACGGCAGCCTGTTGTTTAAGATCTTCATTCTGACGATGTGTTGCCACAGTGAGTGCCAGGTCAGTGTACAAGTTTGTCTTCGCCCAAGTTGGGTAAAATCTTTGAATGTCTGTCCTTCTAATGAGTGTGCTTCCCCCCACGTGTCTGCAGGGCTCTCTTCTGGTTGGGCTGGTCCTCCTGATGTGAGGATAGTGCTGGTTGGTAAGAGTGGAGCAGGGAAGAGTTCATCGGGAAACACCATCCTGGGAAGAGAGGCCTTTAAATCAAAGTTCTCCCCAGGCTCAGTGACCCAGAACAGTGAGAAACAGAACGCGGAAATTGAGGGGAGACGGATTACTGCGATTGACACCCCGGGCATCTTTGACACATCGCTGCCAGAAGAACAAGTGAAATGTGAAATAGATAATTGCATCAGTCTGTCTGTCCCAGGGCCCCATGCATTTCTGCTGGTGATCAGGCTGGGCAGATTCACCCAGGAGGAGAGAAACGCTGTACAGTGGATCCAGGAGAAGTTTGGGGAAGAAGCCTCGCGGTACACAATGGTGCTGTTCACAGGAGGCGATCAGCTGGACCAACCAATGCAGGAGTTTCTGAGCGACAGCCGTGACCTGCAGAAAGTGATCAGCAGCTGTGGTGGCGGATATCATGTCTTCAACAATAAAGACAGAATCAACCGCACTCAGGTCCCGGAGCTGCTGGAGATGATCGAGGAGATGGTGGAGAGGAATGGAGGACAGCACTACTCCAATGAGATGTACCGGGAGGCTGAGAGAAGGCTCAGGCAGGAGGAGGAGAGAAAGAGAAAAGAAAAGGAGGAGCTAAAGAGACAGGAAGAGGAAAAGATCAGAGCAGAGGAGGAGAGGAAGAGGGTAGAGGCTGAAAGAAGGATCAGAGAAGAGGAGGAGCGAAAGAGGGAAGAGAGTGAAAAAAGGATCAGAGAAGAGGAGGAGCGAAAGAGGGAAGAGGCTGAGAAAAGTATCAGAGAAGAAGAGGCACGAAAGAGGGAAGAGGCTGTGAAAACGATCAGAGAAGAGGAGGAGCGAAAGAGGGAAGGGGAGATGCAACTTAAACTTACTGCAGACCAAAAAGCCAAGCTCAAGCAATCAAAATTTGTAAGGGAAGTAACTAGAGTAGCAGATGATATCCACAAGTTCTTCAAATGAGGCGACCTCTTGAATTAATTACAATGAACGATAGACTTCTCCTCCCATTGACTCAAGTTCGGACTTCAGTAAATGACATTTAATATACAGTGATATGTGCATCTTAGAACAGATTATGAAATACAACATGAAATCCTCTGGATTATTGTTATTTAGCATAATTATCTTGTCAGTGTATCACTCTGATTGTTGTCATGGGTTTACCACAGTGGTGGACGAAGTACACAAACCCTTTACTTGAGTAAAAGTACAGATACCCTGATAAAATATTACTCAAGTAAAAGTAAAAAGTCTTACATTGCTTCCCATGTTGGGTGGGAATATTTTTTTGTTGAAAGTGAAAGTAAAAATGGAAATACTTAAGTGAGCACAGATACTTTAAAAATGTACTTAAGTACAGTAATAAGTACTTTTACTTTGTCCACCACTGGTTTAGCGGTGCACAAAGCACATTTTTAGGGAAAGTAGCTTTTTTGATCAGCTGATGTTTTTTTTTAATTGATTGAATATGTGACCATTTTTCCTGCCAAGGAAATGCTGGTTGTAAACGTGCTTCACTAAGATGTTTTAAATACATATTAGTAAAATGTATCCAAAGCTGAAATCTGTAAGCTCCCTCTCCAACCGGAAGTACTTTTTATACTGTATATCTCAATGTTGGACTTATGGAAGGGTGGCACATCCGTTAACTTGTTTCAGCTTCGTGCCCTTTGGCCGGCATTGGGGAACCAGAAACATTTCAGGGGCTTATCTGCTTGGATGTTCGCCGAACGCCGCAAGGCTCAACAACACAAAAACATTGTGTCCCAAACAGCATAATCTAAGTGTAGTGTAATGGTTAGGGAACTGAACTTGTAACTGAGATGTTGCTGGTTCAATTCCCAGAGTGGGGGCACTGCTGTTGTACCCTTGAGCAAGGCACTTAACCTGAATTGCTTCAGTAAAATATCCAGCTGTATAAATGGATTGTATGTAAAGACATGTAAACTGTGTAAGTCGCTCTGGATAAGAGCGTCTGCTAAATGCCTAAAATGTAAATGTAAAATGTATGAATCAGCTGCCTCCCTACCCAAACACCTCCTCCGCTCACTGCAGACTGAGCCTTCATCCACTCTCGCACAGGTGCTGCCACTTTTAATCAGAAATGAGGCGCTGCTGCTCCCAATTCTACACTTCCCACCTTCCACTCTCCCAGTAATTGTTTCCCACTGCTGGTATACATATCTACATTTTCTACATAGCCCTATATATTTTATTTATATTGGTTTTTTTAACTTTCTTACTAATAATAATATATAATAATATTTGTATAACTTTCTTACTAATAATACTGGATTAATGAACATTAAAACATTGTTTTTGTTTGTATTTGTATGTGTGTGTGTGTGTGTGTGTGTGTCCAATAAGTAATGAACCCTTCACTGCATGACATTGCATGGTACACTCCTTGCCTGCTGACCTTCAGAAACACAGGACAGATATGAGGACAGAACAGAAACGACAGCGATTGTGTCGTTCGGCGCCACAAGATGGCGCCCATAACCAGGTCTGTCATTTTGTGACTGCGATTCATCAGTTGGGATTTAAGAAAAACAGGTTGCATTCGAGTAGGTCACAATCCACAACCGGATTTCAGGCTAGTGAGAGCAGAGGTTAGGGTTCAGTGCCTTGCTCTAGGGCACTTCGGCAGTGCCCCAGGAAGTGAACTACCCTCCCTCCGGTTTCCAGTTCACTGTTTGTTCGTTGGCCTTCCTGGGATTTGAACCAGCAACCCTCCGCTTGCCAGCCCGTGTCGATAACCACTGAGCCACTGCCGCCCCCCAAGTAGTGCTAGCACTAGCAGACTCTGACCTTGGACCCGATCCGCAGCCTGAATCTCACAGCTCTCGGTACAAGGCTCTTGAACACCAACCCTGGCACAGGTAAAGGCAGGTACCTCATACCTCGTTCACAGAGACGGGCAGAGGCACCAGGGTACAGATAGAGATTTTTAAAATGTTCATATTATTTATTGCCATGTTACACAACTTGCACACAAGGTAATTGGAATTAGTTTTTCCACACATCTCTCCTAAAAGAGGTTAGAGCGCAGGGTCAGCCATAGTACGGCGCCCCTGGAGCAGTTGGATTTTGATCCCTGCAACCCTCAGAATGAGTTAGGAGCGGTCAGCTCCTCCCTCCCGGGAAAATCCACGCTTAACTAAACTTCCTTCTGGGAAGTCCCTCTTACACAACTCTGGAGATTGAGTAGACCGTACTAGACTTTCTTTACATACAACGTTGAGGTGGTTGGCTCCTGTATAACTGTAGTTTTCACAACATTGGTAAGTGTTGACCACATTTTTATCCGCATTATACCGTTTAAAAAATGCAATGAACAATGTGTGCAGCCATGAGATATCCGTGAGTAGGCTGTTAAAAGAAAGCGTTTTGAAACCATTTAAATTGGTAGTGACTGAGCTGCCGACAATTCAGGGGATTTGTGTTTGGCACTCTGTTTGAAAATGCAATTTTCGGCCATACATGTGTCAAAATGTTAATTTGACTAAAAACAACAACAGAACAGTTGTACCGTGGTAATCTGTGCTGGCACACAAACTTTTGGACAGTATTTAAGAGTTAAATAATATGTAATTTATCATTTTGGAAACACAGTTTTGGTTTTGAGTTTTTTAGACTTTTTAGGTCTCAGAATGAATGTTTCAAAACACTTTTCTTTTATCGGTGTTGAGTGAGGTAAGGGAGTGGGGCAGGAAAGTTTAGATTAGTACAATAGATTCTGGCAGGGAGGCCATGCCTTAAAACAACTGCAGGACAGTACCAGCTATCTCAGTTAGTTATAATACATTATAAAAAGCTGTATTGCTCAAAACAAAGGTTATATATATATATATATTGTTTGTTTTGTAATTAAATATCAGGTCTGTAACTATAATTGAGCGAGGATCACAAAATCGGACATACCCCCATATCTGACATGTATGCATTACACCAGGGGTAGCCAATAGGGGTGGGCAGATCGATACCAAAAGTATGGATACTACCAATACTAAGTCTTGTTTTGAGTATCGATACTAGCGTCAATAGGATCGATACAAAAAAACGGATCCGTCTCTCTTCTACGTTGTAGCCTACCCATTTTTATTTCATCAAAGACTAGAGAAACTGTCTCTGCAAACAACGTTCCGTTGTCATCTTCCGACAAGAGCACGTTCTGGGCACGTGAACACACTTCCTAGTGCATGCACTCTTTGCTTATCTGCTGCTGTGTGCACTCACTATCAAACAACATGCGCGCAGCGCTCGCCTAGACTGTTCCACTTTAGTTCAGAGAAGACACGTAGTTGCACTGATGACTGAACGAAAAGAGGAGCATGTTTAAGCATATTAGAAAAAAACACGAGCAAGAGAACTTGGAGCTGCAACAGAAAATAAGGGAGGAGGAGGAGGAGGGAAATACCCCAGCAGCCGGACCCGTGAGATAGAGACGGAGTTGACTGGCATAGAGGCAAGGAATATAAAGGTATATAGTAGTGAAATTAATATTTTAGTCAAATTGGATCTTCAGCGTTGGTTCATGTTACATTTTCAAACTGTAATTGGTCATCATTAGCTGTTACTGTAGTAGACTATATTCAGACATTCAAACTTGTTATCTAAATGAATTAATTTAATGGAATTGAAAAAAAACATATACCTCAAACCTGAAAAGAACCTAAAACGAAATGCTAATGTTTGGCAAATAATTAGGTGGTAATGAAAATGTATTCAGAAGTAGCGTATTAATGATGCATTCACCTCATAAATCATGACACATTGCTCTCCCCTGCATGAAAGTACATTAGCCGCTTTTAATAATAAAAAGGATCGGTATCGGTATTGGTTATTCTGGCCCTGGTATTACTTGGTATCGGATCGAAACCCATTGTGTTGTATCGCCCACCCCTAGTAGCCAACCCTGGTTCTGGAGAGCCACAGTTTATGTATTTTACATTTTACAATATAAAAAGTCACGCTGCTGGTTTTTAATTTGAAATGTAGCTAGCTAGTTAAAGTTATCTTAGTAGCGAACCGCAAAATATGAGATTGTAGCTAGTATATAGCTAAGGTCACAGTAACGATACAAAACAATACGGATCAACCAATAGGGATTAACCATCATATGTACTAGCCTCTCTTTCTTTGCTAACTCTATGTACCCATTTTACCTCTTTATCTAGTGACCTGCAATGGCTGGAGTCCCATCTTTGCTTGTCTCCACTCTGGACCAGCTCTTAGCAGACCCACTGAAGAGGTTTAGGTGGAATCTGTCCCATGATGTGCCCAAGGGCTTTAAACACATCCCAAGGAGCCAGCTAGAGAACAGGGATGTGCCAGACACTGTGGATCAGTTGCTGAGTGCCTATGGAAAGAAAGGTGCGGTGGTGGTCACACTGCATACCCTGAAGAAAATAGACCAGAATGATCTCGCTCAGGGACTGGAGAAAGACTACCGTAAAAGTCAGTGTTTCTTTTTTGGTTTCTTGTTTTCAGAAACTATAAGCGTTGGGGGAAAACTACACTACCACAGATTTGAGAGAGCTATACCTTTATTTATGAAAAATAGTTTATAGTAGTCATTTTATTGAGATAAATAACAAGGAGCTGTCGGAACATGGAGCGATGTTTACGTTGTCTCAAGGATTGGTGTGTTGTGAAAGGAAGCAAAACAGCATTGAAAATCCTCCAGAGAGCAAATAAAGCTTAAACGACAGTTTTAAACGTAACCTCCTTATAGTGTGGATTAATACATGTGTTCATTTAAAAGTACGGCAGCCTGTTGTTTAAGATCTTCATTCTGACGATGTGTTGCCACAGTGAGTGCCAGGTCAGTGTACAAGTTTGTGTTCACCCAAGTTGGGTAAAATCTTTGAATGTCTGTCCTTCTAATGAGTGTGCTTCCCCCACCGTGTCTGCAGGGCTCTCTTCTGGTTGGGCTGGTCCTCCTGATGTGAGGATAGTGCTGGTTGGTAAGTGTGGAGCAGGGAAGAGTTCATCGGGAAACACCATCCTGGGAAGAGAGGCCTTTAAATCAAAGTTCTCCCCAGGCTCAGTGACCCAGAACAGTGAGAAACAGAACGCGGAAATTGAGGGGAGACGGATTACTGCGATTGACACCCCAGGCATCTTTGACACATCGCTGCCAGAAGAACAAGTGAAATGTGAAATAAATAATTGCATCAGTCTGTCTGTCCCAGGGCCCCATGCATTTCTGCTGGTGATCAGGCTGGGCAGATTCACCCAGGAGGAGAGAAACGCTGTACAGTGGATCCAGGAGAAGTTTGGGGAAGAAGCCTCGCGGTACACAATGGTGCTGTTCACAGGAGGCGATCAGCTGGACCAACCAATGCAGGAGTTTCTGAGCGACAGCCGTGACCTGCAGAAAGTGGTCAGCAGCTGTGGTGGCGGATATCATGTCTTCAACAATAAAGACAGAATCAACTGCACTCAGGTCCTGGAGCTGCTGGAGAAGATCGAGGAGATGGTGGAGAGGAATGGAGGACAGCACTACTCCAATGAGATGTACCGGGAGGCTGAGAGAAGGCTCAGGCAGGAGGAGGAGAGAAAGAGAAAAGAAAAGGAGGAGCTAAAGAGACAGGAAGAGGAAAAGATCAGAGCAGAGGAGGAGAGGAAGAGGGTAGAGGCTGAAAGAAGGATCAGAGAAGAGGAGGCGCGAAAGAGGGAAGAGGCTGAGAAAAGGATCAGAGAAGAGGAGGAGCAAAAGAGGGAAGAGGCTGAGAAAAGGATCAGAGAAGAGGAGGAGCAAAAGAGGGAAGAGGGTGAAAAAAGGATCAGAGAAGAAGAGGCAAGAGGAGGAGCAAAAGAGGAAGAGGCTGAGAAAAGGATCAGAGAAGAGGAGGAGCAAAAGAGGGAAGAGGGTGAAAAAAGGATCAGAGAAGAAGAGGCACGAAAGAGGGAAGAGTCTGTGAAAACGATCAGAGAAGAGGAGGAGCGAAAGAGGGAAGGGGAGATGCAACTTAAACTTACTGCAGACCAAAAAGCCGAGCCAAAATTTGTAAGGGAAGTAACTAGAGGAGCAAAACATATCCACAAGTTCTTCAAATGAGGCGACCTCTTGAATTAATTACAATGAACGATAGACTTCTCCTCCCATTGACTCAAGTTCGGACTTCAGTAAATGACATTTAATATACAGTGATATGTGCATCTTAGAACAGATTATGAAATACAACATGAAATCCTCTGGATTATTGTTATTTAGCATAATTATCTTGTCAGTGTATCACTCTGATTGTTGTCATGGGTTTACCACAGTGGTGGACGAAGTACACAAACCCTTTACTTGAGTAAAAGTACAGATACCCTGATAAAATATTACTCAAGTAAAAGTAAAAAGTCTTAGATTGCTTCCCATGTTGGGTGGGAATATTTTTTGTTGAAAGTGAAAGTAAAAATGGAAATACTTAAGTGAGCACAGATACTTTAAAAATGTACTTAAGTACAGTAATAAGTACTTTTACTTTGTCCACCACTGGTTTAGCAGTGCACAAAGCACATTTTTAGGGAAAGTAGCTTTTTTGATCAGCTGATGTTTTTTTTAAATTGATTGAATATGTGAATGTTTTTCCTGCCAAGGAAATGCTGGTTGTAAATGTGCTTCACTAACATATTTTAAATACATATTAGTAAGATGTATCCAAAGCTGAAAATCTGTAAGCTCCTCTCCAACCGGAAGTACTTTTTATACTGTATATCTCAATGTTGGACTTATGGAAGGGTGCTGACGTGGCCACATTGGGCACACATCCGTTATCTTGTATCAGCTTCGTGCCCTTTGGTCGGCATGGGTAACCAGAAACATTTCAGGGGCTTATCTGCTTGGGAACGCCGCCCGTGTCCCACGCATAATCTGCTCTGCGCTGCTCATCTGGTCATTGTCACTCTCCAGCCCATCTGGCCAGCTCCACTCTGATGTTCACTTCCGCAAGGCTCAACCACAAAAACATCCAAACAGCACGCGCCCTCTCCCAGTGTAGTGTATTGTGGACTTGTAACTGAGATGTTGCTGGTTCACTGCTGGTACCCTTGACAAAGCACTTAACCTGAATTGCTTCACCATTTAAATGGATTGTATGTAAAGAAATGTAAAACTGTGTAAGTCGCTCTGGATAAGCCCTATTTTTAAAATGTATGAATCAGCTTTTTCCGCTCACTGCAGACAACTTTCTTACTAATAATACTGGATTAATGAACATAAAAACATTGTTTTTGTTTGTATTTGTATGTGTGTGTGTGTGTGTGTGTGTCCAATAAGTAATGAACCCTTCACTGCATGACATTGCATGGTACACTCCTTGCCTGCTGACCTTCAGAAACACAGGACAGATATGAGGACAGAACAGAAACGACAGCGATTGTGTCGTTCGGCGCCACAAGATGGCGCCAATAACCAGGTCTGTCATTTTGACACACTATGATTGGACTGCGATTCATCAGTTGGGATTTAAGAAAAACAGGTTGCATACGAGTAGGTCACAATCCACAACTGGATTTCAGGCTAGTGAGAGCAGAGGTTAGGGGTTCAGTGCCTTGCTCTAGGGCACTTCGGCAGTGCCCCAGGAAGTGAACTACCCTCCCTCCGGTTTCCAGTTCATTGTTTGTTCGTTGGCCTTCCTGGGATTTGAACCAGCAACCCTCCGCTTGCCAGCCCGTGTCGATAACCACTGAGCCACTGCCGCCCCCCAAGTAGTGCTAGCACTAGCAGACTCTGACCTTGGACCCGATCCGCAGCCTGAATCTCACAGCTCTCGGTACAAGGCTCTTGAACACCAACCCTGGCACAGGTAAAGGCAGGTACCTCATACCTCGTTCACAGAGACGGGCAGAGGCACCAGGGTACAGATAGAGATCTTAAAATGTTTCATATTTATTGCCATGTTACACAACTTACACACAAGGTAATTGGAATTAGTTTTTCCACACATCTCCTAAGAGAGGTTAGAGCGCAGGGTCAGCCATAGTAACGTGCCCCTGAAGCAGTTCAGGGTTCAGTGCCTTGCTTAAGGGCATTTAGGCAGTGCCCCAGGAAGTGATCATCCCTCTGGTTTCCAGTTTTTTCATTTGGCCTTCCTGGGATTTGAACCAGCAACCCTCCGCTTGCCAGTCCGTGTCGCTAACCACTGAGCCACTGCCGCCGCTGAGGTACCTTACAGCTCTTGGTACCGGAACACTGACTCTGGTCCAGATAATGACAGGGAGCTCACAGCTACAGGTGACACTGATGCGGTGATATAAGAGGAGGAGGCACAAAAACCAGGGAACATGCTATGCGGCAGTGTTGGCATAATGGTTAAGGAACTGGGCTTGTAACGCAAAGGTTGCAGGTTCGATTCCAGGTGGGACACTGCCGTTGTACCCTTGAGCAAGGTACTTAACCTGGATTGCTTCAGTAAATATCCAGTTGTATAAATGGATTGTATGTAAAGAAATGTGAAACTGTGTAAGTCGCTCTGGATAAGAGTGTCTGTTAAATGCCTGTAATGTAATGTAATGTAATGTAATGCTATTGACCACATTGATGGGTGTGGCCCAATGCAAATTTAATCATTCCAGCAGGAACTTTATCCAAGACCGCTGTGGTGTTGTAAATATGGGTACTGTACATCCTTATGTACTACATATGGTGCTTTCCCACCGCACAATACAGTACAGTACAGTACAGCAACCATCCGAATCCGTAACTATCCCTTTCCTGGATCGAGTCCCTGTGTCATTTTTCCATTGCACAACAGAACCGTGAAAGATGAGGAGGAGTTATCTAAAGTGACAAAAAGAATGTGACCACTGTGGTGACGTAATTTCTCACGCGAATGCTGGACTCCAGATCTCATTGAATTTGGTCTTCCGACCAAACACTGATGAGGGCTTGCACCTCAAGAACAGACCAAACGGAACTTTCCATTTTTCTTTTTCTTGTTCTGGAACGCAATCTTCTCCTGGTATTGTGATATTTAAAAATGGCTGTTGTGGGCTGGCGGATAGTGCAGCGGGCTAACGCACCCGTATTTGGCTGGTCCTGTACGAGTGTGAGCTGCCTATCAGGGACGCGGTTCAAAACTTGTCTCTGCCAGACTGGCCCTAGCTGTTAGCCCCAATTGGGGAGGCATTTTGCTGTCCAGAAAGGGGGTCGGTGAGTTCCGTCTCGAAGGAGAGCAGCTTTCCCCGTAGAGACGGGTGGCGAGTTCGTGGGGGAGGGTTCATTTAAATAAATGGAGGGGCTATAAAAACGGGAAAATTGGCTTTAACCAATTTGGGGAAGAAAATATACAAACATGGTCAAGGAAAATCATAAACGAAACCAAAAAAAGCTATTTATTTTCTTGATATAGGCTAATTAACTTCAAATATTATGAGAAAAAACCCACCTCTTCAGGAACACTGTTCAGTAATCTCAATATACAAACAAACCTTTTCTTTCCCAATGGGTCAAGGTGATGTCTTTTTGCACATGCCTGTGTCAATATGCAAATCAACATTAAAAAAAATAATTAAAATAATTGAATAATCTCAAATCAGATCAAATATTCACACCCGTATCTCAAAAATGACTTGGAATAGAAAGCTGCAGGTGTTTGTCATGAATGAGCATATTAGCAACATTATTTACATATAGCTAGGGATATTTGCTAGCTATATGAACTGAATCAGAGACAAAAGGCATGATAAACACATGAACGTACTGTGAGCTCGGTGAATGACCGACATAGTGAATGAGTAATCTGCATTTAGATTTAGACACTGCACTCATGGAGGGAAAGACTGAAGCTGCTGTACATTAGACAAAAGATGTAAGTTTCAGTCCCGAAACTGCTGAAACCTCCCATTAGGGAAACAATTAGGGAAGCTCAAACAGTGATTGTCATGAACCTGCACATATTCATATTGTAAACTAGATCACTTTATCTGGCAAAGGGGGGGAGCTGAAAAACATACCCAAAATGATACCCTCTATTTATTTCGATTAACCCTCCCCCACAAACTCGCTGCCCGTCTCTACGGGGCAAGCTACGCTCCGAGGCGATGAACCGCCTCCTTCAAGATGAAACTCATCGACCCCCTTTCTGGAGACACCCATACGCGCTTCACAGCAAGTTTGTGGCGAACACCCTCCCCCTTCCCGCAGGAGCAGACAGCCAAATGCCGCTCCCGATCGGAGCTAACGGCCAGGGCTGGTCTGGCAGAGATGGGTTTTGAACTGCATCCCTGATAGGCAGCTCACAATCGTACAGGACCAGCCAAATACAGGTGCGTTAGACCGCTACGCTATCCCCCAGCCCCCAGAAGCAAAGGTTTTTACTGCAAAAGGAATTTAACCTAAACATTTTTTTTCCACCTCTGGCAGTTTACCGCTTACCTTTGTACCATTTCAGGTTATTCACTGGACTGTTTAAATTTCAGTAAAAACTGGAAAATGGGGGTGTTCTAAAACTTTTGACCGGTAGTGTATATATAATATTCTGTAGTATGTATTTATGTGTGCACATTTTACATTTCACGTAACAAATTACTTAACAAAGACATTTGATGTATCAGACATCCAAGGTATATAAGCACCGTTAAATTAATGTTTGTATTAATGTTGATTATTGGGATATGTATTACAGGTCTACTGTGAGAGGGTAATTGGGGTATTTTAATTAGTTAGTAGAACTAAGTTATAGCTAGTATTTCATATATTTTGAACCACAGATAACAGACACTTAATCAATTCCAATAATGTGTATATTCAATTAATATTTGTTTGAAGTTGGACAGAATATACAGGGGCAGGCTTGTGCTCTCTTCACCCTGCACGGATGACCTCCCTCCACCTTGCTTTCGACAGCCCTGCTGGCTCTCCTCGGCCTGTGAGCTCCCCCTACAGAATTACCACACACCGCAGCACTTCCCTTTATAGTTCATGGCTATCACAGAACTAGCATAAGGAAGTGCCGTGCATTCATCAGGTCAGTGGCGATTTTACCGCGGGTACTGTTGGGATGGAAATATTACAATTTTCAAATCAATGTCAAAAAACATTGAAAAGAAAATGATTTCTGCCCATTGCACCCCCTGTTTTAAAACCCTAAAATCGCCACTGCATCAGGTCAAATACACATAGGGGCTGCTGGGTGGCTCATCCTGTTAAGGCACTGTTCTAGTGTGTGGATGAGCTCTACGGTTTGGTATTGAATCCAGATCATGCTAGTGCTGACTGTGGCCAGTAGCCCCACAGTGCAACGCATAATTGGTGGTAACGTCGTCCAGGGAGTTAGGGATACAAGTGGCCGTGGGTGTCCGTGTCTCGTCGCACCCCTGCTGGTCAATCGGGCACCCACGGTTCGGTGGCGTAAAGCTGCACAGAAGTGTCTTCCTCCGACTTATGCCTGCGCACACTTACCTCATGAACTGTGGCGTGAAAAGAAGTGGTGGCTGACATCACGTGTTTCGGAGGAGAGCGCATGCTTGTCTACACACAATTAAATACACGCAAGCTTTCAGTGGTGGACGAAGTACACATGCCCTTTACTTGAATAAAAGTGCAGATACCCTGATAAAATATTACTCAAGTCAAAGCAAAAAGTCCTACATTGCTTCCCATGATGGGTGGGAATATTTGTTGTCCAAAGTAAAAGTAAAAATGGAAATACTTAAGCGTATGGTGATAAGTCAAATGTCCACAGCTGCAAGCTTTTAAGACCTAGAGCATTTAAGATCACGGAGAATACACCTGTTTGATCTCAAAAGGCCTGCAGTGCAGAGGCAGGGTGAGCCAATCAGGGCCTGAAGGCCGGACAAGCCTTCCTAAGGTCCCTCTTTCTGTGGCCTGCTTTTCGGAATCACACAAGCAAACTAGTGAGAGGTCACAGAGGCAAGGTTGATAAACCAGTCAGAGAGAGAGAGGGAGGGAGGGAGGGAAAGAGGAGGAAAGGGGCAGGTAGAGGTGAGAGGAAGGAAAGAGAGGGAGGAGGGAAAGGGACAGAGAGGGAGGATGAAGGGAAGAGAGGGATCAAAACAAGCCGAGGTTCAGGGTGGCTGAACTTCAATCGGACCCAGACAAGAACGGACAATGCCGGCAGTGTTACACAAAAAGACCACCGTAAAGATTTCAGAAAGGATGTCATAAATTATTCTTTGGGGCAAACCTCGCCACTCCACTGTTCATTACAATTTCAAGGAAGAATGAAAAGCAACGCATCTAGTGGCTGGAAAGCGAAAGATGAAAAAGAGGACAAGAGTGCGGGTGGGTGGGTGGGTCAGATGGAGGGAGGGTTGTAGGGAATGAGAGAAAGAGAGAGAGAGAGAGAGAGGGGGGAGGGGAGAGAACAGCAGGCCATTGTGTTGGAACACCAGGCACTGAGAGACACACTCGGGGGCATTCGCACAGTCGCGCGGTGGCACGGGGCGCACTCGCAGACACGCGCACGCACTCCGACACTGCAACCGGGCGCTGGCATCGCACGACGGCCGCTCTCCGCTCCTGCACCTGCGTTCTGAGGCTCACCTGCGGAAAACCCCTCTCCCCCTGCTGTCACTCGGAGCCTCTAGGCCCCTCGTCTGAAGCGGACCCACCGGGACCTCCGCCGCTGACCCTGGATCAAGACGTACCGGCCGAGGAAGTGACTCAGGCGGCCAGTGGACTTCGCGGCGCCACTCATAAGGTAATACGGTTTCCACCATCGTGGCTGCCGTCGCCTCCATGCCGCCGGTCTATACTAGCGGCGCTCGATGCTGGTCGCGGGAGCAGCGGGAGTCTGCTGCTGGTTTTTAGTTCTCACCTTAAAATAAGCAAGAAGTTTAGACGCGAGAAACCGGGCGAGGTGAGTTTGTCATGCAATCAACCGCTTTAATTGATCAATTAAGTGCTGGGTAATGAGGAAAACCAGCACACCCTGTGGCTCTGCAGGACCTGGATTGAGAACCGTTGGTCTATACCCCGGTTGACAGGGAAGGGAAGTTATTGCATTTTTTTAGCTGACACAGACGCATCAGTCATCAGCAATCAAATCGTCTTGTTCTCCCTGACAACCGGGTACTGGCTATTAACTGTCTGATGGGTTTACACACCGAATGAACATGCCGGTGTGCAAACCAAAATGGATTTGGGTTGGGTGGCAGCAGTGCAAAGACGAGTGCGTTTGGCGTGTGCGCTCGCATGGCGGTCCGAGGGGTTTTGTCCACCGCGTGAAAACGCGCGGAGCAATGGGCGGTCTGCCCTCGGCGGTTTCTGTGATTTTGGCACCAGCGTGTGACAGTGTCTGCTCTGACGCTTTGAGGATTAGATTTTTAGACGTGGGACGGTTTGGCCCACACAAGCGCGGCTCCCCATAATGGCCCCTTGTGTTCAGAGGCTCCTCATGTTTTTCTGAGATTATCCCCTCGCCCGGCCGGGCGTAGCCCGCACTCCCACTGCCCTGTGAAAAGAAGCCATTCTCTCCGACCCACACAATTTCAAAAGACCCAATCCCCCACCGGGAGAAGAAGAAGAGAAACATTCAGACTCTGGTTGTCAATATTATTTTGTTTCTGAAAATTGAAAAAGTGACTCGAGGAACGTTTTGTGGCAACGTAACAGGGCTTTATGAAACAGTCGTCTGTTTGCAGGAGTTGACGTGACTGGTTGATGGTGTTTGGACATAGTGCGGTGCTCATTGTTACTAATCGTATGCTTATAAAAAACAGCACTTATCCTGATGCTGTTCGGATTGTAAACTCCCTGTTGATTGGAGTTGATAAAGCAGGTTACTGTACTGTCACTTTAACGTATTATTTTTAAAGAATGTAGAGTACTTTATTGTATTATACGCAAAATGGGTTTTATGTGTATGCATGGTGTGTTTTTTATTTTAATGTTGATTTATTATGCTATCACAATAGAAATTCTCCTGTTGTTGATATGATCGTGAGCGCGAGCTTGTAGTCACACAGACCCAGGGTGCATAAGGTCATGGTTCTAATTGTGGATTTGTTTCTCCTAACCCCCCCTCCCCTCCCCTCCCCTCCCCCCAACAGTTGCTTCCTTCATCACATTGAGCTGTAAGGAAGAGGAGGAAGAGCGACGGGAAGGCGGAGTCTGAAGGTCTCATTGGCTCTGATCTACGAGCTACACACTGAGCTTTTCCTGTGGACTCTTTCCTGTCTCCTGAGAGGTGGACGGACAGAGAAGGGGAGACAGTGAGTGACAGAGAGACACAGAGAGAGAGAGAGAGAGAGACAGCTGGGCAGAGCAAGTCGATCGCGAGAGCGGAGGAAGGCTACGAGCGCGACTGCCCCCCCGTAAAACAGTGGAAACAGAAGCGGAACCGGCAGACCCCACTCCGCCATGGCGTCCACGGGCCTGCAGCTCCTGGGCCTGGTCCTGTCCCTGTTGGGCTGGGTGGGCGGCTTCTTGGTGTGCGCCACCCCCCTGTGGCGGGTCACCGCCTTCATCGGCAACAACATTGTGACGGCGCAGATCATCTGGGAGGGCCTGTGGATGAGCTGCATCGTCCAGAGCACGGGCCAGATCCAGTGCAAGGTGTACGACAGCCTGCTGGCGCTGCCCAGCGACATGCAGGCCGCCCGGGGGCTGTCCATGCTCTCCGTGCTGCTCAGCGGCCTGGCCTTCGCCCTGGCCGTCGTGGGCGTCAAGTGCACCAAGTGCCTGGGCCGCCAGCACCTGAAGGCGCGGATCTGCCGCGTGTCCGGCGTCCTCTTCGTGCTGGCGGGTTTCCTCTACCTGGTGCCCGTGTGCTGGACGGCGCACTCCATCATCCGGGATTTCTACGACCCGCACGTGGCCGCCCCGCACAAGCGGGAGCTGGGCCCCGCCCTCTACCTGGGCTGGGGCACGTCGGGGCTCCTGCTGGTGGGCGGTGGCCTGCTCTACTCCGGGTCCAGCCCGCCGGGGGCGCCGTCCTCGCCCACCTTCAGCGGGAGCAGCGGGGACAGCCCCCGCAGGGGAGGGGGCGGGGCCGCCCAGGTGAAGGGATATGTGTGAGCACCGCCCCCTCCTCCCGCCCCTCCCCCGCCCCCTCCCCCCCGCCCCCTGCTTGTCACTGCACAACACTCCACAACACCCCCCCCCCCCCCACCTTTCACCCTGACATACCTGGGCCCTGGGAACGCCCCCAACCCTCCAACCCCAGTTTTCTCACTGTCAGCCTCCTAAATAATTTCATTTTTCCCTGTTTATCATCATCTACAGTGTTTTCGTCTTTCAAATTGTTCTCCTGGGCTACGGTCTGAGAGAGGGTGCGAACACAAATGTGAACTCTTTTTTTAGTTTCTTCTTTTTCTTTTTTTATTCCACCCCTGATCTCATCTGATAACCCCTTTTCACTGTGTGTGTGTGTGTGTGTGTTATTTTTTTTCTCTGTAAAATACACAGAAAACAATAAAATCTTTGGTCTTTCAACGCGTTTGCTCAAACTTTGTTTGTGTGTCCGGTGAGTGTGGCTAAGAAACTGAAACTTTGCAGTCTTGAAATCACAATAAAAATATGCAGATGTGCAAATGCACAGGACAATCAGGGAAACCCCTTTAAAGGGTGGAAATTAAAATTCTTTTAACTTATTCTCTTTGAGAAACACACACTGTCCCCAGCTCAGAACTGTGTCGTTCAGCACAACAATGCAATTGTTGTAGAGTATAGAATGGATGATGTGGGCTGTACAATGCATCATGTATGGCTATATTATTACATTTACATTTTTGTCATTTAGCAGACGCTCTTATCCAGAGCGACTTACAAGATGTGCATTTATGCATGGTAAGATCAGTCATTGTTCATACAATTAGTAATACAGCAATAGATATCATTTTTGGCAGCTGCATACCATACCTGTAACACAGGAAGAGAATATTATGGATTATGTATTGATTGGATGATGTAGGCTATATACAGTAATGGATCATGTATGGCTATGTGAAGATGGACAGTGGAAATTGTGGGGGGCAGATGGACGCCATCTGAGCTCCTGTCACAGCCGTCACTGCCACTGGAACAAGAGAACAGAGGAAACAATGGAGCAGCTGTGTGTGTAAGTGGGCACTATCCAATATCCACACACACACACAAGCACACACACACACACCATCCTCTCGTCAGCCAATCAAAGCTTTGTGTGGTGTCACGCTGTCCCTACGACGTCAAAATAGCAGGGCTCTTCCCACTGTCCCTTAAGAAACGAGCTCCTCCCACTGTCGCTCTGAAAGGCCAAACCACTCCCACTATCCTTCTGAGACCATAGCCCCTCCCACTGTCCCTCTGAGGAAGGAGGGCCCCTCCCACTGAGCCCTTAAGGCCTTTACATGCTCGAAGGACAACAACACGACAGCAACACAGCCGGGGCTTTGTAACATCAACGCAACCATTGCGACCTACGCAGAGGGGGTTTCAGAGGGTGTCGCGTACCTAGCACAAAAATCTAACTCGAGACCCCAGTGCACCCATTCACGTAGATGTTGCACATCATTGATTGGTTGGTTAGTGAATGGAGGCGGAGCTGTCATAGTCATAGTTCATAGGTCACAGTTCATCGAGCTAGTAGCTAACAATATAGTTTTATTCTTTTTGTAGTTATATTGTTTTGCAGGGTCCGGAAGTTGGAAACAACAAAAGGAGTTTCCTGCTTTCATGAAAACTTTATCGACCTTGTTCAATACATTGACACCTACTAGTGTACAGAAGTGTAAGGACACCATGTTGCATAGGCTGCCCATAGCCTTTGCAGAAGTATATATTGCAGAGTGCTTGCATCATTGTTGCATTGTGCGAATCGCGAAAAAGTCGCACAAGTTACGTAGAAGCATGTAGAGGCCTTTAGAAACCATAGCCCCTCCCACCAATCCTGTGAGATAACATGGCTCCACCCATTGTGTCTCTAACTTAGAGTCTAAAGAGAACATAACCCCTCCCACGGCACAGAAACTGTGACCTTGAACGGCAGGGGTATATGTTGTCCACCCACAGTCTATAGGGGTTGTTAACGGTCAATCGTTTTTAATAAAAAATTTAGTGATGAATCATCAGGAGATGTGGAGATGTTCCTTGATCGGTTTGATCTATTAGCTGCTGTTCCTGGATGTCCGTTGAGATGACGGACAATGCAAAGACAGTGTCACTAATTCAAACAATAATGTACATGGATACACAGTGTGTTTCTTTTCACAGACAGTATTGTTGTCCATGTGTGCACGTGCGTGCATTGTGCGTGCATGGGTGCACATGCGTATAGGTGTGTGTTGTGTCTCTGTGCGTGTGGGCTCCGTTTGCCACCCTTCGTGTTCTGCTTGTGCGTATGCATTTGTCGCCCTGGCGGCTGTGTAGGCGGGAAAATTGCATTGTGGGAGGGGAGCCATGGGAGAGTTAATCAGCTCATGTTTATTCATGCAACATAACTGAGATCTCTCAGATTCCCCCTCTGCTTCTACACTGACGCACATATCTATCAGCCTGTTTCGCTGTGTGCAAACTCATGTTTTCATCCTGACGCGCCAGTGAGACGACAGGAAACACGCGCACAGCTGCAAAACCGAACAACCCCTGCAATAAAAGATGTATCTCCACATCACGCTGCTGTGTTTAACTTTTACTTTTGTTTCACAGTTCATTGTACAAGCAAGGAGGTCTTTCTTTATTGATTATTTAATATTTCTCTATGCACACACTGTTTTAATCACCCGTGGGAATGCTTTCTGTAAATGGCCCGCGAGCAGAGATGCGAGTCCAGTTTTCTCGGCCCTTTCTGCTATTGAGGACACGTTGCCATCCCCCCCCCTTTTTTTTTTTTGTCCATAGCAGTCAGTACAGAGTAGAGTGGGGGGTTTGTCTTGGGGAGAGAGCAGCACAATGGCACAGTATAGAACTCCATCAGCACAGCAACAATGGACAGCTGTGTACTGTGTGCCAGGTATTGAGTCATGTATGACCTAATGACACAAGCAAACTTGGGGGGGGCATAAAAATAGGGAATTACTGTTGTGCCCCCCTCCACCACGCTGCCAATAATTCTTACCCAGAGATATGTCCACGGGGTAGGTGACACAGGGGCAGGGGAGGGTATGCAAATGACAATGGAAAGTTAAATGCATGGTTTCGGTTCTGAACGAGGTCCTGCAGGAGATGTGCAACATCTGGTTTAATGCAAACCTGCGAGCCAAGCATAACATTGTTATGTAATTTCAAATTAGTTTTGCCTTAATGTTGACAGAGGTTGTTTTGTAGCAGCTAGATAACCGCCTTCAGATTTTACCATTTGCTCTCTTTCATTCAGATCTCATAGATCATAGAAGCATTTAGTGCAGAGAAGAAAGAATACTTTATTGTTTGTCCCTCTTACATGACTATAACGTAGCATAGTTTAGCACACATGTCGGTATATAAACGTATAAACCTATTAGGTCATATATCGTAGCGCTATGACCAGTAGGAGGGGTAGTTTCAGCGGCAGTAGCAATACTAGTACCGTTAATATTGGTAGTAGTGCGATCATATAACATTTTTTTTAAAGAGATTCACTAACCAAGATCTGGATGGCAACCCGTTTTGCCTACAGAGGGCAGAATCAACATTGTTGAGGAAAACAGCCCAAAATAATTACACTCTCTGCCCTGGGTGGGATAGCTCGTACACTGGAGCATTCTAGGATCAGCTCATCCAACCATCGCTCAGATCCCAAATGTTTTGCAGCGGAGGTTTAAACTGATCCACGGTCAGTATTGACACACAGCGAAGTCTACGGCACAAGGAGGAATCAGGAAGTAGCCTACTAATACGCGAAAAATACGACAGAGAAAATAGGAGCCCGTTGCGTCTGGTCAGCAAGCCTGAATCGTAACATCAGCTATGGGCAAGGGAGGAGGAACTTTTGAACGGCTACTTGGTAAGGTCTACTAATCTTAGTTCGCGAGTAGCGTGTCAGTAATAGCCGTAAAAGCGGTGCGTTGGTGTTGCCTCTTGTTTTGCTGTAAACCGGGCTCCGGCATTATATCACATTGTTAGTGTAGTAGCACTGGCCGAGGCCTGGACATAATCATTCGCCCTTGTCGCCCTGACAGCCCGGATCTGAGTCAAGATCGACCGATCTGACTCGTTCTTACGCCTCGCTGAAGTGTCAACGCCTTTATACTCGCAAAGTGATATTGTTAAACTGTTTGTTCGTTAGCAGTGATGGCGATGGCGATGTGGCTATGACCAGCAGTCCTTGTTCCTGGCGTCTTTGTTTATTTTCGCCAGCTAACGTTGGCTAGCTAGCAAACGTTTGCTGGCTAGTAGATAGTGATCATTAGTTACAAGCCAACTAACGATAACGTTAGCTAAGCTAGCTACAATTTACAATGGGTTGCTAATGAACTATTTTGAAAAACAACTTGCATCGTGTCAGCGTGAATGCGGCTAGCTAGCTATCAATGTTACATTGAAACCATTTAGCAAAGACAACTAGGTAAATTGGCGTTACGTGGTCAACGTTAGAAACATTATGAAAGTTATAGGTTTGACTTGATAGCTGACGTTTGTAAACTCACGGTTTCAGGTACACATTAAACCTGTCTAGCATGTCAGCTGGCTAATAATGGAGTTGACTGTTATTAATAGCTTAGTGAGGCGAATGACTAGAGAGCTTGTTGTTTAGTTAGTTAACAGTTGGCTAACTATGGTTCAATAAAGGTTAACGTGAGCTACCTTTGCTACATATCTGGCAAGCAGTCATGTTGGTGGTTGTCTGGGACTGGACTAACGTTAGATGACTGGGCACCCTTTCACGACGTTAACAGTTAGCTACGTCAACGCAGGTCAGGTTAGCTAGCTGTTATTATGGTCGGCAGCTAGCTTTCTCACACGAACGTTAAACATTTACGACGCCAACACTTGGCTAGCTAGCAGGGCGCTAGGTAGTTGACTAAGCCGGACCTGATAAACTTGCTTATGATTCACGTTAGCTCACAGTCATATGATATGAGGCCTGAAGGGCACATAGAGACAATATCGTCAGAGAGACTAGGTAGTTGTAATATTTAATACGTGTGGACATCGTGTTTACAGTTGGTTGTGGTTTCAGAAACATAGCTTGCATTGAAGTGGCAGTGTTGACTGCATTTGTGGGTTCTTGCTAGGTCACCGTGGCAGACACCACTTCGCCTGGCTTTGGTTTTTAGTAACTTTGGGAACACAGGGAGTTCAATAATTAACGACAGCCTTGGACTTTGCACTTGCGTGTTTGTCTTTTGTATTTGTTGAATGAATAATCACCTGGATGACTCTTTTCATCAACACGGATACGATTAACGTTATAAAAATTCAAAACTACTGTGACCTTTACGTTTTTTTGTTCATAACGTATGTTCACTAGGCCTACATAGCATACGATTCCAATATGTTGCCCAAGTGGAGAGCTGAACTTTTTACTTGACCATTTAAAGTCCGTTACTTTTCCCAACGGTTCAATAGAAGTGACCCTTCGGGGAATTTGGACCTGCAACTATAGGTTACGCACGCTGCTTCGTAGCCTACGTTCTGGTGCCCTGTGCTGCACATTTTCATATAATAGCTGTCCCCTTTGCGGTGAACACTGTGTCTGTGTACGCGAGCAATCTTCCTGTTTGTGTTACTGTCCATGCAAATGTCGTTGCTTTTTCTGTACCAATTTGCATAGTCATTGATCCATATCATTACATTTTTTTTTACATTTTTGCATTTTGCAGACGCTCTTATCCAGAGCGACTTGCAAGATGTGCATTAATACATGGTAAGAACAATCATAGTTAGCGCACAAGATCAGTGCAGTAATACAGCAAAATGTAAAATGTAATGTATCCATATCAAAGATGTGTTCATGATGGGTTGCTCTACTCTCCCCAAGTCTCCCTGAAACACCTTTAATGTACCAGTGCCCCTGGCTGTTTTTTCGGTTGTTCTAATGGACCACTCCTTCATGGGTGATGTGATTAACCAAATACAAGGTGTTTGTAAAGGCCATAGTCTGGATTCCCGGGTGGCGTGTCCAGCTAAATAACTAGTCCTTATTGCAGTTACCTGTCCTGAATGAATGTGGTACAGTGGCTATGCAACTCAGATGGTGGACTGTGGAGTGAAAAGTAGTGGCAGCAGCTTGAACCAGGCTGGCACCTTGTAC
Organism: Aldrovandia affinis; assembly: GCA_029706075.1. Taxonomy (NCBI): domain Eukaryota; kingdom Metazoa; phylum Chordata; class Actinopteri; order Notacanthiformes; family Halosauridae; genus Aldrovandia; species Aldrovandia affinis. The sequence goes on along the minus strand of JAINUG010000266.1, from coordinate 513,114 downwards.
CCCTTTCTCACTGTAGAGCTGGAAGTAGAATGGCTCATTATAGCCCTTTCCCACTGTAGAGCTGGGTCTAGCCTGGCTCATTATACCCCTTTCCCATTGTAGAGCTGGAACCAGCCTGGCTCATTATAGCCCTTTCCCACTGTAGAGCTGAACCAGGCAGGCTCATTATACCCCTTTCCCACTGTTGAGTTGAAACCAGGCTGGCTCATTATACCCCTTTCCCACTGTCGAGTTGAAACCAGACTGGCTCATTATACCCCTTTCCCACTGTAGAGCTGAACCAGCCTGGCTCATTATACCCCTTTCCCACTGTAGAGTTGAAACCAGACTGGCTCATTATACCCCTTTCCCACTGTAGAGTTGAAACCAGACTGGCTCATTATACCCCTTTCCCACTGTCGAGTTGAAACCAGACTGGCTCATTATACCCCTTCCCCACTGTCGAGTTGAAACCAGGCTGGCTCATTATAGCCCTTTCCCACTGTAGAGCTGAACCAGGCTGGCTCATTATAGCCCTTTCCCACTGTAGAGCTGAACCAGGCAGGCTCATTATACCCCTTTCCCACTGTTGAGTTGAAACCAGGCTGGCTCATTATACCCCTTTCCCACTGTAGAGCTGAACCAGGCTGGCTCATTATAGCCCTTTCCCACTGTAGAGCTGGAACCAGCGCTGGCTCATTATGCGCTCATGGTTCTGTGTGGATGTGTTCCCACTGGTACCACATATGCTGGAAAAAAAAGTATACGTTCACTACTGTAAGTCACTTTGGATAAAGGCATCTGCTAAATGGCGTATATTGTTATATATTATTGCGTTACCTCTGTCCCACTGTAGACCATTGCTGGTTCCGCCTTACTTACAGGACATCATAGCTGATGTGCTGCAAAAGTTGAGCAGATGCACATGGAAAGGAGAGAAGGAGCACATTGATATTGCAGCACTGACAGAGTTGCTCCTTTGGCCTTGAACTGCAGATGAAGTCCAGGCCGAGTGGGCAGAATTCAGTGTGATGTATTGTGCTGGTAAGCTATGCAGTGGGGATTGTAAGCCCTGTCAGGCCAGCTGTTCTGACCCAGGAAATGGCTGGTGTGTCACTACCGAAACACAGCCTACCCAGCAGAGTGTTTTGCAGTTTCACTCATGTTTTAATAAGGCTCCTCTACATTTGACATTTTAGGCATTTAGCAGACGATCTTATCCAGAGCGACTTACAAAAAGTGCATTTATACATGGTAAGATCAATCATGGTTAGCGCAAGAGATCGGTGTAGTAACACTGCAATAATCAAATCAAATTATTTATTTGTATAGCGCTTTTCACAAATGCATTGTCACAAAACACTTAACAAAAGCCTAGACTAGGGCCTAGACCCCCACAAAAGCAAGCCTAAGGCGACAGTGGCAAGGAAAAACTCCCTTGACAGGGAGAAACCTTGGGAGGAACCAGACTAAAGGGGGGAGCCCAACTAAAGGGGGGGACTCTTCTGGTCGGCACAAGGTGTGTCCAAAAAAGACTGTATCATGGTCAGTCCAAGGTGACTCAGGGCTGGATGACTTTGCGCCTCCGAGTTATGTAGTCAGTGGGGGGGGGGGGGCTAAACCACGTGAAGGGGGTCCAGATCCAGGGATACACTTCTCGCAGTATCTAGGGCTCGGGGGCGGGTGCCCTAGGCTGAGGCAGAGACAATAGACATCATTGCTGTCTTCTGTGAATCTTTTTCAGCCTGTTCCTGTCTTGTGGTCTGTTTTTTATTGTAGCCTGAGTGTAGGTGTCAGTTAGCCTGGTATGTGTAGGCGAAGACTCACTTTAACTGACTCACCCAATTTGAGTTGGTTAGTTGGGTGTGGGCTGAAACACACACCTGTGATTGCAGTGCTCAATGCAGTAGTAATCTCTCTTCATGTTTATAGCTCATGTGGAGCATGTGTACAGCTCCACTCGTTTATAGTTCTCTCTCTCTCTCTCTCTCTCTCTCTCTCTCTCTCTCTCTCTCTCTCTGTCTCTCTCTCTCTGTGTGTCTCTCTCTCTGTGTGTCTCTCTCTCTGTGTGTCTCTCTCTCTGTGTGTCTCTCTCTGTGTCTCTCTCTCTCTGTGTCTCTCTCTCTGTGTCTCTCTCTCTGTGTCTCTCTCTCTCTCTCTCTCTCTCTCTCTCTCTCTCTCTCTCTCTCTCTCTCTCTCTCTGTCTTAGATAAGGCCACCAGTCAGTTGCTGCTGGAGACAGACTGGGAGTCCATCCTGCAAATATGCGACCTCATTCGCCAAGGAGACGCCCAGTGAGTGCCGCCAACCCCACAGAGCTGACCTTTAACCCCCGCGCTGACCCCTGTACCCCACAGAGCTGACCTTTAACTCCCGCGCTGACCCCTGTACCCCACAGAGCTGGCCTTTAACCCCCACGCTGACCCCTGTACCCCACAGAGCTGACCTTTAACCCCCGCGCTGACCCCTGTACCCCACAGAGCTGACCTTTAACCCCCACGCTGACCCCTGTACCCTACATTTGCATCCCCATGTTCTCAATTGACCTCAATGACCTGTGCACAATTCACAAGTCCAGCAGTGAAGTTTTACATGTTAGTTAGTTGTTTCCCTTCTCTCCCAAAAACCGCATCCTGATTTAGTTTTTTTTGTAACTTTGTGATTCATAGTGATTTGATTTAAAAAAAAAAATGTTTTAAAGGCAACAACAAATGTGTACTATAGCATCGTTCAGTGTAGCCAAAAAAGATGGATGAACTTTAGTGCCAGGTGGCCCGCGCCGAAGCGTTTGTGTGTGAAGCTGACTGGCGTTCCGCTCTCTCCTCGCCCTGCAGGGCGAAGTACGCCATCGCTGCCATCATGAAGAAGCTGAGCGACAAGAACCCGCACGTGGCTCTGTACGCCCTGGAGGTGGGTCACCTGCACCTGCACTCACCTGCGCACACCTTCTATCACCGCTCTTTACATGTCCCGGGCTAAGACGTGCGCGTTAAACGTCACAGTGCACTGCGCTATTTGAATGGGCTTGGTTTGGATTTATTGTTATCTCGCGTAAAGGGGGCCGGAGGGGTCAAAAATACATGTTACCTAGGGGGGTGGCGATTGGCTGTCCGCCCCAGGGAGGGGGGAGGGAAGCCGACATGAGTCCGCTGCGTACGGGAGTGGCTCCGGAGTACCGGAGTTACGGTCGACAGGCTTGGCGAGTGCCGTCTCGGAGGAGACGATGCTTCGCCTCTGTCAGTGCCGGTCACAGGGCTACGGCAGCGAACACGCAATACGAGGGGGGGATTGACATGAAAAAGAGAGGGCGTCATTGGCTACCAAATTGGGAGAAAATGGGAGACATTATGGCATTGACCCAGTGCAGGCACTTGTGGAATTTCAATTTCAGCATTTATTTATAATTTTGATATACCATTTCAGCAACTAGGCCTAGACAACACCATTTCAGCAACTAGGCCTAGACAACACCATTCCACTGATGAAGGCAGTTTGCCGAAATGTCTCAATCTTTAGCCTCCTCTTTAATGAAAAAATGCTGAGAGTGGATCTTCTGTGTACGTAGTTACCTCATTATTCTGAATTGCACACATATTTTTATGTGAACGGCTGAAATGAGATCGCCGTCAATTGAAAGGATTAAACCATTTCAGTAACCAGGAATCTCTCAACCTGCCGTGAGAGGAACCTCTTCCAGTAACTCTGGAAGTGCAGTATTGGGAGTTCAATACAGTGGGATTGCATCATTTCGCCACGTATTAGAATGTGAAACAGAGTAAAGCACTCCGTACCGGATGATTGGCCCTTATGAATATAATATAATATACAGATGCCATTTAGCAGACGCTTTTATCCAAAGTGACTTACAGTAGTGAATGCATACATTTTCAGTATATGTGGCCCCAGTGGGGATTGAACCCACAACCTAAGCGTTGCCAACGCCGTGCTCTACCCACTGAGCCACACAGAACCATTATGAATGTGTGGTAAGGCTAAATGGGCGCCTGACACATGTTTGCGAGGCCACGTTGTGCTGAAGGTGGCTGCTGTCGAGCAGGTGCTGGAGTCGGTGGTGAAGAACTGCGGCCAGACGATTCAAGACGAGGTGGCCAGCAAGCAGACCATGGAGGAGCTGAAGGACCTCCTCAAGGTGACATTCGCCGAACTCGCCCCTTTACGCTTCCTGGCCTCATGTTGCCCTTCGTTTCCTCTCCTCCCCTCTTCTCTGCCCACTTCCTGAGGTTGCGCAACAAATAAAAAGTTCTGGAAAAGGCAGGAATCTTGGAACGACCGACATGTCTTTGGTAACGTTGTCAGTGACGAGGCTGATACTACAGTCCTTTTTTAAGACCATTTTAAAATCGGTTACAGATGCGTTAAGTCATTTGGTCTTGTTCCCTTTTTGTTGTTAAACCTAAGACAATCTCCTATGTACTTTGAATTCCGGGAGCCTTTCACAAGCACTCATCTTCTGGTGGTTTGGTGTCTCCGGTCCCTCAGACTCACACCACAGCCCTCTTACTCCCTGTTAGTGTTGTATCACTGTAGTGTAGTAAAGTAGTGTAGTGTGAGTAGTCTGGGAGCAACTCACTGAGTAATGTGTGAGTAGCAGGTTCTCCATACTCAGTGAGTAATGTGTGAGTAGCCTGGTTCTCTACACTCACTGAGTAATGTGTGAGTAGCCTGGTTCTCTATCCTCACTGAGTAATGTGTGAGTAGCCTGGTTCTCCGTACTCAGGTAGTAATGTGTGAGGAGCCTGGTTCTCCATACTCAGGTAGTAATGTGTGAGGAGCCTGGTTCTCTATACTCACTGAGTAATGTGTGAGTAGCATGGTTGGCCAACTCGTTGAGTAATGTGTGAGTAGCCTGGTTCTCCATACTCACTGAGTAATGTGTGAGTAGCCTGGTTCTCTATACTCACTGAGTAATGTGTGAGTAGCCTGGTTCTCTATACTCACTGAGTAATGTGTGAGTAGCCTGGTTCTCTATCCTCACTGAGTAATGTGTGAGGAGCCTGGTTCTCTATCCTCACTGAGTAATGTGTGAGGAGCCTGGTTCTCTATCCTCACTGAGTGGCGTCCTCTCCCCCCCAGAAGCTGACGGAGCCGGACGTCAGGAATAAGATTCTGTATCTGATCCAGGCCTGGGCCCACGCCTTCCGCAATGAGCCCAAATACAAGGTGGTGCAGGACACCTACCAGATCATGAAGGTGGAGGGTGAGTGGAGAACTGTACTACCGCAGTGGTCTCTGTCTCTCTCTCTCTCTCTCTCTCTCTCTCTCTCTCTCTCTCCTGTGTCTCTGTGTCTCTGTCTCTCTCTGTGTCTCTGTGTCTCTGTCTCTGTGTCTCTGTGTCTCTGTGTCTCTGTGTCTCTCTGTCTCTCTGTCTCTCTGTCTCTCTGTCTCTGTCTCTGTCTCTGTCTCTCTCTCTCACACATACACACTTTTCTGATTGGAGGATTACGTGTGATTGCCCTTTCATTATTGGAGGGCTGTATGTTTGTCCCTTGCTCTTTGGAAGAATTGCATGCATTCAGCCTGTCACCTCTCTGTCCACAGGCCACGTGTTCCCGGAGTTTAAAGAGAGTGACGCCATGTTTGCAGCGGAGAGGGTGAGGCCATCACCTGTACAGGGGGCTTTCTACACTGCCAAATAATGAGAGGGATTTTAAAAGATGTGTGCATCTCACCTCATCTTTTCATCTTTCTTACTACCCCTCTCTTCCTCGCTCTAGGCACCTGATTGGGTGGATGCGGAGGAGTGTCATCGATGTCGAGTTCAGTTTGGGGTCATGACCCGAAAGGTTAGAAGGCTCCAACTTCTGCAATGTGTTTACTGATCTCTTGCGCAACTATGATTGTTCCTACCATGTACTTATGCACATCTAGTCAGTTGCTCTGGATAAGAGCGTCTGCTAAATGCTTAAAATGTCAATGTAAAATGTAATGTCTGTTTGAGACGGAGACAGAGACAGGATATGTGTGTTTGCACGTGTGCGCCTGGGTGTGTGAGGATGTGTTTTAGGTGTATGTGCCTGTATTTATGTGTCAGTGTGTATGTGTTTGTTTGTGTATTTCTGTCTTCTGGGTGTGTGTGTTTGTTTGTTTGTTTGTGTATGTATGTGTGTGTATGTGTGCGTATCTGTGTGTGTGCGTGCGTGCGTGCGTGCGTGCCTGCATGCCTGTGACCGATGTCTCCGTCTTGCAGCACCACTGTCGGGCGTGTGGTCAGATCTTCTGTGGGAAGTGCTCCTCGAAGTACTCCACCATCCCAAAGTTTGGCATCGAGAAGGAGGTCCGCGTGTGTGAGCCCTGCTTCGAACTCCTCAACAAGTGAGTCCGCAGGCCTGACACTGTACCCAGATCAGTTATTACCTCCACTGTAGGACGCCTGCAGGCCTGACACTGTACCCAGATCAGTTATTACCTCCACTGTAGGACGCCTGCAGGCCTGACACTGTACCCAGATCAGATCCTCCACTGTTATTACCTGACACCACTGCAGGTCACCTGCAGGCCTGACACTGTACCCAGATCAGTAATTACCTCCACTGTAGGTCACCTGCAGGCCTGACACTGTACCCAGATCAGTTATTACCTCCACTGTAGGACGCCTGCAGGCCTGACACTGTACCCAGATCAGTTATTACCTCCACTGTAGGTCACCTGCAGGCCTGACACTGTACCCAGATCAGTTATTACCTCCACTGCAGGTCACCTGCAGGCCTGACACTGTACCCAGATCAGTAATTACCTCCACTGTAGGTCACCTGCAGGCCTGACACTGTACCCAGATCAGTTATTAACTCCACTGTAGGTCACCTGCAGGCCTGACACTGTATCCAGATCAGAATTAAGTCCACTGCAGGCCTGAAATTCTACCCATATCAGTTAGCGTATTATCTACACTTCAGTTCAGATCTGATCCTGGGCCTTCACTGCCTCAAGGGACTGAAGCCGAACCAGTAGAACTCAAATCGGCCACTTTCTCTATTTGTACACATTTGTTTAAAAATGTCTCTCCCCAGCCATGTTGCCATGCTCACACATTTTATTGTTGTGGTGGCTTTTGTAGTTTGGGCATGTCTCGATATCTCTATTGTCCAGGAAAATGTTATTTCATCTTGGTATTCATGATTTGAAGGTGATTCATGTCTCAGATGTTTTGTCTCATTTTTCATTTTGGTTTTAAGTTGGCATAAAAGAGCAATGTTTAATATTCATATTTATCTTCTGGATAATTACTGCTTTGTGTAAGGAACAAGGGTATCACTACCCCCAGTTAACTTATTGATAGTTGAGCCTCATCTGCTTTGTGATTTGATTGGACTGTCCCCTTGTTTGTGGATTTGCATGCACTCGAAGACTGTGGTCATTTACGGATATTTACCATGATTCTGATTCCCGCCCCCTGGTCCCCTCTCCTTACCGCCCCCCCCTCCCTGTCTCCAACCCCCAGGAAGGTGGAAGGGAAGACGGTGGCCACCGGGCCAGCCGAACTCCCCCCGGAATACTTGACTAGCCCCCTGTCTCAGCAATCTCAGGTGAGTGCATCGTGGGTAGTGTAGTCCACAGACTTCATATCCAGGAAGTAATAATGCGGGTCCTTGTACGTCGCCCGTCACTCCTCCACAACGAGTGAAAGCAGCATATCCCTGGTGGTCATATCTCATATCTCACGTGTTCCTGGTGGTTCCTGGTTGTGTTTTCTTAATTTCTCCTTCCTGCTGTGAAATAAGCTCCCACCTTAACACACCGCAGTGAGTGTGGAGGCCCTACAGAGCCCTCAATCTTCTCCCCCAGATGCCCCCCAAGAGGGACGAGGCGGCGCTGCAGGAGGAGGAGGAGCTACAGCTGGCCATCGCCCTATCACAGAGTGAGGCTGAGGAGAAGGAGAGGATGGTGAGGCATACGCTTGCACGCTGGCGCACAGGCATACGCACTCTCTCCTACACTCTCTCTTACACACACACATACACACACTCTCCTACACTCTTTTACACACACACAGACATACACACACTCTCTCCTACACTCTCTTACACACACACACAGACATACACACACTCTCTCATACACACAGACATACACACTCTCTCCTACACTCTCTTTTACACACACACACTCTCTCCTACACTCTTTTTTACACACACACACTCTCTCCTACACTCTCCTTTACACACACACACACACACACTCTCATACACTCTCTTTTACACACAGACATACACACACTCTCTCATACACTCTCTTTTACACACAGACATACACACATTCTACACTGTCTTACACACAGACATGCACACACTCTCTCCTACACTCTCTTTTACACACAGACATACACACACTCTCTCATACACACTCTCTCCTACACTCTCTTACACACAGACATACACACTCTCTCTCATACACACAGACACACACTCACACTTTCTCTTAACCACATACCCTCTCTTATTCTTCCCCCACACACACACACACACACACACACACACACACACACGCACACACGCCCTCTGTCACATTTTAAATCACTTTGTAACAAGGGCAGTGATGCTGATGCTGACGGTGTTGGGGTCGTGCGTGCGTCCCCACAGAGGCAGAAGACCTCGTACTCCGTCTACCCCAAGGCTGAGCCGACCCCGGCCCCCACCTCCGCCCCCCCGGTCAGCAGCCACTACTCCGGCCCCGTGGTAAGAGCCAGGCCTCACCTCCCTGCGTCGGGGCTCTTTACAATACCACACTGTGCACAGTACACTGGGCGGCAGTGTTAGCATAATGGTTAAGGAACTGGGCTTGTAATGCAAGAGTTGCAGGTTTGAGTCCCAGGTGGGGGCACTGCCGTTGTACCCTTGAGCAAGGTACTTAACCTGAATTGCTTCAGTAAAATATCCAGCTGTATAAATGGATTGTATGTAAAGAAATGTAAACTGTGTAAGTCGCTCTGGATAAGAGTGTCTGCTAAATGCCTAAAATGTAAATGTAATGTAAATGTAACTTTGGAACTTTACGCTTTCAATCACAGTTAGCGCTGGGCGATGCACGTCAATTCGATCTATATTTTGTTGATGCACCATTAAAAAAAATATATTATCTAGTTTTCTTTACCGACAACTTGAAATCTTTCGTACGAGATGTTTTTCACGAGGTTTCGGGCACAGTGATACTGAAAAACGCAAGGTTTGTAAGAAAGGGGTTGCAACGAATACTGGCAACACTACAAATCACTATTGAATGTTGTTCAATATACATTCTGGTTTACAATATAAATCCATTTGGTCTGATTCAGTTTTATAAAGGGCTGTTATTTACAAATTAATTTTGGTACAAGAAATATCGAGTCATATCCAATATCGATAATCAGTAAAAAAATATTGTGATATCAATTTTAGGCCATGTCGCCCAGCACTAATCACAGTGTGCCCTGGTCTTGTAGCATGACCGGTTAAAATGGACACGCTTGTGACCCTGACTCAATTTTAATTAATAAAAAAATATTTTTTTTTTTTCCCCAATTTGGAAGCCAATTATACCCTCTATGTATTTCGATTAACCCTCCCCCTACGAACTCGCCGCCCATCTCTACGGGGCAAGCTACTCTCCGAGGCCGGCGATGATCCGCCTCCTTCGAGACTGAACTCACGACCCCCTTTCTGGAGACGCCCTTACGTGCTTCACAGCGAGTTCGTGCCGGCCGCCCTCCCCCCCTCCCTCGGGAGCGGGCGAACGTACAGGGCCGGTCAGGCAGAGACGGGCGTCGAACTGGCTCAATTTTAAAGGCTCGGCCCGTTCTTCTGTAACCCGGGAATGTCCGTGTTACCTATGGCTTCTGTCCTCAACGATATCCACGTGTGTGCTTTTTGCTTTTACTGTATTTCGTTGCATTGTCGAAAACCTCTATGTAAAGTGATCTGTTTCGATGCTGCCTTTTTGACCAAAAGTGATTTTTCAGTAGTGATATATTGATATTCCAATAGCGTAGTGATAAAATCAATAGAACTGTCATTAACAACGTGTATCAGAGGCTGTAGGCTCTGTAAACACTGGCATTAATACTGTGCAGTGGAGATGGTCAGTGTGCGTCAGTATTGTGTAAGTAGCTCTCTCATCTCCCCTCTCTTCCCTACAGAACTCCTCTGCTCCCTCAGCTGAAGAGGACCCAGAGGTAATGGCTGTTCGCTCCTCCTCTCCTTCTCCTTACCCCCCCCCTCTCCATGCTCCCATACTTAATTTGATATTCTTTATTGTCATTTTACATAAGTTACACACAAGGTAATTGGAATGAGTTTTTCCACATATCTTTCCTAAGAGAGGTCAGAGCGCAGGGTCAGCCATAGTACGGCGCCCCTGGAGCAGTTAGGGGGTTCAGCGCCTTGCTCAAGGGCACTTCGGCAGTGCCCCAGGAAGCGAACTGGCATCCCTCCGGTTTCCAGTTCATTGTCTTTTCGTTTGGCCTTCCTGGGTTTCGAACCGGCAACCCTCCGCTTGCCAGCGCGGGTGTCGCACTGTGCCACCGCCGGCCCAAAATCTATGCGTTCATAGTAAACGCGCAGTGCCGATAAAGAAGTTACGAGCGAGAAAAATAACCGAGACACCACCTCTGTGGCACACTTCTGCTGCGATCGATGCCAGCGGGCTGCCGTGTTGACGTAGGCTGGTAGCGCTAACGGGCACTCTCACCCCCCAGCTGGCGCGATACCTGAACAGGACCTACTGGGAGAAGAAGCAGGAAGAGGCTCGCAAGAGCCCCACCCCTTCCGCCCCTGCCCCCGCCCCCATTTCCACGCCCGCCCCCGTCCCATTGGCCGAGCTCCTGCCTGTCGGCCAGCCCGTGGACACCCACGCGCCCGTTCAGCCAGTCAGCGTCGTGGAGGTATGTCTGCCCCCTGCAGGTCGGGCCGATGTGTGCCTGCTGAGTGTGTGTGCACATACGCCATTTAGCCGACGCTTTTATCCAAAGAGACTTACAGTATTGAATGCGTACATTTTTCAGTATATGTGGTCCACAATGGGAATCGAACCCACAACCTAGGCACTGTCAGAACCACACTCTACCCGCTGAGCCACACAGAACCACTCTCTGCCTACTGAGCCACACAGAACCACGCTCTGCCTACTGAGCTACACAGAACCATGCTCTACCTACTGAGCCACACAGAACCACGCTCTGCCTACTGAGCCACACAGAACCACGCTCTGCCTACTGAGCTACACAGAACCATGCTCTACCTGCTGAGCCACACAGAACCACGCTCTACCTACTGAGCCACACAGAACCACGCTCTACCTACTGAGCCACACAGAACCACGCTCTACCTACTGAGACACACAGAACCACGCTCTACCTACTGAGTCACACAGAACCACGCTCTACCTACTGAGACACACAGAACCACGCTCTACCTACTGAGACACACAGAACCACACTCTACCTACTGAGACACACAGAACCACGCTCTATCTACTGAGACACACAGAACCGCGCTCTACCTACTGAGCCACACAGAACCACGCTCTACCTACTGAGCCACACAGAACCACACTCTACCTACTGAGCCACACAGAACCACGCTCTACCTACTGAGCCACACAGAACCACACTCTACCTACTGAGCCACACAGAACCACACTCTACCTACTGAGACACACAGAACCATGCTCTACCTACTGAGCCACACAGAACCGCGCTCTACCCGCTGAGCCGCACAGAACCGCGCTGTGTGACCCCGCCCCTCTGCCCCCAGCAGCAGTACCAGAACGGCGAGCCGGAGGACGGCCACGAGCAGTTCCTGAAGGCGCTGCAGAACATCGTCGCCACCTTCCTCAACCGCGTGAAGAGCAACCACATGCGCGGCCGCAGCATCGCCAACGACAGCGCCGTGATCTCGCTCTTCCAGTCCATCAACAACATGCACCCGCAGCTGCTGGAGCTGCTCAACCAGCTGGACGAGAGGCGCTGTGAGTCACACACACACGCACACACACACACACACACTCACACTCACACACACACACACACACACACACACACACACACACACACACACCAGGGTGGAGGAGAGGAGGAGGAGGAGTGGAGGAGAGGGTGCAGGAGTGGAGGAGAGGTGGAGAGGGTACAGAAGTGGAGGAGAGGAGGAGAGGATGCAGAGTTGTGGAGAAGTGGAGGAGAGGTGGACGAGTGGAGGAGAGGGTACAGGAGAGGAGGAGAGAGGAGGAGAGAGTGCAGGAGTGGAGGAGAGGGTAGGAGAGGAGGAGAGAGTGGAGGAGAGGGTGCAGGAGTGGAGGAGAGGGTACAGGAGAGGAGGAGAGAGTGGAGGAGAGGAGGAGAGAGGAGGAGAGGAGGAGAGGGTGAGGGTGCAGGAGTGGAGGAGAGGGTACAGGAGAGGAGGAGAGAGTGGAGGAGAGGGAGGAGAGGAGTGGAGGAGAGAGTGCAGGAGAGGAGGAGAGGGTGGAGGAGAGGAGGAGAGGGTACAGGAGTGGAGGAGAGGAGGAGAGGGTGCAGGGTGGAGGAGAGAGGAGGAGAGGAGGAGGAGAGGAGGAGAGGGTACAGAAGTGGAGGAGAGGAGGAGAGGGTGCAGGAGTGCAGGAGAGAGTGCAGGAGTGGGGGAGAGGGTACAGGAGTGGGGGAGAGGAGGAGGAGAATGGAGGAGAGAGTGGAGGAGAGGAGGAGAGGAGAGGCTGCAGAAGTGGAGGGCAGGGTGTAAAGGTCTCTGTGTTCACAGTGTACTACGAGGGGCTGCAGGATAAGCTGGCGCAGGTTCGAGACGCGCGGGCGGCGCTGAGCGCTCTGAGGGACGAGCACCACGACAAGCTCCGGCGGGCGGCCGAGGAGGCGGATCGACAGAGGCAGATCCAGCTCGCGCACAAACTGGAGATCATGAGGCAGAAGAAACAGGTCAGTCCCAAGCTGCCCCAAACCTGTCCCCCACCTGCCCCAAACCTGCCCCCCCGCCTGGCCCAACCACCCCCCCCCCTGCCTGCCCCAATGCCCCAAACCTACCCCCCGCCTGGCCCAAACCTGCCCACTGTCCCAACAGTGGCAAACCCGCCCCACTGCACCAGACCTGGTCTAACCGTGTCTGGAGCGAGCCAGCGACACTGATTGACCCCTGCATGTGTAATGCTGTGATTGGCTTTTTATGCTGTGTGTGCAACGCTGTGATTGGCTGTGTGTGTGTGTAACGCTGTGATTGGCTGTTGTGCGCGTGTGATTGGCTCCCGGGCTGCAGGAGTACCTGGAGATGCAGAGGCAGCTGGCGATCCAGCGGCTGCAGGAGCAGGAGAAGGAGAGGCAGCACAGACTGGAGCAGCAGAAACACACCATCCAGATGAGAGCGCAGATGCCTGTCTTCTCCCTGCCCTATGCACAGGTACACTACACACAGGTACCCTACACCACCCTACACACAGGTACACTACACCCTACACACTACACCCTACACACAGGTACACTACACCCTACACCCTACACCCTATACCCTACACACTACACACTACACCCTACACACTGGTACACTACACCCTCCTACACACCCTACACACTACACCCAGGTACCCTACACACTACACACAGGTACACTACACCCTACACACTACACCCATACACAGGTACACTACACCCTACACCCTACACACTACACACAGGTACACTACACCCTCCTACACACAGGTACACTACACTGGCCAGTACCTTAGTGGTGTGAAGCATTAAGCCCTTCTCTCCGTCTCTCCCAGACTGTGCGGTGAACCATATTTCCGCCTGGAGCTCTTTCACATGTGAAGTGATTTGTTTCCTGGTTGTTGTAGATGCAGTCCCTGCCCCCTAATATGATGGGCGGGGTGGTGTACCAGCCTGCCGGGCCCCCCAGTTACCCCGGAACCTTCAGCCCCTCCGGGTCTGTGGAGGGATCGCCCATGCACACGGTCTACATGAACCAGCCTGGGCAGCCCGGCACAGGGCCTTACCAGGCCATGCCCGTCTCTGGTACAGGTGAGCAGGGCTCAGAGGGGGGGTTCAGGCTGAATGGGTGGGGGTGGAGTCAAATGAGTGAGGGGTGGGGCTGAAGGAGTGAGGGGCAGGCCTGAAGGAGTGAGGGGTGGGGCTGAAGGAGTGAGGGGCAGGCCTGAAGGAGTGAGGGGTGGGGCTGAAGGAGTGAGGGGCAGGCCTGAAGGAGTGAGGGGTGGGGCTGAAGGGGTGAGGGTGGGGCTGAAGGAGTGAGGGGCAGGCCTGAAGGAGTGAGGGGTGGGGCTGAAGGAGTGAGGGGCAGGCCTGAAGGAGTGAGGGGTGGGGCTGAAGGAGTGAGGGTGGGGCTGAAGGAGTGAGGGGCAGGCCTGAAGGAGTGAGGGGCGGGGCTGAAGGAGTGAGGGGCAGGCCTGAAGGGCAGGGGCTGAAGGAGTGAGGGGCGGGGCTGAAGGAGTGAGGGGCGGGGCTGAAGGAGTGAGGGGCGGGGCTGAAGGAGTGAGGGGTGGGGCTGAAGGAGTGAGGGGTGGGGCTGAAGGAGTGAGGGGCAGGCCTGAAGGAGTGAGGGGTGGGGCTGAAGGGGTGGGGCTGAAGGAGTGAGGGGAGGGGCTGGGGTTGAAGGGGTGGGGTTGAAGGAGTGAGGGGTGGGGCTGGGGTTGAAGGGTGGGGCTGGGGTTGAAGGAGTGAGGGGTGGGGCTGGGGTTGAAGGGGTGGGGTTGAAGGAGTGAGGGGTGGGGCTGAAGGGGTGGGGGGTGGTGTTGAAGGAGTGAGGGGTGGGGCTGAAGGGGTGGGGGGTGGGGTTGAAGGAGTGAGGGGTGGGGCTGAATGGGTGGGAGGCGGAGTTGAATGGGTGGGGGGTGGGGCTGAAGGGGTGGAGCTTCTGTCTCTCTGATGAAAGATCGCTGCCTCAGGTGGGGTTAAGTGAAGCTGTGGCTGTGACTGACCTCATAGGTTCCAGTCCGATTGTTCGTTTGTCCAATCAGATTGTCTGTTTCTGTTGTAGCAGTCAGTAATGCGGCGACTGAAATTATTCATCATGTTTACAGACCAATGCCACTGTGTGGTTACTGAGAATGCCGATTTGTTTAAACATGGTTGACATTTCTGCATGACACTCTCTCCCATGTGCCATCACTCTGCTGTGGTGACGCAATGGACACCTAATTAACCAATGTCTGTTCTGCTAGCTTGTCAAAATGTGTACAGCATCTATTGAAATATAGCGGCCCTCATGGAAGAATATTTTCCAATTTTATTAAAGTTGAATTATGCTATTAACTCTCGCGGCGTGACTCCCTCAGTGCACAGCGAGACGTCACTGAGAACGGCTTTGCCTGCGTCGTGTGTCCATTTGTGACAGCGCTGTCTTCCACGCGCTTGTTGTTCCAGACCCCAACATGGCCAACGCCTACATGTACCAGGCCGCAGGCTCCACGGGCCCCCCAGGCCAGCCGGTCCCCGCCCCCTGCCCCGCCTACTCCAGCTACCAGCCCACGCCCACGCAGGGCTACCAGGTGAGGCAGGGGCGGAGTGTCTGTTTTAGGGGCGGTCCCACCGCGATGGACAGGAGGTCGACTGGATCCGTTTGGTTCTTGGGGTTATGTCAGATATGAGTCCAGAAGATTTATGTGACATTGTTTTTTTTTTACTAAACTGTAACTGAACTGAAGCCAGTCAATGTACTACTGTCTAAAAGTGTGCTGAGTTGAATGTGAAAATTGTGCCGGAGGAAAGTGGCGTGTGAGGCCAGCCACCCTCTAACCTGTCCCCTCATCTCCCCCTCTCTCGCCTCACCCCCCTCTCCTCTCTCATTTGCTTTCTTCCTTGGTCCCTCCTGTCTTTCTCGCTTTCATCTCTCTCTCCCTCCCTCTTTTCCCCCTCTCCTCTCCTGATCTCCTTCCTCCTCTGTCTCTCCCGTCTTTGCCGCTTTCATCTCCCTCTCTCTCCTTCCATCCTCTCTCCCTCCTCCTTTTCTTCCTCTCCTCTCTCCCTCTCTCTCCCCCTCCCCCTCCCTCTTCCTCTCTCCCTCCCTCCCAACCTCTCTCTCTCTCTCTCCCCCTCCCTCCCTTTCTCTCTCTCCCTCCCTCCCTCTCTCTCTCCCTCGCTCCCTCCCTCTCCCTCTCTCTCTCTCTCTCTCTCCCTCCCTCTCTGTAGAATGTGGTCTCTCAGGCCCAGACCCTCCCCCCACAGTCTGTTCCCACCAATGGCATGGGCTACATGAGCTACCAGCCCTACAACATGCAGGTGAGCTGTGTGCTGCTCCAGGAGTGTCTTACTGTATGTTTGAGGCTCCCCTCTCTCCCTCTCTCCCTCCCTCTCTCTCCCTCCCTCCTCTCTCTCTCTCTCTCTCTACCTCTGTCTCAATCGCAAGGCCTCACACTGAGGCGCTTCGAAGGTAGGATTATGCTAGAGAGCGTTTAGTAAAATAAAAGTTACCGCGTGAAATGTTTCGGTAAAACTCGACGATCATTTATTTAAGAGTGTGATTAGTTCCCAGCGTTAGAGACTTGGGTCTTTAGCTCGGCGGGCTAAATCGCTCTCTTGTCGCGTCGAGATCCCTTGGTTCGAAACTCGCTGCGGGCAGAACCAACTCCGTTACACTAGCCCAAACCCCTAAACCAAGTCAATTTCGCGCGTTTGACGCCACGCGTACTTCGCGTCTCTGTCCTCTGCATGGGGGGCCTCTAGCCGCTACCCCAGGCGGGGCGGACCCCCACGGGCACTCCAGTGAAGCCACGCCCTCTCCTTTCTCTCCCAGAACATGATGTCATCGCTGCCTGGACAGGACCCCAACATGGCTGCCCAGCAAGCGTACCTGCCCGGACAGCAGCCCAGGTATCAGCAGGTACGTACATCTCTCTCTCTCTCTCTCTCTCTCTCTCTGTCTATCACCCCGTCTCCATCCCTCTCCTTTTATTTCCCCTCCTTCCCATCATCTCTTTTTCTGTCCCAAATTCTCTCAATCCCTCGCTCCTCTTAATATCAGTCCTCCTCTCTCCTCTCTTTAAAAGAAAAGGTAAATATTCTGTAAAATGCACGCTATCTGCCATGTATGTGACCTGCTGCTGTCGTCTCCTCCAGATGGCGCCCCCCGGTGGCCAGCAGCAGCTCCACGCGCCGGGCGGGGCAGAGGCACAACTCATCTCCTTCGACTGACGGCCAGCCCCGCCCACGCGGGACCCACGCGCTGCGCTACACTACAGCTCCCGATTACACCACCCTACTGCAGCTCACCACCCAAATCTGAGTGTGACGAACCTCCCTCCCCACCCCAATCCCTCCCTCCCCTCCTCCTCCTCACTATATATCACCTCCACAGTAGAGCTGTGGGGAAGGGGGGGTGAGGGAGCCACGCCCCAGATACTTCTGACTGTGCTCTTTTACCCAGTGTGTGTGTGTGTGTGTGTGTGTGTGTGTGTGTGTGTGTGTGTGTGTGTGTGTGTGTGTGTGTGTGTGTGTGTGTGTGTGTGTGTGTGTGTGTGTGTGTGTGTGTGTGTGTGTGTGTGTGTGTGTGTGTGTGATTACGAAATGA
This sequence comes from Aldrovandia affinis, assembly GCA_029706075.1. NCBI lineage: Eukaryota > Metazoa > Chordata > Actinopteri > Notacanthiformes > Halosauridae > Aldrovandia > Aldrovandia affinis. The sequence goes on along the minus strand of JAINUG010000266.1, from coordinate 495,643 downwards.
AACACAGAGGCTCAAATTAGTCAGCGCTGTTATAAAATGAAAGAAATGAGAAGGTGCGTTATTACAAAGAAAAGACTATAAATCATGTCGTGTCTGGCATATTTTTATATAGAAAATTGCATGTGTCAGGTTTTTTTTTTTTTTTTTTCTGTTTTTTTGTTTTGTTTTGTTTTTTCCTCCCACACGTGGTGATGTTTGAGGCCACGGCTCTTCCTGGGTTCTGATTGGCTGTCACATTTTTTTTAAATTTTCTTTTCAAGAGCAAGGAGTAGAGGAAAGGCGTATGGAGAGTTCATGTCATGAAGATGTTGGTCAAACCACCCAAAATAAACCTGCGACCAATCAGATAACACTACCTTCCGGAGCCTACAACCAATCGGATAACACTACCTTCCCGAGACTGGCGGTTTGGTTCTGGACAGAATTGTCCCTAAGTTCAAGCCCTGAGGGTGGCACAGATGTACAGCTGGCTCTTTTTGCCAAGGTTTCCACGCACAGAACGTTTTAATAGTATAGAGAACATTTCACGGGTTTAGTGGTTTATGACACGGAAATGGGAGCCACTAATTCACAATGTTTTTGCAGGTTTCTGCCATAGAAGGATGTGGGGGTGTTGCAATGTTGGGGTATTCTAATGTGCGTGTGGGTGTGGGTGTGTGGTTGGTTTGAGGGGGAGGGGCGACCGCCCAAAAGAGTAACGCAAGGCTGTGCACACGTCACAGCAGGGCTCTGGGCACGAGAGAGTGTCAGGTCTTTTAAGGGAAAAGGCCTGTAGTTATCCCCACTTCTTGGCTTTTCAGTAAGGCTTTCCAGTGATGCTATAGGTGAGAAGATCACCCGTCCTTTTCCAGTCCCGCCCGCCTCCTCTCAGGGAGGGGCACGGGGGGGCACACTGCCGTTCAGTCAGGTTTGCGTGGGGGCCCGTGTGGACCTGGCTAAGGAAATGTAATCCGCATGTATGTAACACCCCGTCGCTCACCTCCGAAGGCCCGTCGTATCGTTTGTGAACTTCTCTCATTTTGTTCCATCATATCGATCCGACTTAAAAAACACGAGTCATTTTAAGATTGTATTTAATAAATATCTTGTTCTCCTATTGTCCACTGTCTGTCTGTGAGTGTGCTGTGCATGAAACGTCCTGACATTTTGTTCAATCGAGGAAACCCTGTCTCAGCTGAGTATCAGAATTGGCTCTGTGGCGTAGTGGTTAAGGAACATTAAGGAAATGGTCAGACTTGGTAGAACTTCCAGAACCTAACCTTTAGTAGCTTCAGTAACCTATCCTGTGGTATAGCACATTTTTTACCATTTTATTTGTATTTATTTAATATTTTGGCATATTAGAAGTAAATTCTGGAGGGATAAAGGTGTCTTGAGTTTGATAAATCAACAATATGAATTACCTTGCATTGCTTGTGGACAGCCACAGGGAATTTGCTTCTGCAATACGGACAGTTACACTAGAAGAATTATGATGTAAATTGAAGTCCATCCACTAACGCTAAGTCACTGGTTTATAATATACACAAGGTGGGGTTAGCTGGCCAATGAACCCCAGCCTAGCCTGTGAAAGAACCCACATCACCAAGATCACAGACCGAAACGTGGACTAATAAATGCAGAGGAAAGTGTGGGCGGGAGTAGGTTTTATTTTTTTCTTGACAGTTCAACCAGATAGAACCAGATAGTTAAACAACCACTCTTACTCTGGTCACAAGTTTACTTGGGTAGTCAAGTGAGAAAAAAATCCCAAGTCATTATTATTATTATTTTTATACAGTATAGTTTAATTTATAGTACAGTTTAGTTTAATAGTTTAATTTTCCTTTATATAAAGAACCCAGGCACTCTTTTTAATATAGTTTAAATGGCCTTTTGTAGCTTTCTTTTTCTCATTTGATCAAATGAATTTAGCGCCTTCAATTTATTCTTTTGATATTTTAAAATATTTGAACTTTACTTTAGTATTGTGTATTGTGCACTGATGCGTTGTGTGTTTTGTGCACATATATAGACCACCAGTTTCCAATATTAAAATCGATGCAGTCTGACTGGACCTTTCAAGGTTTATTAGCCCGTACAGGACAAGCGGTGAGGTCACACACGAGTGGCCGTGGGTCAGCACAGAGTAGGCGTCGCTCCTTCACCCTGACCGCTGGAGCAGCCGCAGGACAATGGACACCATGGAAACAGGAACACCATGGAAACCTGTCACATCTTCCGGAAGATCAGGCATTTGTTGCTCTCGGGCATCTCGATCTGGAATGTATAAAAAGAGGGGGAGATGGTCTTCTGTCGTACACCTGCGCCGCAGTTCACCTGCATTGCCGTTGACCTGTAGCGCAGCAGTTCCCAACACTGTTCCAGGATGGTCACAGGGTCTGTTTCTGTTTTAGTTTTCCCCTTAAAATCAAGTTCAGACCCAAGAAACGAGGTGCGTTCTCTGCGTAATCGACTGCATTTGATGATCGATTTGGTGCACTGAGTAACAATGGAAAATGTCAGGCCCCTGTGGCTCTCCGGGACCAGGGCTGAGGAGCACTGGCCTAGAGGACAATAAGGAGATGGGCACTTCTGCTCACCTGTCGGGGTAATTAATCACTAAGCTGAAACACTGATGCATTAGTGGGGTCTTGACTTTAAAAAAAAATGTTTTTAATAAAAATGTTAAAAAAAAATAATACATTTAAGCACTTTAAATCACTCAAAATGAGGGCAACTATTAGGATATATCACTATATTTGTGAAAAGACTCAAGTTATTTTATTGTATGGACCCTCTTTTACCATTAGCATAATTTACCTCGTTTTCTTCCAGAGTTATGGACTGCCATGTGGAACGAGACCAGGTGTGACAACAATACAAATTTAAATAGTGAGACTAAGTCATATGAACAATATGTGTCACCTTTCACATTAACGGTGGTCAGCGTGGAACCAAATGGACACACCGTCACGCAATCAATTTTGTTAGGGGCAACACCGCTGCGCTTGAACCGGAGCAATTCAGGTTGCGTTGGTGGTTCTCAAACTCGGCCCCGGAGACCCACTGCGCATCCAGGCTTTCCTTCCAACCGTCATTTCAATCTATTGTAATGAGCTGTTAATTGTTCTTAATTAAACACTTTCGATGGCAATGCCCGTGGCATACCGAGTCCACCACCACTGTGGGGGCACCATCCGTTTAACCGGAGCCGTTCAGAGGTTATGTTGGGATTTGAACCCATGGTGTGCCGATGCCCTGACCGCCGCGCGACGCTCACCATCCTCTCCAGGCGCATCCCGTTGTCGAACGCCAGCTGCCTCAGGACATCCACGTCTGGAAGGCCCCACTCTGGGTTCCTGCAGGACGACATCAGACAGGTGTGGTTTCCCTTCCCTACTCTCCTGGAGAACGGCCTTTATTTATCGTGGTAGGGAGTGTTACAAGGGTGTCTGGATGTGCTCTTGAATGTTTTTCATAATCAGTGAGTTTCCAAGATCATTAAGGATTGCCCTAGAGCAGATTTGACCTCAAACTATTGTCAGATCGGGGGCGGCGGATAGCGTAGCGGTCTAACGCACTGTATTTTGGCTGGTCTGATATGGTGTGCGCTGCCTGCCAGGGACGCGGTTCGAAACCCGTCTACCAGACCGGCTGTGGTCCTCAGCCCCGATTGGGGGCGGCGTTTGGCTGTCTGCCCCAGGGGGAGGGGGGAGGGTGAACCGGCTCGGGTCAGCCGTGAAGCACGCAAGGAGTCTCCAGAACGTGGGTGGGCGAATTCCATCTCGAAGGAAGCGGAGTTCGCTGCCCTCCCAGCATTAGCTTGCCTCGTAGATACGAGCGGTGAACTCGTGTGGGGAGGGCAAATCGAAATAAATAGAGGGTGTAATTGGTTACTAAATTGGGAGGAAAAATTGAAAAAATCTAACAAATTTTAAATATGTATATACCGTATATTGTCAGATCTGACCTCCAGTAGGATGATTATTATGAAATAATGTTGACTCTGTTCCTGGGTCAGGGAGTTTTATTCTCTTCTAACGGGAGACAGACAGCTGATCCCAAGCCAGTGAAAATTGTGACCGGTATCTCAGGAGATCGACCAAATGAATGGGCGATGCGGTGGGACTGGACCGATTAGATGGAGATCTGGTGACAGGATTGGACTGATCAAACAGGTTGGCGTTACCCACTTCTCCCGTAGGGTCCGGTCCAGGTCTTCATTGCTGCTGGGGATGATGATGCCGTTTATTGCGTAGGGCTGAAGGAGAGGACAGCAGCGTCACTGAACCGGACTCAAGTAGTCCAGGAGAGAACTGGATAAATCTAGATTTGACCATGGAGTCATTGTGAAAGACCCAGGGTTTCCCTACTGAAGAGTAAGTCATCTGGACACTTAATGGGCCAGGAGTAGCTTCGTTGTAAATTCATATGAAGATTAACATTTCAAGTCAGATTATAAAATCACATTGCCTCAAATGCTCACCCCTACACCCCTCGCCCAAATACACCCTACCCCTGTGTCCCCCAATCACCATTTCCCCCTTGAAGCCACCCCCCCCCCTCCCTCCATAACACAACCTCCCCCCATCTTGTACCCCCCCAAACACACATTACCCCCTCTATGCCCCCCTCAATCACGCTCTCCCCACTGCACCCTCTCTGGTGCAGGGGCCAAACTCACCCCATATGTCATCAAGAAGCCATCCTTCCTCAGGATCTGCCCAGAACCTTGAAACACTCCCTGTAAACAAAAACACAGCTCTGTAAGAAACACACACACACGCATGCCTACATACACACACTCCTCCGCGCTCTATTTCTTTGAGCTTCCGAAACAGACTGCGTTTGTGTGCGAGCTTAATATAATAATAATATATGCCATTTAGCAGACGCTTTTATCCAAAGCGACTTACAGTAGTGAATGCATACATTTTTCAGTATATGTGGTCCCAGTGGGGATTGAACCCACAACCTAAGCGTTGCTAACGCCGTGCTCTACCAACTGAGCCACACAGAACCACTCTGTGAAGCGCAGCTGTCTCACTTTGACCCAAATGAGCTTCGTTCGGTTCCAGGATATTCTGCTCTTACCTCGATGGTGCCGAAAGAGCAGTAGTGAAGCATATTGATTGACACGATGACGTCGCAGGAACTCTTCGGGAGCCCCGCCCATTTGTCCCAGGGTCGCCCCGTCCAGGTGCACCGGCTGCAGCACCGTCTTCACCTTGGTCGCCGCAATGTACGCGCGAATACTGCGCAAGACACAATTGCGCTGTCAATCATCATCGTCACCATCAAACATTCACGTGCCTCTCTCTGTACCCCGGAGTACGTGCTGGTGGGAATACTCTGGTTTCACTGGTCATTATTTTCATCGTTGCGGTATTGATGATCTCCATCGGTAAACAAATCGCATTCAGTTGTTCGTATTTTTACATTTACATGTTACATTTTAGGCGTTTAACAGACGCTCTTATCCAGAGCGACTTACACAGTTTACATTTCTTTACATACAATCCATTTATACAGCTGGATATTAACTGAAGCAATTCAGGTTAAGTACCTTTAGCTCAAGGGTACAACGGCAGTGTCCCACCTGGGGATTGAACCTGCAACCTTAACGTTACAAGCCCAGCTCCCTAACCATTACACTACACTGCCGGCCCTTTAAATGAAAGCTAGGAAATTCAGTTTTGCCCAATTTGTTTAAGTAAAGACTTTGGAAACATCTTTTCCACACTTTAATAAATACAGGAGAGAAAAGAAAATCCCCTCCCATCGATGCCATCCCTGTGAAGTACAGGCTTGTTTACCTGGTTCTGAACTCCTCTGTGATGTCCGACGGTTGCCAGGTGACGAAAGGCAGGTCCTGGGCGAAGTGTACCACGTGCTGCCCCGTGCCGGAGCCCAGCTCGAGTGCGAACAGCTCGCGCTGCGGCTGCTCCTCCAGCTGATCCCAAAGCACGGAAAGTAAGCTGTCCTGGTTCCGCTCCGCCGCCGGAGAGAGCAGCATTGTCGGCAGTGAACGGAGAGGAGGCTCTGTGCCCTTATATATCCGCCTCTGCGCTTCTCAGCAACGTCCCCGAAAAGTGGAAAAATATTTTTTATTTATGTGTTTCTTGCTCAATGCTCTGAGCTGGAATTGAGAGTTTATCAATGATGTCTCCTGTGAGCAGGCGTCTGAGCTACCAGGCTGTGTTTTGCTTTTTGCCTGGGCAGTTCCCAGATGCGCTTTCACGCAAAGCGCATTGACAACAGCCGATCTGACAGGTGAGGAGATGATTCGGCAGATGGTGCCAGAGATTACCCCGCTAAGAGGATTCAATGAATACTCATCTACCTCGCCGGACAGGCTGTTCAGGCCAAGTTCTAGAGGGGCGGGCATGGGATGTATCTCAGTTCAGTTTCTATTTAAAATGCTTTATTGCGATGCCCTATTTTTGAAATAGGCCTACGTATAGCCAAAATACATTGATTGTATAGCTAGTTAAAAGAAGAAGAAGAATAAGAAGAATGGCAGCAACAACCAGAGCATTACTATGTATGTATTAGCAATAATACATAATAGTGAAAACCATTAACAATTAACACCAGGGTAAATTGCTTCTACGGCTGTAACGGAAAGCTATATTCTGCGGCCAAATTCATAGTAGCCTACAACACATTTCCGCTGGAAATGTGCTACAACCACAAGCTACTACTACTATTGTTTACTATTATAATATCATTATCATCAGTAATTAATTATCTTCATCGTAAACAATAAATAGTCACAATCATCACAATTTTCCTTCATATCACCATAATAAATAACACGAAAAGTTGTGTACGCCGACAGTATATGTAGAACTGGCTTTAACGAAGCGCCCCTTTAATTTGACATTGTTCATAAAGTTGTGTTTTGAAGCGTCCACCAGCAGCCAGACTTCAGGGAGCGCAACGCAGTGCATTATGGGTAGGTCAGGAAAACCTAGTGGGCTTTTGAAGGCTGACAGATTTTGGGACGGCAAGACCTGCACGGAGTGAACCACAACACTGTGGACATGTACCACAATACTGTAGTCGGGGATGCGTCCACACCGCATTGCAGGCCGCGGCAAAGACACACCGGTAACTTGTGGCAGAACGGAACGGGTTTTATAACTGGGGATCGCACTTGCGTTGTGTAAACATGAAGACTGATGAGAAGAGTCGAGTATCTGTGTTTGAAGGGTTATGAAAGTTCCATGTTGTGTGATCCCTTTGGACGTGTGCCATCACTGGTCGTCTGTTTTCATCGCTAAACTCCTCTCTGGATGCTGGGCCCACTGTGCTAAAGCACAGATCTTCTGGGATCTCATAAAGAGGGAATCACAATGAGTGATTCGCTACACACTAAAAGGTGAGTAAATATGACACACTAGGGCTATATTAACACTATATTAATTTTGATATATATTAAAATATTTCAACAGGGCCGGCTCTACACATTTTGGTGCCCTAGGCGAGATTGGCATTTGGGTGCCCCCTCCCCCCCAACAAACATTAATCAGACATCACCATGGATTCAAGACAAAAATTATTTTTTTAATTTTCTTTTTCAAATAAAATCACTTCTCAAACAAATCACTAACCAAAGTCTCATTTAAACAGGGAGGATAAGAGAAAATGGTAAGAAAACTCACTTTTAACACAATTGTTAACAAAGTCTATCTCTCTATCAGCCACCAGCGATTTCTTTTTTTTGTTTGTTTGTTTTTTGTGAGGGCGACCTGGCGCCCCTAGCCGACATGCTGTATGGCCTGTGCCTTGAGCCGGCCCTGTATTTCAGTACCATATCTAAACACATGTGAGGCTGCATTTTAATAGGAGAGGGGAGAGGGAGTCAAAGAAGATGTATTAAGTGAAAATATGGTATTAAATGGGCAGTGCATTCATGTGTGTACCAACACTGAGCTTTGGGTAATATGGTTGGATAAAACCGCATTTGACATAAAAGTTATGAATATGTACAGGTACAGTATGTGTGTCAGTCCTGTCCAGGGAGTGATGTTGTCGCAGCAGCCGTGTTGTCTGAAACGGGGGGGGTTCATTAAAAGTGAACAAAAGGCAGGGACGGGAGGTCTTTCTCTGAATTCTTGTGAGGATTTGGTGGTGGAGAGACTTCTGGGTAGATGGGCTCAGCTTTCATGGAAGTCAGTGGGTGAATTGACTGTGATTATGTGTGTGTGCGACTGTGGATATGACAATTGTGTGTTAATTTTTATGTGCATGCGTGACTGATCTGCTGCAGTTGTGTGAATGTGTGTGACTTTAGATTGTGTGGCACAACTGCTGGAAGGTCAAGCGCTGATTTGAAGACCTTAGCGGCGGACTTTAGGGCCACTTGACTGCGGCATGCATGCGTTCGTGCGTGCGTATTCTGTACACCAAGCAGGGAATGTTTGTCCCAATATTTGCAGCAGACCCTGTGGCCCTCCAGGTCCAGGGCAGTGGCGTGTCCAGACTGTTTTGACTGGGGTGGCCCAAGTGGGGCACTGACTTATGCAGGGGTGACATGAAGTTGAAAAAAAAGCTGAGACCAGTTCATTTATTTCGTGGACCATGGGGAAAAAAAATGCAAAAAAAGGTTGGGGACCGCTTCTTAAATGTTGCGCCCTTCGGAATTTTGCCCCGGTGCGCCCGCAGCATCTGGGGTGGCACCTGGGGTGGCCAATCAGATTCCAGGGGTGGCACATGCCACCCTAGGCCACCCCCTAAACACGCCCCTGGTCCAGGGGACCCCTGGTATAAACTTTCCCTTTCTCTGACACCACAGGCTGCTGCTGCACTCCAATACAGAATCTATGGATGTGTGTGAGAGAGTGTGTTTGTTGTAGAAGAGACAAGCATATGTAACCTAAGTAAACCATTAAAACATTTGTTATTTTTGGAATTTGTGCATAGATTGGCTGGCTTGTACACATCCATGGCTGCAGAGTGTCAGTGACTGAAAAGTAGAATAATTATATCTTTATTTTAAGTCCTGATCCACAAACCGTTTCACGGTCCGTCTCACAGCAGTACCGATGTCTATTAATAACCTTGTGTCTGGACATAGACGACTAAAGTGAGTTCTTAGTGTGCACTACCGGGTTTTGTTGAAGCCGACAGTATTTCGTTATTTTGTTGGTCTCAAAAAAGTGGAGTTTAAAATGAATTTCCAACGAAAGCTAAATGAATATTTCTACATAAATGAATTACACGGAATGTATTCTGCATGAGAAATGCGTGGTTAACAAGTACAAAACGTATCTGACCGCAAATAGTTACGACAGCCAACAACGCGCTCTTGACAACGACGATCACTGCCGACATTGACTTTGATCTACAGAGTTCATGGCTAACGTCTCACTCAAACCGGAGTCCTCCTCCTTCTATGCCAGACAACCAGGACGTGCGTGATTTCACGAGCGCGGTTTGCTCTCCAGAGTAACGAAGCACATTCCGTCTCTCCCACAAATGGAAACGCGCGGCGCATTCGGGAACTCGTATTCGGTTAACGGAAGTTCCACTTGAAGTTGTTGTGTACACAGCGATTTCCAACCCACTCGCCCGATGAAATGTCGGCGCTTGAAAAGCAAGGCTCTATTTTTACCTCCGTCACGTACTCACACGCCCAGCTGCGCCTAGTGCTGGCACGAGCTGGACGAGACAAGGACAGTAACCCCCTCCAAAGAGCTCTGTGTCCACAGTGGCCGCGTGCACTCCGCACCTTCTACCAAATTGGTGGATTTTTCATTTATATTTTTCATTTTATTAATTTTTTTTACATTTAACCGACGTTATAGTAATATGTTAGATGTGCGATGAATAGGAAACACAATCGTGCGATGCGGTAAACGGGCCGCTCCTATTATGTTATTTTAAAATGGCATAAAAAAACGGGACTATTAACCAATCTTCCATTGTGTTTCTAAAATATCAAAACACAAACGGTGTTTGCAATTTATGCATGTCCGAATTTACAGACTAGGCTATTGAATGCAAAGGAGAATATTTTCGCTCAATTTAACATAATGAACTTAACTTCGTAAACTGTCAGAGTGTGCGAAACAAGTGTATGAAGAAGGAATGTGTACGCAGATCGCCAGTATCAGCTTTATACGAGTAATGTCTAACGTGCTCGCCGTTTGTCACGACGCAGGGCCGCTTGGAAACTTTTTATGAAGCAGCTAGTCTATATGCACTTCACTTGCATATTTTTTCCTTAAAGCTGCAGTGTCACGCGGACCTCCGGTTGCCAGCATTTTGCGCAGGGCGCGCGCGCACGTACACCTTTAAGGACCCTGCACGATCGCGAGGAGGACACCGCAGGGTATACGCGCAGTAAGAGAGAATGGCGTGGAAGTGGGGGGGAACTGCTCATCGGCAGGATTTGGATTGATCGTTATCACCCTTAACTTTAAACCGCGGCGCAATTGATTGCGACGGATCCATAGTTCTCTTAAGCACGTGAGCAGCGGTTGTCTGTGGCAGCAGGTGCTTAGAGCCCCACCGTTTCGCTCCCACTTTCATTCCCTATCATAGGCTCTCTCCCTCTCTCTCTGTCTCTCTCTCTATCTATATATATATAAAACATGCTTTGCTGTCCGACAGGAGACTGAAGTCACCCGGCGACTTTAGCCACTAATCGCCAG
>JAINUG010000266.1:422500-480000 GCA_029706075.1 Aldrovandia affinis | reverse complement strand
AGCAGCTGGGGAATCGAACCCCCGGCCGTAGTGGGCAACCTGCACTCCGGGCAAGTGCCTTTACCGCTCCCGCCACCTGGGGGCCCCCTCTTTCTCTCGTTTTTAATTCTTTCTTCCCTCCCGTATCGCTCCGTTTCCCCTTCCTGTTGGGTGGGTCACACACCACCTCTCTCTTTTGTGAAGTTCCTTCCGTCTCTCTTTTGTGTCTTCTCATGGCTCGTACGTTCTCATACTTTTTCATTTCATGTTTTCCTCTTGTGCATCTGTTTCTTCTCTGTGTCAAGCGTTTGTTTACTTTTCCAAAAGGCCCAGAGAGGATTTCCTGTGTTCCTGTAAAACACTGCACAGCACCACATCACAACTATGTCACGAGATGCCACTGATAACCATCCCTCTCTTCTTTCTCTCTCTCACCTCATCTCTTCCTCTCTCTCCCTTGTTCTCCTGTCTCTCTTTCTCTTTCTCTCTCTCTATGTCCCTTTCTGCCATGTTTCCTATCTCTCTCTCTCTCTCTCCCTTGTTCTCCTATCTCTCTTTCTCTCGCTTCCTTGTTCTCCTCTCTCTCTCTCTCTCTCTCTTGTTCTCTCTCTCTCTCTCTCTCTCTCTCTCTCTCCCTTGTTCTCCTCTCTCTCTCTCTCTCTCTCTCTCTCTCTCTCTCTCTCTCCCTTGTTCTCCTCTCTCTCTCTCTCTCTCCCTCTCTCTCTCTCTCTCTCTCTCTCTCTCTCTCTCTCTCTCTCTCTCTCCTTGTTCTCCTCTCTCTCTCTCTCTCTCTTTCGCTCCCTTGTTCTCCTCTCTCTCTCTCTGTCAGGGCTCACAGGAGGGTTCATTGGGACTCCTGCAGACATGGTTAATGTCAGGTGAGAGAAAAGAAACAGAATGGTACTATTTAAAAAGCTGAACAATAACAGGACAGAAGCAACATATATGAACATATCCTCAAGTTTAAACAATAATGAACTTAAATTCTTCATAGGATAAATATCATCATGTCAGCACTGTTTTGGGCATGCAAAAGGTGTTAAGTATTGAAATTGCCATGTGCTCCAGAAAGACTGCTATGTGGATCCTCTCCACTAGGTGGCAGTGATGTATTATATTTTGCTGCCAGTGGTTCTGTGATTGTATAAACTGTGCTCCATACAGAGACATGACATGACCCCTAAAATGACCATCCTGTGCCTAAGGACTTACACACCTCAATAAAATGGTTCACATTCAACACCTTTATCTCACACCAATCTGCAATCCAGTGGATATTTAGCACACTAAGTCCTGTAAGCATGTTGAAATTGTGATGTCATTATATAATGGATCTGTATAAGACATGTAGGTATCTAGTACAATATATATTTAATATTTAATATTTAATATTAATATAATATAAATCATATTTATATTATTAAATATATTCATAATAAGGCCATATTTAAAACATAGTTTTATCCGTACCTAAAATATGTTATTTATGAAATATTATTTATGAAATATTGAAATATTTGTAAAAGTATTCTTTACATGGGAAACTCTTCTTTCAATTTTTTGATATTTTGTTGAGGGCCCCTGGCACTAGGGGTCCCCAGTTTAGGAACCCCCTGAACTTATTGGCTGTGGGGAATTTTATTGTGGATTGGGGCTTTGTCACCACTGGGTTGCAGGTTTGATTCCATTTATTAGAAACGTAATGTAGTCCTTTTTTAAGTGTGATTTGGGTTTGTGGTCAGTGCTGTTTCTCTCTCTTCTAGGATGCAGAACGATGTGAAACTGCCACCGGAGCTCCGCAGGAAGTGAGTTTAATTTTGCGTTCCAATCGAGTGAGAACCAGCGCACTGCCGCCCCCTGCTGGAGAGACAACACACTGCAAATGTCCTGTCATGGTCACTTCTCATAGTTCTGTATGACCTAATCGATTCTTTGTCCGTCCGTCTTGCAGTTACGCTCACGCTCTGGATGGCATGTTCCGTGTCTTGAGGGAAGGTAAGAAAGAGGGCAACATACTGGCGCTATGTGGTGTGTGTGTGTGTGTGTGTGTGTGTGTGTGTGTGTGTGTGTGTGTGTGTGTGTGTGTGTGAGTGTGTCCTCTGTATGTATATACACATGAGAGTATGTGTGCTTTGTGTGTATATATGTGTGTATATGCATGTGTGAGTGTGTGGGTCAGTCTATCCAATGATTGTGTGTGTGTGTGTGTGTGTGTGTGTGTCCTCTGTATGTATATGCACGTGAGAGTATGTGGGTCAGTCTATCCTATGATTGTGTGTGTGTGTGTGTGTGTAGCGAGTGTGTCCTCTGTATGTATATGCACGTGAGAGTATGTGGGTCAGTCTATCCTATGATTGTGTGTGTGTGTGTGTGTGTGTGTGTCTGAGTGTGTCCTCTGTATGTATATGCTCTGTATGTATATGCATGTGAGTGTGTGTGTGAGTATGTGGGTCAGTCTATCCTATGATTGTGTGTGTCTCCACAGAGGGACTGAGGAAACTCTTCTCTGGAGCCACTATGGCCTCCAGCAGGGGAGCGCTGGTGACTGTGGGACAGGTGAGGCATGCTGGGAGTTAGTTATGATGGGAGTGAGGCATGCTGGGAGCAAAGCCACAGATTATGTATGTCATATATATATATACATAGTGAGATCCAAAGGTCTGAGTCCACTACCAAGATCTGTTTGTTTTCATCGTTCCTCAAAAACTAACACAACATTTTTACTCGTGTGGTATTTGTTCTTCAAGAATGTCACAAAACACTGATACAATTAAAAAATGTTTGTTTGAGAAAGGATGGTATGAAATTGGAATATCTGTAAATGTATTTTTTGCACACCATTGCCTTTCATATCCTCAAAATGTTGTGACACCTTATTCTTAATTTAAGGTTTAATACACAAACATTCCTAATACACAGTGCGAGTTGTTTTGGTCTTGTGACAATTAATACTGGATATTGATGCAATTAATATGGTCTTCTATGTGTCCTCGTTGCTACTACAGGCGCTTGTAAAAGGAAATTTCCTTGGTTGCAGAGGTTTTTGCAGCTGTTTGTAATTATGTCATCAGAGTTTAGTGAAGTGGTTAGAGGTCAAATCTTTCTCCTGAGTAAACAGTTTGTGTTACTTTTTGATGAATGATGAAAACAAATAGATCTTAGTAGTGGACTCAGACTTTTGGACTCCACTGTATGTCATATTCTTAGCATTGGAAATTCTGTCTCTGCTACTGTTGTATCTTAAAGTGTTCTGATTTGCTGGCTCATTATGAATATTCATGAAGGGAAGTGGTTGAAGAAAGCCTACTTAGTAATATTAACAGAACCTCCTAGAAGAAAATTGTATAGAGCATGGATGCAATGTAGGAGCTGTCCATCTGGCTTGTCTATAAAAATCTGTGGTGATGCAAGCTGGGAGGGATGTGCATACTGGGAATGAAGCATGCTGGGAGTGAGGTCAATATTTAGAGTCAAATTGCAAGATAGGGGTGTTGTATTTTTTAGATATCTATCTTACAGTGTTTACTTTTAATCTGCATGATATACTAACTGTCACTCTTTCCTGTGTGTGTGTGTGTGTCCAGCTCTCCTGCTATGACCAGGCCAAGCAGCTGGTCCTGGGCACTGGGGTCATGTATGACAACATTCTCACCCACTTTCTGGCCAGCTTCATCGCCGTGAGTCAGCCACTCCTGCACCCTTAGGGTAACAGTCATCGCATCGTGACTGAGACACTTTCTCCACCAATGAAACAGACTGAGGCCGATTTATAACTTTGAATACAAGATATGTATATGAGTTTTTTATTTATTTTCTCTCTCTCTCTTTCTTTCTCTTTCTTTCTCTCCCTCTGTCAGGGAGGTTGTGCCACCTTCCTATGCCAGCCCCTGGATGTGATGAAGACCAGGCTGATGAACTCTAAAGGGGAGTATGTGGTAAGTCAGGCTGAGTGTGTGTGTGTGTGTGTGTGTGTGTGTGTGTGTGTGTGTGTGTGTGTGTGTGACACAGTCATACCTCTTTCCCTGCACCCATCTCTGTCTCTATCCCTATGCCCTCTTAGCCATCTTTGCTTCCCACCATCTATGAATGAATGAACATTGTAATTATATGGCGTTTTTTCCCCCCCAAGGAACCCAAAGTGCTTTACAATGAGCAGCACCCACCTGGGTGAACATGACAGCAGCCATAGTGCGCCAGTACAAACTCACTACACATCAGACACACAGTGGAGAGGCAAGGAGGGGGGGAATGAATGAATGAATTCCATGTATGTATATACTGTATATATATTGTCTTGGTTGGGAATTTGGCCAGGACACCGGGTTAACACCCTACTCTTTTTCTAAAAGCGCCATGGGATCTTTTATGACCACAGAGAGTCAGGATCTTGGTTTTTACCATCCCATCTGAAGGACGGGTTCTACGTACCTCCATCTATTCCTTCACCCTCCCCCTCTCTCTTTCTTCCTCTCCCCTTTCGTGAGGCGGCGATTGCAGCCCTCCTCCAGTCTGTAACTCTGTGTCTTTGCTTCAGGGAGTGATGCACTGTCTGACAGATACAGCCAAACTGGGACCCATGGCCTTCTACAAGGTAATGACTACAGCACTACTACAATAGTACAATTACTGCAGTACTCCCCTGAATATTACTACAGCCTTCTGCAAGGTCATTAGTGCAGTATTACTACTAGAGCCTGACGAATGTCAGATTTTTTAATTTATCGTTTTGTCTGATGCCAATTCCAGTTTTGGGTAATAAGTCAACCAAAATATCTTAGCCAAAATTTTGTGCAAAAAAAAAATTAAAAAATTACAAATATTTTCAAACTTTTTCTAAATAAAATTTTCACTATTAGAACATTGAACTAGAATTATACTATGAATGAGCATACAAGTAAATAAAAGGTTGGGCTCTAATTTCTAGGGCCTTGTTTCTGTTAATACCAGCTGCAACTGATTATCTAATCCCGTTCCAGGGCCTTGTTCCAGCTGTAGCTCATTACCCAATCGCATTCCAGGGCCTTTTTCCAGCTTTAGGTCATTGCCCAATCGCATTTCAGGGCCTTTTTCCAGCTTTAGGTCATTGCCCAATCCCATGCCAGGGCCTTGTTCCGGCAGTAGATCATTGTCCAATCCCAGTGCCAGGGCCTTTCTCTGGCTGCACCTGATCATCCAATCCCGTTTCAGGGCCTGGTTCCGGCCGGCATCCGCCTGGTGCCTCACACGGTGCTGACCTTCATCTTCCTGGAGCAGCTGCGGAAGTACTTCGGCATCGCCGTCATCGCCTGAGCACGACCTGTGACCCGTGACCTCTGACCTCCGTCGGCCATGTCCACTGCCTTTCCTGTCCCCCCCTCCCACGCTCCACCAGGGTGGACAGGCAGGGGGCAGCAGAGAGCATCCCCACCCCACCCAGTCTCCCATCTCCGGTGTCCGGGCCATGGCCATGACTCCACATGAAACGGGCACAGAACGCTCAGCAGTCGATGGCGCACGGACACACGCTTGAGTGGAAAACACAGGACAGCGTGCGGCGAGGGTTCACCTAGTTTATTTTCTCATGGGAGAGCGAGCGAGGCAGCGGTCGACAGCGGCGGTATGGGGCGCGCAAGGCGGACGGAGGGCCCAGAGTGAGGCGTGAAGGACGTGGCCGTTTCACAGCCGGGCTGCCGCGCCCCTTGACCCCGCCCCCGACTCCGCCCACTGCAGTGCGATTGGCCGTATCTGAGACAGAGGAAGTGCGGCCCCCCCAGCTGATCAGCCGCAGACACTGGAGCGTCACGGAGCTGACTGATCTCAGATCAGCGATCGATAGATTTACTGTGTGATTACGTTGAGACCATTTTTATTTCTTCCTTTAACCGCGTTTGTCTATTCTTTCCCGAGTTGTGAGTGATATGCTTATCTCAGATTTGTATTTGTGGGATAAAGGGGGGGAACTCAACAGTACCAAACTTAGAGTATTTCTGAAATGAGGTCAAATTTGTGGCGCTGGTGGTCAGTGATGGACACGCGGCTTGTTTTTATATATATATATATATTTGCATTTGCATAGCGGACGCTTTTATCCAAAGAGACTTAGTGAATGCATACATTTTCAGTATATGTGGCCCCAGTGGGAATCAAACCTCAGCCTAAGCGTTGCCAACGCCACGCTCTACCTACTGAGCCACACAGCACCACTACGTTTGTACGTTTTTGGTGTGAGAGAGATCATAGATGTAGGGGTCTACCCACAAAATGGAAGCTATTTAAAGATATGAAGTAGTTTATTGCCTGTTAACAGCTGAGCTCCAGCCCTCACACGCTCACACACACACACACACACACACATACACACAAACATACACTCTAACTCATGTTGTTGTTTTTGCCTGGTGTCAAAGAAATGTGTGAAAAAGTATTATAGGTGAGTGTTCATTTCAATTCATATTTTTATTTCGAATTATTGTTCCTGGTTTTAATCTTTCGCAATCATTCCTTTTTGTGTTATACTGGACATTAGTGATGGGAGGTTATCCAAACCCCTTAATGGGTAGAGCTACAATGACCTCACAAACACTGACTCATCTGAGCCAATGAAAAGACAGTTGACCATGGTTGGGTAAAATCATTGATGGGACATGGTAGCCCCACCCATTTTGGGCAGTTGAAGCCTCATAGGTCTTTCAAACTGGCAGAGCAATTGTGCAATTTTAATTCGCTCCTCACTGTTTTCAGTGGATGTACGCATAACAGGGTTCCCATGCGTCATGGAAAAACCTTGAAAATTAGTCTGTCATGGAAATATCATGGAAATGGATGAAAAAGCTGTATGTCATGGACATGTTTTTTTCTTCTTTTCTGATAACGTTACCACAAAATGTCTGTTCCCCTGCCGCCGTTGTTGCCACCTGCCACAGCTGTTCTCACACACACACACACACACACACACACACACACACACACACACACACACACACACACACACACACACACAATGAGATGTATATTTGCACTGGCAACAAAACGTGTTAAGTTACAATCCATTTTTGAAAACCATTGAAAACCTTAATTTGGAATTGAAATGTCATGGAAATGTCATGGAAAATGGAAAGTTGATTTGAGTGGGAACCCTGGTATAAGCAGTATGTATGTATAGCCAAGTTGTAGTTATTTGAACTTTAATTGTTGCGCTTGATGATGTGGACACAACCAACCAATCACAAATTGAGAAGAAATATCTTAACAGGATGGCAGACAGTTGAGTGGTGTAACCCGGCTCTTTGCAGGAGTCCCGTTTGGGGGTGGTGATTGGCTGTCACCCCCAGGGGAAGGGTGGGGGGAGCTGGCACGCACCCTCTGTGTGTGTCGGAGTGATGCTTGACGTCTTGGTGGGTTCTGGAGGAGGTGGGGGAGGGGTCGTTGAATTATAATAGGGTACAATTGGACACCAAAATGCGAGAAAAAAACAATACATGTTTTACTAATTGAAAAGATGTCAGACAGCACTGGTGGAAAAGTCCAACTTGAATGCGCGTTCTTGTAATGCCATCTACGTTTAGGTTTGTTAAAAATATTTTCACTCATCCTGTGATTGGTCAGCTCAGCCGTGTCCTCAGAACTTGTTGAGAGTCCGTCCCTCTCCCGTTGTTTCTGAAAAATGTCCTGTCTGTTGCATGCCATGTCTTCCTCTGGCCTACAGGGGGCACTGTGGCACCAGGGAGGCAGAGGTGGTGACAGTTGGCTGAACTGTGACTGAGTGCGAGTGTACAGACTCCCTTTAGACCTAGGTCAGACCACATGCAGACCGACTGCAGTCCATAGGCAGACCGCACACAGACCGAGTGCAGACAGCCCAGCACATGCAACTCAGAGAATATATCCTGTTTTCTCACAAAGCAGCTGTCTGGATGCAAACTGGACAGAGAAAATAAACACTGTCGGTGTTGCGAAAGTTTTTTCTCCCTGCTATTTTCTAGAGATTGTATGGGGTTTTGGAATTAAAGTACTTTAAAAATATATATGTGGAAGATGTTTCTGTCTTTTAAGACAATTTTTTTAAAGAATTTGTTCCCATTTTCTCCCAATTTAGTAGCCAATTACACCCTCTATTTTTCATGTCAATCCCCCCTCCCCTCATATTGTGAGTTCGCTGCCGTAGCCTTGTGACCGGCAGTGACAGAGGTGAAGTATTGTCTCCTCCGAGCCGGCACTCGCCAAGCCGTTGCCCATAACACCGGACAGCCGATTGCCGCCCCCTAGTGGCATCCCGGCCAGAGGCGACTCTGGCGCAGCCGGTGGAATCGGCTCAACTTTTTAAATGTGATGTAATAATCAGCCATATATTTTGGGGAGAGAGTGCAAGGAATGCAACATCCTTCATTAATCTGACAGGTTAGTCCTCTGTAAGGCTTCTGTTGTCAAGACAACTACATTCCAAACAAATCAAATAGTTTCTCACTCGCTCTCTCCCTATTTGTCTCGCATCCATACTCCCCCCTCTAATTACTGTACTACTATATACAGATAACTCTTAAAGAACTGTTTTGTTGATGGTGGTGGCCTGCAAATGTCTACGCACTGATCTCGTCCTCAATTAATGCGTAAGTCGCTCTGGATAAGAGTGTCTGCTAAATGCAAAGTGTAAAAATCTTGGGCTCAGCTGAAGCCTGTTTCTTGAACTGTTTTGGATGGTGGTGGATGTCTCAGAGCTGTTCAATTGGGATGAGATGGCCAAGGCATATGTTTACATCATTTTCATGCTCATCAAACCATTCAGTAACCTCTCGTGCCCTGTGCATGGGGGCATTGTCATCCTGGACGAGACCACTCCCCTCAGGATATAAAAGCTTCACCATAGGATGAAGGCGATCACTCAGAATGGCTTTGTATTTAGTGGCGTTTACCTTGCCCTCTAAGGGGTCAAGTGGACCTAAACCATGGCAGGAAGATGCACCCCACACCATAACAGAACCTCGAGAACCCTTAATTTGCTCAAGTGCTCCTTTTATTTTGCCAGTTGCCTGTATTTACGCACTATATATGTTGTACATAGTACATTAGAAACAAACAACAGACATATTTAAATCAATTAACATATACTATATCTAGCTAATTGTTTCTCTCAAATGCTTTATCCATCTCCCAGACCATCACTGTCCTTTTCCTTTTCCCTCCTTCTCTCCCCTCTCCCCTCTCTCTCTCTCTCTCTCACCTCATCTATCTCTTTCTCCCTCATTCTCCTATCTCTCTCTCTCTCTCTCTCTCTCTCTCTCTCTCCCTTGTTCTCCCCTTCCCTTTCCCCTCTCCCTTGTTTTCACTCCCTCCCTCTCTCTCTTGTTCTCTCTCCTCTCTCTCTCTCTCCCTTGTTCTCCTACCCCTCTCTCCCTTGTTCTCCCTTGTTCTCTCTCTCTCCCTTGTTTTCCTATCCCTTTCCCTCTCTCTCCCCCTTGTTCTCCTAAAAACCTGAATGGTGCTATTTAAAAAGCTGAACAAAAACAGGACAGAAGCAACATATACGAACATATCCTCAACATGTTCTAAGTTTAAACAATAATGATAATAAGTCCTTTTAATCTTAAGTATCTTTAAGAGTAATCAGCTGTCGTGTGCAGAATACTAAGGATCAGATTAGCTAGTTAGCTAGCTAAGTGAATTATCTCCCATGTTTGATTGGTTGATAGGGTTGTTGGTCCCGGTACAGCAAATTATGATGATCCAAGACTATTCCCCACTTGGAAAAATCAGGACAGGTCAGTAGAATACTGACATGTTCTGCAGTTGTGATCATTTCGCTGAAGCGTAGCTTGATTTCTTTTCACTCCTCTGGCAGATTATTTTCATTTTTTCTCACAGTTTTTGAGAAGGCGGTCGCTGAGAAGCCCACCTGCTCCAGTGCCCCCTGAGAAGCCAAGCGCGTCACCCGTCTCCAGGGCAGGGAACCAATAGGTTTTCACCGGCGTGAACCCCGGCAAACTTCTCACACCTCACCTCGCACCTGGGTGACAGATCAGGTGGCGAAAGGTTAGAGAACAGTGAATGTGACAGCAGGCTTCGTTAAGCCCGGCAGCGCTGCTGGTTTGGAGGATCGCCCTGGGCGATGGGAGCCAGAGGGGTCAGGACAGAGAAGAGGCGAGACCGCGAGGAGCGGCTGCCGGGCGCCCGGAGTCAGTTTGCCAGAGGAGGCGGAGCGGAGGGGTCTGGCTGGGGTGTGGGGTGTGATGAGTGTCTGGAGATAAAGGGGAGCAGTTCCTCTAGTCTAGCCGATGGCTATGAACCAGGAAGAAGGGCTGGGAGGAGCTAACAGCACTGGAACCTCGCACACACAGAACCAGGGATGAAGGAGGTGAGAGGAGCACCTACCTTGGGAGTCATTCACCGCAGTTTCAGAATGATACATGTGTAATACAACATTCATCCAGTAGGAGGACTCTGAACCCGAGAGAACATGCACATCTATCCTGGTATTTATGTTCCCATAAAATATCGCCCTGTATATGTGAGACAAGCCTAAAGAACATCTGGAATTTCAGACACTCTGGAATGTTAAGGATTCCAGGGTTCTAGAATGTCAGGCACGCGCACAGTGATCCAGTTTCTGCAGGACGGTGGAAATCCACATCAAAGGGAACGCCTAGGTGTACATTAGTCATTTCATATCAAAGGTCCCATCAATCCCCACTGTGGGAAGAGTGCCTGTATCACCTTCCCAATGAACGAGACAAGGGAGAAAATAAGCCGTGCGCTTTTGATTGATGAGTTCAATCGCGTAGAAAGGAAAAGCGAGGGAGACTGGCGGAGATGGGCACAGCGAGTCACTTAGCAATGATCTGGATCCATTTGCCAAACATGGTTTGGCAATTAGCTCCAATTTCAGACCATTTGGCGAGCGCCGCTCTTTCTAAAAGTGTCAGGACAGAGCTCGTTAATGCGTCCCCGGCAATTTCAGACATCAGGAACGCGCCTGGTTAAGAGAAAAACGGGACGTAATTGGAGGCAGTCGACGTGTATGGAACTACGCTCGCCCACCACTGAGAAACAGACAGCGTAAGAGAGAGAGAGAGAATGAGAGAATACGTACTAGGGGCAGCGGGCAACCAACCAACACTGGTTACCTCTACAGACATATAATAATTCATACATTGTAATTATAATCATGTGAATTCAATTAATTATATTACAATTTCTAAGCTCTTATGTTATGTAATAAAACAAAACAACAAAAAAACAATGTTTATTTTCTCATGTTTACTAGTTGAAATGTATACTTCAAACATTCAAGCAGGTCCAACATTCAAATTCTGAAATAAAGTTTTTACAATAGCATCGTGCAAAAATGTGTAGGGTGATATCAGCTAAATTGGGCCACCTTTTGGTTAATCGCTTGGGAAACTTAGAAAAAAGCAATGTATGACATTGAATTGTGTTTTTATGGTTAATAAGGACTGTTTTTAATATTTTTGTGTTGAATTGATGTAATAAAATATAATTGTTCAGGCCCTACAGCTTTTGAAAACATCAGCTGTCACATTTTTTTAGATGAGCAGTGTTCAGGTAAAATGGGCCGGCTGATCAGCTAAAATGAGCCACTCAAACTGTAAAGCGAAACAGAGTCATTTCTCATAAAATAATCGAATCATCTTTAAATCTCAACACACTAAAACATTGCATTTAAATAACATTAAATGAACTCATGAAGAATAACATTAAAGCATTAAGAATTCATAAAGAATAACATTAAAATTAATTCATGAAGTACCAATTACTTTAGGAACTCATTTTGGAACATGAATGTGTCTGTGCATGTGTGTGTGTGCGTGTGTGTTTGTGGTGTGTGTGTGCCTAACTATGCAGGCTTACACATGCTGAAAATTAAAGCTGACAGTCTGCACTACAACTTCATTGTCGTTGTATCCTTTCAATCTCAAAGTGCTAGAGTACAGAACCAAAATAACAACAAAAATTGTCACTGTCCAATAAATAATGCTCACTGTGCATTCAGTAAACCAGTAAACAAGCTGTAGCAAATCACACATGTAGCGAGCTATCGCACACGCGCACGCAGTAATACGAGCGACCGCACACCGCACGCAGCAATACCAGCGATCGCACACCCGCACGCACGCAGCAAAGGGGAAGCAGGAATAAACAAACAGTGTCGGACCCCTCAAAATAACACAGTAACGAGCAATTCCTTCCTTGTCTGTGCGCGCCTTCCAGCGTGAGTGTCTCGGATGGCGAGGCTCAGCCACATGCATCACCAAGGCCGACAGGACAATGGGCAGAGCTATGCGTTTTTCACACGCTCTGCTTCGGTGGAACCAGGTTAAAAGCATTTGAGGGTCAAAATAAAATAAAAACATGTGACCCCTTGGTCACGTTCAGGATGGCCCGAAAGCGCTCGCGGATACTCGGGCGCTGTCATGGACAGAATGTGTGAAAACACCTTGCAGAAGCTCACATTTGGTCTCACCTGACTATAACACCCAGTTCCAATCGGAATTATGTATTTGAAAAAGTCGCTTTTTGGCCATGCACATCATGGGGTTTTGTGTCGGAAGAAAGATGCCTGGGTCATTCCATGAAAAGGGTGCCTTTTCAATTTTGAAAAGTTGAAATTTAAAATGACATTGATTGTCAATTATTTCATAGCTTTGGAAAAAAACTTGAAGTGACAGGACATTGTATTGTGCCATCTCAGGCTGTATAATTTCATCTTTTATAAGTGATTTTCTTCTAAATGTTTTGGATATGTTGTCAACCCTGTTACAGACATATTCATTAATATATGACAAGTTTTCTAAAAGAAATATCTGGTAAATGGTACTTACATGAAAAGTACTTTGGTCCCTCTCTTCACTGAGTTCATTTTCAGATTGTGAATGTTTTTTCAAAATATTATATTTTTAATACTGATTATGGCAGGGCAATTTATTTTCAGGCGACGATCATGTATACAGGGAAAAAACTGCATTTAAAAGAGAACACTTCCCAGCATGTCCAAGTCCATAACCTAACATTGTTCTTTTTACCCAGTCAAGGGGTAAAATGCCATTTGATTGATCATTTCAAATTTTTTGATCAAATTAATGCATGTAACAGGGTTGACACCATGGTAACAGGACTGACTGCAGTTTCATGCATGTAGTCGAATCTATAATGGACACAATGAGCACATACGTTTGCAACAAAACAATATACGATTTTAGTGACATATTGAATATGTTCATATTCATTATTAACATATTGAAATAAATGTAAACATATTATTGTGTATATGAATGCTACAAACAATTCCATAGGATAGACACATTTAAAAGTGAGGGCATTAACACAGTACCCATATAACAACAGTTTTTTAACAGTCTGTCTGTCTGTTTCAGACAGACAAGAGAGCACTTTAACAGACAGAGAACAGTTTGCCATGCAAACTCAGGCATCGTCTTAACATAAATCGTTTTTGCTTTTTGACTTTGTGTTTGGTTTTGGTCTGCTTTCTGCTGGTGGTGATTCGGCTTACATCATCACGCTTGAAGAACAATCTCACACAATTTTTGAATCCATCAGCCAATCGCATGGTTTTTTGTCGTGTGAATTTGGAGAGGTCTTGGCCAACATTTGCAATAATACATTTTACATTTTAAGCATTTAGCAGACGCTCTTATCCAGAGCGACTTACAAGATGTGCATTAATACATGGTATGATCAATCATTCATCAATCATAATGATAATTAAGGTGTGAATAATTGTGACATCCTTTTGGGGGAAGAAAATATTACTTGTTAAACAAAATATTTTTCTCTGAGAAATTGAATTAATATAAAATAACAACATTTCCCCATTTTTGATCACACAATATAACTCATTATCTGTAATGTTTATTTGATGCAACCTTTTTTGCTCATCTTTATCAAGGGTGTGAATAATTTTGGAGTTGTCTGTAGGCTATATATACACATACACACCACACACATCTACACACACACACACACACACACACACACACACACACACACACACACACACACACACACACACACACACACACACAGGCACACACCTCTTTCAAATGTGCAGAGGAAATGACAGTATTGAGTGGTGTTGAGGCTAACCAGCGCTTTATTGCATCAATGAATTGAATTAATCTAGCGATTCAATTACAAACAAATCGTTTTGGGGACAGAGGTTTGCAAGCCGGGTTTAGCAGCAAAACTCCCTCTGACATAAAAGTCTCTTCGGTCCAAGCCAACCGTTTCTGTGTGAGAACAGGATCTGACGCTAATCGCGAGGCCGAGGTGCGAGAAAAACAATTTCCTGCCGGTTAATGAGTTTGCATATAGATCTGGTAATGGCAGCGATGGACGTAAGCACTAAAAATAAACTGGTCTTCAGAGGGCTGCGGGTTGTATTAAACTGGATTGAGCCTGTCCTGTTAACGTCGGCGATGTTCAGAAAAACGCACGCGCACATTTCGGCCGACGCACACCTTTTGTTCTTTTTTTCTTTTGACGTTGCGCATGTGCATGTGCACGTGAGCGTGTCTATACGTATGTGTGCGTGTGTATGTGTGTGTCTTTGTATGTGCACATAAGTAAGTGTGTGCATGTGTGTGTGCCTGTGTGTGTGTGTGTGTGTGTGTGTAGGTGTGTATATCTATCAGTGGTGGACGAAGTAGGCACAAAACCCTTTACTTCAGTCAAAGTAAAGATACCCTGATTAAATATTATTCCAGTAAAAAAAAGGACTTTTAACTTTTTGCCTTTGAAATATAGGGGAGTGAAAGTAAAAATGGAAAAACTTAAGTAAGCACAGATACTTGAAAAATGTACTTAAGTACAGTAATTAACTTTAAATTAAATTAAGTAAAACAAATGTACTTCGTTACTGTCCACCACTGATATCTATGAGCCATTCTATGTGCATGTGAGTATGTATGTGTACAAGTGTGTACATATATGATTGCTTGTGTGTGTGTCTATGAGTCTGCATATGTGCATGAGAGTGAGTGTATATGCATGTGTGTACATGGTTTTGTGAGTGTGATTGGGTATAATATGTGCAGCATGTGTGTCTGTTTTTGTGTGCATGTGTGTCAAGAGTATGTGTGAGTGTATGTATTTATGTGTGTGTACATGCATGTGTGTGTGTGTGTGTGTGTGTGTGTGTGGAGTTTGGTCTATTTGATGTTGTGTCTGTTGGTTATCTCCCACTGTTAGTTCACTGTTGGTTATCTGCAGTACTAGTTCACTGTTGGTCATCTGCCAGTTGTTTTCCTTCTTTTACACGTGCCTTGTTTTCTCCTTTTCTCCTAAACATTTCCCTTTGGGTTTCTCAGAGGAGGACAGAAACGCTTCCTTTAAAGCAAGCGCCCACAAACTCAACCACAGCCATGACCCATGCACTTTTCAGAATTTTGCATGGTCACAGAGATTACTCTGCAGGGGAAATATAGAGAGCAGAAACCCAATCCAGACACTCAAGTAGGGAGCAGGGGATGGATAAAGGACATTTTGTTTCCGATTTTTCTCCCAATTTGGTATCCAATTACACCCGCTATTTTCATGTCAACCCCCCCTCGTATTATGAGTTCGCTGCCGTAGCCCTGTGACCGGCGGTGTCGAAGGCGAAGCATCGTCTCTTTCGAGACGGCACTCGCCAAGCCGTCGACCGTAACTCCGGCAACCCAGAGCCACTCCTGTACGCAGCGAACATCCTGTCGGCTTCCCTCCCCACCTCCCTGGGGCAGACAGCCAATCGCCGCCCCCCGGTGGCACTCCCGGCCAGAGCCGACTCTGGCGTGACAGGGAAATCGAACCCCGGTCACCGTGGCCAGCGTCGAACGTTGTAACCACTGGACCACGTGGGAGGCCATAACGCGTTTCCTGAGCCCAAGGAAAGGAGGCGAGGAGAAACGGTGGAACGGAAAAGAGACACTCGCACAGAAGGGGCCTGGAGCAGCAGACGCAGTCACGCGCGTTCCTGTTGCCCGGTGGTGCTGACGTCCCCCCTGCTACAATTAGAGAGCAGCAGTATTGACAGACAGGCGATTGGATTAGCAGCCGTGAGCGTGACGCTTTTCAAAATGGCTGCGCTCAGGTTTATTGGCACCATTCAGTCAGGCTAACTGAGATAGATGCAGGGCTGCTTTCAAACGAGAATCACAGCGATCCAACCAGCAACGGGGGGGCTATTCTTATCCCTGGCGCAGAGCTGCTGAATGTGTCTGTGTGTGTGTGTGTGTGTGTGTGTGTGAGAGAGAGAGAGAGAGAGAGAGCATGTGTGTTTGAGAGTCTGCGAGTGTGTGCATGTCTTTTTGTGTGTGTGTGTGTGGGTGGGGGGGTGCTTCAGGTCCCTGGGTCTTGCATGTATGTGCCCTTTGTCTGTGTGTATCTCTGTGCATTAGGAGTGGTAGCCTCATGTTGCTAAAATTGCAGATCGTCTGGCTTGTGCCACCAACATGTGCTCGGACACACCTGCAGAAAGGACGCTTGGCGCTCCAGCCATTTGCGAGTTTTCCGAGCGCACGGGAGATTCCGCAAGAGCACGTGCCTCACCTCGGCTTTGATACGACTCCAGGACTCCCGTCTCGTTTTGAGAGGGTTTAAATGTTTACGGTTTAAATTTAAAACGCTCCCTCTACCTCGTCAACCTCTTTAAGGCCACATCACAATCATCCGATCAGTGAGTTTTGCTCCCTGAAAAAATAATAATAGTACAACCCCACGGCAAAATGAGTCACTGAGTACCAGGAGAAAGATTCCTCCTGTGAAGTCTTGCTGGGTGTGTTCATTCTATCATGAAATCTGTGTTATGAGTGTGTGTGTGTGTGTGTGTGTGTGTGTGGGTGTGTGTGCTTGCAACAACAGGTTATTTTCCTCTTGTTTGATTGTGTATTTCTGTGAGACAAGTGTTTTATATGCGAGTAAGAGCAAATGAGAATGTGGTCACGATGTTATAACGAGAACAATGTGTCTATATCATTTCAATCTCTCTCTTTGGGTAGCATTCTTCTCAGGCTGCCATTCAGGGGGGATACAAAGCAACGTGGAGAGAAAGGGGAGCGATGGTGTAGTTGAGTGATTGAAAGACGGAATGAAAGTGAGTGAGCGAGATATATAAATGTCGAAGAGAACTCAGGCTAAACGTATGAGGTGAGGTTTGCTGTGTGAAAATGGCCTAGTTCTGCTAATGCCTGAAATGAAGCGCTGCGGAAGAACATTTTTCTGCTGGAATAGTACTGTCGACGCTTTGCCCTGGCGGTTCCTTAGTTCACCAAAAGTAAAGAAATGGCCAGATCTCAAGAAAGGCAGAACATAAATAATTCAATTGAAATAGTTCAATATGCCTTTGTCTGACTGTTTGTATATTTTATTTAATCATATTCCATCAATAGTAAATGTATTTTCGCTTAAATCAGGAAGCTTTTTGTACAAATAAATTGCCATCAAAACAGCACCACATGACTGCGAAGTGTACAAACTTGGTTCTGTACTTAGCTGACTCCTGTGTTAGCTCAATTCAGAGGGTTGTGGGCTTCAACTCTGAGCAAGGCACAGCTGAGAAAGAAATTCAAGCGTAACGGCTACAGTACGTATCCAACTCTGTCAATGGACACAATGCAAGCCGCAGTTCACCATAGATAAAGACATCTGCGCTAGGACAATTAAACAATCATAACTTTTTTTAAACTTACAATCACTCTTTGTTTGGTGCTGAACACAAATGAATAGGGCATTAAGACAAACACAAACTAATAATCAAAATAAATGTATTTGGAACAAAAAAGGATCATCACGCGTTTCCTTCTGTTTTGGGAGCTGGTGTCTGCCGTTGGTGTGTGTGTGAAATGAATGTGTGCGTGTGTGTGTGTACTTGCATGTGTGTGTGTGTGAGTGTGAGTGTGTGCGTGCTCGCATGTGTGTGTGTGTGTGTGAAATTAATGCGCGCGTGTGTGTGTGTGTGTGTGTGTGTGCGTGCGTGCTCGCATGTGTGTGTGTGTGTGTGTGTGTGAAATGAATGCGCGTGTGTGTGTGTGTGTGCGTGCGTGCTCGCATGTGTGTGTGTGTGTGTGTGTGTGAAATTAATGCGCGTGTGTGTGCGTGTGTGTGTGTGTGTGAAATTAATGTGCGTGTGTGTGTGCGTGTGTGTGTGTGTGTGTGAAATTAATGCGCGTGTGTGTGTGTGTGTGTGTGTGTGTGTGCGTGGACTTGCAGCAGTTTGTCAGGCCCTGTTTGCCACGCTGTCTGTCTAACACGCTCTTCTCTCTTTAATTCAATCTCACCACCATTTATTTAATCAAGGGGACTATAGAAATCACCTGGAGCCTGGATACACGAGAGCTTTATATATCGCCTTCAGCTGTGTGTGTGCCTGCGTGCGTGCGTGCTCGCATGTGTGTGTGTGTGTGTGTGTGTTCACACGTGTGTGTGTGTGTTCACGTGTGCGTGTGTGTGTGTGCGTGCTCGCATGTGTGTGTGTGTGTGTGTGTTCACATGTGTGTGTGTGTGTGTGTGTTCTCACGTGTGTGTGTGTGCGTGTGTGTGTGTGTTCGCATGTGTGTGTGTGCTGTGCGCATGTGTGTGTGTGTGTGTGTGTGTGTGTGTTCACATGTGTGTGTGTGTGTGTGCATGTGTGTTAATGTAATGTGCGAGATAAAGCCAGCCCCCACCTCCAGTCAGGAAACCGATGAGCACATTATTGAATAAGTTTGCCCTCGTGTCTGGTTTGGTGGCATGAGGTCAGGCTTACAAGTTCAAATCCGACGGAGATGGGAGTCAAGCTTGTCTGATCCAGTTAATTCCGGTCTGCAGGGTATTGTCCGCAGTGCGGGTTGTTCAGGGTGGAGGGGGCGGGGGGCGGAGGTGTTTAAATACGAGAGCGCCATTCTCCTCCAGCAACCCCTTCCCGCCAACGCTCGACGCAGCAGTGGTATTTGATTCTGGTCCCGGAGGGACGCAGAGCTAATTGAGCGTGACGGCTGAGCATCGAGGAATGGATGATGACCAAAAAAACATGGCCAAAGCCTATGGGAGACAGGCTGACGTGTGCAGTGGCGTCTGTAACCCCCATGTCACAGTAGAAAGTACACGGTGGGAAATGCTTTGAACGAGAGAGTTTATGTGTCTACCTCTCTACAGCTCATAACCTACCTCTTCTGTGGAGCCTCTTGGAAAAGTACAAAGAACGGGCAACTGAACCGGTTCCTTGTATCAAAGTTCCAAGTTATCAAAAAGACTCAAGACACTTAATCTTGTCAAGCTCAGCAAAATGAGACGAAGGGGGTGGGGATTTGATTGAGGCCTTTACATTTTTAAAAGGGATTACTAAAGTGGATGACCGAAGATACCTCTGCCCAGAGAACCAGGTGGAAATTAGGTATGGGTACATTTCCCACTGACAGTAGTAAGACACTAGGAAGTATTTTTCAGCACAGAGCGTTTTCAATACGTGGCACATCTTGCCAGGTCATGTAGTAGAGGCTGAGACCCTTGGGGTGTTCAACACCAGGCTTGACGCAGTGCTGGATACTCTCTAGCCTGGGTTCAATGATGAGCCTCGGTGGGCTGAATGTCCTCTTCCCGTTAAGAACATGTATGTTCTTCTTATTTCCTCTGTCCATCTGCAGGGCCGGTCTGGCGGAGACGGGTTTCGAACCACGTCCCTGATAAGCAGCTAGCACTCCTACAGGACCAGCCAAATACAGGTGCGTTAGGCCGCTACGCTATCCGCCAGCCCCTCTGTCCATCTCCTTTTTTCCATCCCTCCATCCCCCTCCCCCATATCTTCCTCTGACTCCCTCTCTCCCTCCAACTCCTCCCTCTCATCCTCTCGTTCTCTCTCTCTCCGTTGCCCTCCTGTCCCCCCGGAATGTGGGTCTAATGATCGGGCGCTGGGCTCTAAATAAACCTCATTGTTCGACGCCCTTGCGAGTCAGCGGGGGGGGAGTCTGGGGTCTTTGTGCGATGGCTGTGCGGGCCCATTGTGTGCTGACTGCTCTCTGGGAGGAGGTGGGGAGGATTGGCCGGGCCCACGGGAGAAGCTATCGGGGGCCGAAACGGTGGGGGAGGAGGGAGAGGGGCGGCGATGTCGCTGAGAACAGGGCGGAAACTAATCAGAAAGACCCTCTGGCCCCCAGCGCCAGAGAACGGATGATCAGACGCTCGCTGCCGATGCTGGTCCCCGTGTTGGCAGGTTTTCTTTTTGATGTTTGAGGTCGGTTTATCCTTCGGGCGATAAATTAACTTAAAACCATAGACAAAGTATGTCGTTATGAATCAGGGCAGTTTTAATCAGGCCAGGGGGAAATGAAATCAGGTGGTGTAGTGCGTGGTTGGAGCAAATACCTGCAGACACTGCGGACCTCGAGGCCTGGATTTTAATACCCCTGGTCTATTGGTACAATATTTTGGGTAAGCACTGCAGCTCGTCGGATTATAACTTTGTGCTTGGTGCAGGACTTCAGCTTCCTTCAGTCTTTCAAAGCAACGGTTTGACCACAACAGAATCAAAATACTCACACAAACCAACCCCATCACAGTTCTACTGCAAGACCGTTTGCTTGTTCTAAACTCAGAGTTCGCACAAAGTTCGCTAAAACACATGTATTCGCTTCCCGCTCACATTCGACGTTGAAGACGAGGCTCAGCAGAGGCTGGAACGTGAGCTCGTGAGCCAGTAGGGGGCGCTCTTCCCTGTGGAACGGTTCATCTCACTGCCCCAGGACGGCGATGAGACACTGTGCTGCCAGAGGTGCTGTGTTTGGGATGAAATGCTAATTAAATGTGATTCCTTGTTAAGTGTGATACAGTGTGTTGCTTTTTTTGTGTTTTAGGTTTTTACGAATGTGGGAGGGCCGTGTGTAGGTCATGAGCATTTGGTCTGCTGGGGGCAGGGGGGGGGGGCGGGGGCGGTGTCGGGTTACCCGTTGTCGTCACTGAGGAGATGCACGTCTCCTCTCTTGGAGCTTATTCCTGTGCCGCCCGCAGGGGGTAAAATGGTCACTGGATTGACAATGAAGTCGTGCGTCACGCATCAGCTGCGACACTCCGGGTGTCCGGTGACAGGGGGGGGGGGGGGTTGCAGCGGCGGCTTGAGGGCTGCACTCGGCCCTCTGCAATTTGGGAGAAAAAGAAAGGAGGGAGAGAAATACGGCGGTCGGAAGCGTGCGTTAAGTTCAAGTTCAAGTTCAAGTTCAAGTTTAAGTTCAAGTAAAGTTCAAGTCAATTTTATTATAGCATGACATGGGATAATAGCATGAGCATGGCATCCCCCCACTGGGACCACATGTACTGGAAAATGTATGCATTCACTACTATAAGTCGCTTTGGATAAAAGTGTCTGCTAAATGGCATATATTATTATTATTGTTATTATAAGTGGGAAATTAATTTGGCAGAGCTTCAAAAGTACATGAAACACACAGGCTTAGACCAGTGAAACAGGGCCCACAACACACATTACATCAGAAGTACATAAAACACACGCATGCTAAAAACAGTAAAAACAGGGCACATGACACACAGTACATGGTATACATGGCTCATCGGGAAAAGAAAGCAGCAGGTCAAAAAGAGCATGTACAATTATAAAATGATACGGGTATCCGTAAACCATTCGGTCGGCGAGGAGAAAGGAACACAGAACCACAGCCCTCAATAACCTCTGCAGTGCCTTTCAGGGTGAGACACTCTCTTACTCAATACTGAAGTCACCTTAATGCACAGAGGCTACCTCCCCTACCATGTTTCTGTCTGACTCCAGCGCAGATTGCACCTCTGTCGGTCTCTCGTAATGATAATGGCATCGCGGCAAATTAAGCGGCGATGAAAACAGCCACTCTGGCCAGGTGCAGAGATTGGCCCAAACAGCCCGGTTTGTTATTAAAGGAAGGCAATCTCCCCCCCCCCTCTATTTATTGTTCTATCTCCTCTCCAGTTATTAGTCTATTCTTCCCTTCTGCCCCTTTCTTTCTCCCTCCCTTTCTCTTTCTCCATGGCAACCGACCACACACACCAAGTACCCATTTGTGTGTGTGTGTGATAAAGTCCCTGTGTTAGCGTGTGCGTGCATGTGCGTGTGCGTATGCGTGTTTGTGCATGTGTCTGCGCACATGCGTACGGGTCAGTTCATGCGCGGGCGCACATGTGCGCACGGAGGACACCAACAATAACAGACGCATGATGATGCTGGCCCCTCTCTGGTGCTCTCGAGAGCCAGAGAGAGAGAGAGAGAGAGAGAGAGAGAGAGACAGAGAGAGAGAGAGAGAGATCCTCTGGCAGCTAAATATGTATCTGCCTGCCATAACCTGAGGGACTATAACAGCCTGTAATTACTTCATTAATTTCATATTGTGTGTTATGTGTAAAAATGTATACCTGTCTGTGTCTTGTGTAAATCTGTCCATGTGTTAAGTCTGTAATTGTAAATGTGTGCTTTGGCAATATGAGAGTGATCTTGTTATGCCAATAAAGCCATTTGAATTGAATTGAATTGAGAGAGAGAGAGAGAGAGAGAGAGAGAGAGAGAGAGAGAGAGAGAGAGAGAGAGAGAAAGAGAGAGCTCCTCTGGCAGCTAAATATGTATCTGCCTGCCATAACCTGAGGGACTATAACAGCCTGTAATTACTTCATTAATTTCATATTGTGTGTTATGTGTAAAAATGTATACCTGTCTGTGTCTTGTGTAAATCTGGCCATGTGTTAAGTCTGTTACATAATTGTAAATGTGTGCTTTGGCAAAATGAGAGTGATCTTGTCATGCCAATAAAGCCATTTGAATTGAATTGAATTGAGAGAGAGAGAGAGAGAGAGAGAGAGAGAGAGAGAGAGAGAGAGAGAGAGAGAGAGAGAGAGAGAGAGAGACAGACAGAGACAGACAGAGAGAGAGAGAGAGAGGGGGAGAGAGAGACAGAGAGAGAGACAGAGACAGAGAGACAGAGACATCCGCCACGCAGCGCAGGGCAGAGTGTACGCCCATGGGCCGCTGTTCATTGTGAACGGCCGCATCTGTTTCAGTCGCTCTAATGAGCGAGGGCAGTGTGCTGGTGAGGCCTCTCGCACTCGGTCCGGTCTCCATGGAGAAGACGCTCTCCGGGATGCGTATTATTATTATTATTATTCATAATAATAATAATGCTGACCTGGTCTCCATGGAGATGACGCTCTTCTGGTTTTGCCTCTTCTCCAGAACAGTGTGCTCTGGGCTCTGTGCCACTGACTATCATAAATAGTTGTGGTAGCGGTAGTATTGCTATTTTTCTTATTACTACTACGACTACTACTACTACTACTACTACTACAGGTGTTGTATTAATATCCATGCATGAATATAGTGCCTTTCCTGGAATCAAAGTGCTTTTGATTCCAGGAGAAACTAGAAGGAAATTAGGTAGAGGTCAATTTCGCATTGACACTATTAAGTATTTTTGAACTAGCGCGTTTTCAGTAATGGCAGGCCAGCCAATCTTGCCAGGTCATGTAGTGGAGGCAGAGACCCTTGGGGTGTTCAACACCAGGCTTGACGCAGTGCTGGATGCTCTCTAGACTGAGTGCAATGATGAGCCTCGTTGGGCTGTGTCCTGTTCCCATTAGAAATTCTTACGTTCATATGGTCTCATTTCTTCTCCTCCTTCTACTCCCCCCCATCCCCTATCTTCCTCCCTCTCCCTCATTTGTGTGTGTGTGTGTGTGGGGGGCACGTATAATGCCTTCAGAAAGTATTCACTCCCCCCCCGAATAATTGCTTTTTTTGGGGTGGGGGGTGCCGGTGGTTGCACAAACAAATTATTCAGAAGTAGATTAACAGTTCGGAACTGTCATAAAACATTTAAGGGGGTTTAAACCCACTTCCCTGACCAAGACTGTTGTCTTCCCTTTTCTCTGCCCGGTTTCTCAGTTTTGGAGGACAGCCTGCTCAAGGTAGTGTCTGGCGTGGTTCCACGTTAGAATTTTTTATTTTATTTTATTTTTTTAGTAATTCTCGCATCCT
Source organism: Aldrovandia affinis (assembly GCA_029706075.1). Lineage (NCBI taxonomy): Eukaryota > Metazoa > Chordata > Actinopteri > Notacanthiformes > Halosauridae > Aldrovandia > Aldrovandia affinis. Next base: position 456,053 of record JAINUG010000266.1, on the reverse strand, counting down.
CACAATTCTCTCACAGAGTTTGATGGGCAGCTCCTGAGTCCTTCATGGTTGGGTTTGTGCTCTGACATATACTCTCAACTGTGGGACCTTATATAGACAGGTGTATTCCCTCTCAAATCACGCCAACCAATTGAACTGACTCCATTCTAGTGTTTTAGAGCGATCTCATTAGGAAACCGGAAGCACCTGAGCTCAATTTGGAGTATCACACCAAAAGGGGGTGAACACTTATCAAATAAAGGCATTTCATTTTTTTTTATTATTAAACACGTGTAGAAATTGTCCACATTTCTCATTCCACTATGATATTATGGAGTAAAACTTGTGGATGAGTGACAAAACTCAATTTGAGCTTGCAGCATATCAAAATCTGAAGGGGGTGAATACTTTCTGAAGGCGACGTGTACAAGTGTGAGCGAGTGGGTAGGTGTGGGTGTCTACGTATGCAAGTGAGTGTGGACACGTGGGTATGTGTGTGTGTGTGTGTGTGTGTGCATGTGTGGTTAGGGGGCGTATTATGGGCCTGACTGACACCACCTCAGCAGACTCAGCTGCTCAAAGTGGACCCTTCTGAATGCCTCTATCTTACGCTCCGACACGATTTACACACTTTTCCCAGTGATCCAGTTAAAAGGCCATTCGCCGTATCGTCAGTGCACCAAGTCAAAGAATAGCCATAATCATTCATTTCGGGGTTTAAGGGATTATTTTTGAGTCGTAACAAACACATAGATTTTACGTGACTTTGCCCGACTCACAAAGTCCATCGTATGTTTTTATACACCCCTGAAAAATGTGATCTCAGTGCCTCAGCACTGAAAATGTATTTCTGATGAAAAATAATAATAATTAAAGGAGCCAAAGTGAGCTGGCGATTGATTTCATATTCATCTGGCTACGTGCAAGAGAAATGTAATTTACATGTGTACAACCATCTCTCTCTATCTCTACCTCTGTCTCTATATTCTGTCATTCTCTCCCTCTATCTGTATATGTTATTTCCTTCTCTCTCTCCATTTCACCCCTGTCCTTCTCTCTCTCTCTCTCTCTCTGGTGTGTAACAAACAAACCAGCGCATGTTTAGATGTCATCCCATTCATATTAACGTACTGAAGGTCATGGCTTGGTTAGCTTGGTCCATTTGCCCCCAGTTCAATCACATCCCCTCCCACACATCCACTCCTGAATGAATGCACCACACACGGATGAGTCAGATGCTCAACCTGTTGCTCAAGCCACAGATACCCACAAGCATTTCTAATTCCCTAACTGCATGATATTTTTACTCTTTCTTTTAATCATTTACTCTCCTGTCGATGATCTGAGAATAGTTTCGGAAGGGAGTGAATCATAACAATTTCCAAACACCAATTATCGGCCATTAGCGCCCTCTGTTGGTAAATTCCTATAAATGCAGAGTGTGTTGTCAGAGGTGATACATTTCACATTTGAGCCATTTAGCAGACGCTCTTATCCAGAGCGATTTACACAGTTTACATTTCTTTACATACAATCCATTTATACAGCTGGATATTTTTAATGAAGCAATTCAGGTTAAGTACCTAAGGGGGTACAACGGCAGGGCCCCACCTGGGAGTTGAACCAGCAACCTCTGAGTTACAAGCCCAGTTCCCTAAACATTACACTACACCGATAAGGCCGATAAGGCAACACAACGAGTTGGAGGGGGTAAAACACAATTACATTGTATATCTTAACCGCTGCCAAGCCCCAAATCCCCACACTTTTGATACTATAAGTTTTTTGTTTTGTTTACAGCTGTGTAAAGTATTGTTTGAAACCTGAGTAGACTTCATTTGCCACTGTCCTGTCTTGGCTCGACCATGTGAATTCCCGCTTTGCATTCTGCACAAAATCGTCTGGTGTTATTTTGATAAAAGCCACACTATAATATAAACATTATTATCTGTGTTATAATCTGCCAACAAAATCATAATTGTAATGATGTGTGAACGTACTTGACGTTTGTTCTGTGTCTTGTCTTCTGAAAACAAAGAAGCCTTTTTCGGTGTTTTTTAGTGGCAGGGAGATAATCGAGCGAGTATTTCCTGGCTATAAAACTGAGCGAAGTTATCAATTTAAACCTTGGGCGTTTTTCACAGTAAACAGGATTCTGTCTCTCGCGATTTCCAGTATGTAAACGATTTGCGTATGGCAAAATAGCTTTTCATGTTCAACAGTGACGTTTAAATAATAACATGGAGGAGAGGGGGGGCAAGGTCGTTGCACTTCCTTGTGGAAAAACATTCCATTCAAAGGGATAGTTGCTGGTCGAGGAATTGCACTGTGCAACTAATATTCGTTGCACAACTCATTAAAACAATGCACGTGCAGAGACTTGTTAACTCAATGGACTAGGTTTCAAACAGTCCAAATGCAATGAAATTGAAATGCCGAAACCAAACCGAGCCGAAACCAAACAGTTACGTCACACTAAATATATAACTGTCAGCGCACTAATACGTAACCCAGTAAGACTAAACTACAGCTCAATCGCATCGCTAAATATCAACAGAAGTGAAACCAACAGCAAGGCGTTCTCACCTGTAGGCCTATAGTTAATAGTTTGGGCTACAGCACAGCACAGGTTCATGCAGATCTGACTTCCGCCATCCACTGTCAACGCTAGATAGGACGCTCGTTGGAGATAGCACACCCCATCATCTCGACAGCTCTCCCATTTCATTTGAAGACACACTATTGTTTTTTTTCTTTTTGCAATACTTTTGCTTTCTCTGCTGTTCTTTTTCATTTCATACACCCACTCTCATCACTTCTGACACATCTTTCAGCGTATTCATTAACTCACCAACTATACCTGCAACAACCAATCAGCACTGACATCGCTGAAATAGTGTCAAATCTATTGATTTTAGTTGTTAAGGGCATGTTTATGTATAATATTTTATGGGAAATATGTATATTGTTCATAATGGAGAAAGTAAACAAAGTTTTTTAGAACTACTTGGTAATAAAGTCACTTCTGTGAAATGCAAGTTATATATTATTCAATTGATATGTATACATATTTTTTTAAATCATGGTTAGTAGGCTAACCATCATCGCCATAGTGCAAAAACAATTAATATAAACACGCATCGACTCTAAATGTACATTAAAGTTCATTTACAAAAACCTTTCTTATGACGTTTTTCCTTTTTACCCCTGTCCTTATGAGGAATGCATTGTTGCCCTCTTCCTGCGGCGGACCCTCAAGTGCTTAACTCTTCCGAGCTCCACCACACAAACAGGCTTCATTCTTCATCCACTGTGGTCTCATGCCTCCGCCTGTCTAAGCCTTACTCCAGGGCTCACTAGCCCTGGTCTTGGAGGGCCACAGGGCATGCTGGTTTCACTTGTTACTCAACTTAATCAATCAATCAAACCAATTGATCACACAGTTAACCCACCTGGCTTATTGTGTCTGAAACGTTTGTCGATTTTAAGGTTCAGACATTGGCATTTTAAGCATTTAGCAGACACTCTTATCCAGAGTGACTTATAAGATGTGCATTAATACATGGTAGGAGCAATCATAGTTCGCGCAGTGCAGTGATACAGATTAGGAAGAGTCAGTGCTTTCTTTCTGATTTTCCCTCGTTTTCTCCCAATTTGGTTGCCAATTAAACCCTCTATTTACTTCAATTCCCCACCCTCACGATTATCGGAAGATTGCCCCACCTCTTTCGGTTTCCAGGTCAGGAACTCGTTTTCCCCTCCCCCAGAGGCGGACAGCCAAATGCCACCAGGGCACACCAGGGCTGGCCTGGTAGAGACTTTCTCCAGAGCCACTGCTGGTGGTGCACTAAACCGCTCATGCTGTCAGGCTAAGAGAAAACCAGCGCACCCTGCTGCTCTCCAGAGCTCAACCAGGCAGGCGGGCCAACCCAGGCGGGTCACAGGATCCACGGTCGATTACCCAGTTCGCCTCGCCTGGCTTCTTGGGCCTAAATCGGTTGCTGATTTTCTGGTTTGCTGAGGTGGAAACCAGCCGTGGTTGAGAAGCCTGACCCAAACGGACTCTTCCTAATCGCCATCGTCTGAAACTCTCAAATTCGTGCACTTGTCCATTCCCTAGCCTCCTTTATTCCCCTGGTTGGAAATGACAATTTATTTCAAAGTTTATGGTTAAAGGTGACGATAAATGATCTGCATCATCTAAACCTCTCTCACATGTGGTTCTGTGTAGCTCAGAAGATAGAGCATGGGGCTGACAACGCTTAGGTTGTGGGTTTGATTCCCAATGGGACCACATATACTGAAAAATGTACGCATTCACTACTGTGGATCGCTTTGGATAAAAGCGTCTGCTAAATGGCTATATATATACACATGAGGTCTAGTGCTAACATAATCAACTCTCTGTCCTACAGGCAGCAGTAGCTGCAGTTTTCTGCTCTAATCAATTAACTGAACCACCTGGGCCGCATCCCAATAGTCTCTCCTCATCTCCTACCCTCATCTCGTACTCCTTGTCGATTTCATGCGATTTCAGAAGGAGGCGAGTGCAGAAGACAAGAGCAGAGGACAAGGACACGAGCAGCACAGAGATGTGTTGGGCAGAATTGGGACACCCCACACACACCTGCATCACCTGAAGCGACGTTGGTAAGTCCATTACATCGATCCGTATGATTGTATGTTAAGAAATGTAAACTGTCTAAGTCGCTCTGGATAAGAGCGTCTGCTAAATGCCTAAAATGTCAAATGTAATTGGCTCAGATCTTAAACCAAGGGGGTGTATTAATCAGTGACAGATGAACAAATACAATAGCTGCAGCCCTCAGAACAGAGTATCCATGGTCTACTGGTTTAAAAACAGAAGTTGGTTGCAATTGCCCCAAGAGTTCTAAAACCAGAAATGAATAAATATTATAGAATTGTCAAATGATTTATGAATTATGATGGTGTACTCAACACCTTATTTTTCCTATGCTTCCGTAGGAGCTAATTGAATCAAATGCTTGAGAATGATTAGCTTGTCAACACCGTTTTGAATGCCTGGTACATGCATGGTAACAGAAAGGCACTCTCCGATTTGTTTGGTTACAAACGCAACGATCTGATGACCTGCTCATTGTAAATTATAATTAACAATATTCCCCCGGTTTCCTTTTTACGGAGATGGCTGTCTTCCTGCTCAGTTCAATTCGCGCATTTAATTGCAATTCTGGAGGGAACATTCTCGTAATATGGAACGACGTTTAGCGTAATTTAAAGTGGCAGTTATTTCAACAGCCCGCGCTCCACAGCCGACGGGCCTTTTGATAAATCCAATTAAACTTTAATCCACCACCCATTCAGGGGATCAGTTCCGGACAGCGGTCACATTACTCATAATAATAACTATAAGGCGTTACTTATCTCAGGAGGCTACAACAACCATCCGTTTATTCTGTGTAATTGTTCAAATTAAGTTTTAATGACCCAAATTATGATTATTTCCGTTTGTATTATTAGGCTACATACACGTGTTTTATTATTAGCCTATTCTTTTATATTCGGCACAATACTGTAATCACGATGATTGACAGGAACCAATTGTTTATCAATTGTGATTGCCGGAGCCTGGATTTGAGTACCCAAAGGCACGACACATCTTAATAGCAGTGCGAAAAACGGCATAAAAAAAAAAAATTGGGGGCAATTTTAAAAAGTATACAAACACTATATGGATGGCTTTAAGAGGACGCCCCCTCTGGTGTGGACACATTGTACGCAAATAAACGAGAAACAAGATGATGAAAGCCGTGTCGGTATTTCTGGTGACATATTTCAAAGGTGACACATCATGTCCTGTCAAACAGCTTCTAAAGTCCAAGGTCTGTTCTCTTTAACTTGCTAATGAATCCCAGACCAGGGCAGCAGACAGAGGCTATTCACTCGTACCTCGCGACCGCAACGTTGTCATGTAAGAGCAGGTGGACGGCCGGCTCGCGGAAATGCGATCCGCGCGTTTAACTCCCGTAACTAAACGGTGACATTTTGCCGCGTGCCATATATTTGCATTCGTAAATTAATCACAGAGACCAGAGGACTACCAGGTCTGCTGGGAATGGCAGTGTAGTGTAATGGTTAGGGAGCTGGGCTTGTAACTCAGAGGTTGCAGGTTCAATTCCCAGGTGGGGCACTGCTGTTGTACCCTTGAGCAAAAATTACTAAAATTGCTTCAGTAAAATATCCAGCTGTATAAATGGATTGTATGTTAAGAAATGTAAACTGTGTAAGTCGCTCTGGATAAGAGCGTCTGCTAAATGCCAAAAATGTAAAATGTAAAATGTGGAATAAAGCATGGATTTAAAAAACGGTAATATTTAAAAAGTCACTCTCAATGACTTCAATGTCAATTAAAGAACGACGAGCACATTTGAGCAGTTGGTGAGCCGTGTCGTAATAGATTAAACAGTGGACGTTATTAGCCCCAAAAAGAATAGCTAATGGTCAGAAAGTGTGATCGTTCACGGTGATGGTTATCTGCACATCGGCATGGCTAATGAACCGTGGGCAAAGTTCAGGAGCTATGAGTGGAAGCAGGAGGGGTTTCTTTCTTTTTAAAACTTTGCTCAACACGTGCCAATTCCGTTTCTGTCCAAACTCTTTTTTTCCCTTCAGCAAATCCAAAAGAGAAATATGCAGGCATTCTGCCCTGTGAGAAAATGAACCTGCAATGCCAAGGACTGCCAATGGAGAATGCGAGTTTAATTATTATACAAATAATGACATAAAAGTAATTGCAGGGGCTAAAATGATTCAATCTGTGATAAGGAAATCAGAGTAGCTACTCTTTGGGGTGAGAACTGAGGCTGATTAATTAGTAATAAGTACATAATTAGTAAATAACCCTAAAGATGAGAAGCTCAATGGATTCACGATGGTTAAATAAACGATAGGAAGGCAAGGGATGACTTGAGCCAATATCCAAATTTGAAAGATTGAAAACACTCATTCATACCCATAAGTCCAACAGGCACTCAAACGTTGATTACACAAGTTCAGAAAGATTTTATTTTCTTGTCCAAAAGAAAAAAAAAACATTTAAAAACACTACCACCCCCTCAAAGTACAGGTGAAGACTCTTTTAGCTGATAACCTGGTGCTGGTTACTCACTGTGGTGATTTTCTGGATTATCAGACACTTTAGCTTGTTGAACATGAAAATATGAAGCCATGTTTGTGCACAAATGTTAATGCATTGTTTGTTTGTTGTTTTTTTGTTGGGGGGGGGTAGTTGTCTTCCGTTGGGTGCTTTCTTTTCAAACTTCAAACCTTCTAGTCTCTTTTATGTCCCATTTAACATTTAAGCATATGTTAAGGAAAATATATATTTCATCGTATATCTAAATGCAATACTATTTGTTACAGTCTCCTGTCCTGGGGTATTCAAATCCAGGCCTCTAGGTCTGCAGTGTCTGCAGGTATTTGCTCCAACCACACACTACACCACCTGATTTCACTAATTAGCTCGCCTCCTGGGCCAAGGAGGTAAACTGATTAGTGAAATCAGGTGGTGTAGTGCGTGGTTGGAGCAAATACCTATAACAAATAGTATTGCATTTGGATATACGATGAAATGTATATTTTCCTTTTTACACAATTGATTAAATGGTAAATGAAATTGGCATGGGGGAACCTTTGAAGAATTTCTGATGAATTTCCTTGTAATGATGAGCTTGTTTCCTGAAGTGAGATTAAATCACACATTGAGATTGCGCATCGACATTTTCTCTTCCGTCTGCTGTTTGGCCGCTGCTCTACTCTCCCTCACCGAGCTCTGGGGTGTCATAGCAGAAACAGAGTATAGTGTATCCGTGGGAGTGTAATATCGTAGGTAGGTCTTCACTGAGCATGTGCAAAATGGAGGAGAACTTTTAACAACTTTTTAATCCTTGTCTTTAAAAACTGACCAACCCCCATTGTTTTAAAATCTGCTATGATCCCTAACTGTACTGTGTGATGTGTGAGTGTGCTTCGTGTTCTCTATGTTTGTCTATATGCAAATACATTTTTTGGTTTTATGATGTTTTATACAGCCATAATAGACACTGTGAATTCAGCTTTTTATTCGGTTTGTAACTGTGAGCAAGAATATAATAAAGTCAAAAGTCCAACTGGGGGCCTGCTTTCCCCCCCACACCAAGCTCAGGGCTGCAGGGGTCCCTTTCTTGAGATGGCAGGTTATTGCGCTGCGGACAATGCCAGTGATCAGTGGTGGACGAAGTACACAAACCCTTTACTTTAAAAGTACAGATACCCTGATAAAATATTAGTCAAGTAAAAGTTTGCTTCCCATGTTGGGTGGGAATATTTGTTGTTGAAAGTAAAAAATGGAAATACTTAAGTGTGCACAGATACTTAAAATGTACTTAAGTACAGTAATAAGTACAAGAAAAATGAAAGTACTTTTACAGTGTTATGGGGTATGGGGGCCGAGGGCTGATTGGACTCATACATGGACTCAGCATACTCTCTCCACATGTTCTCTCTGGGTTTACTTCCAAATGATTGGCTGCAGGACCCCACCCCCAGTTCCCCTGGATACATGTTTACATTTTTACACGAGAGACAGGGCAGGACCTCCCAGCCAGCCTGGGTTTACAGGCTTAAGTACACACCACTTCATCAAACGCACACATACCCACACACACACAGACACACACACACAGTACACAAACAAACATCACTCCATCACTAACATACACACACACACACACACACACACACAGTACACAAACAAACATCACTCCATCACTAACATACACACACACACACACACACACACACACACACACAGTACACAAACAAACATCACTCCATCACTAACATACACACACACACACACACACACACACACACACACATACACATACACACACACACACACACACACACACACACACACACAGTACACAAACAAACATCACTCCATCACTAACATACATACACACACACACACACCACTCCGTCCAGCTCTCTCACACAGGGAGTGGGAGGGGTGTGGCTGGCAGAGTGGTTTCACTCAGAAGATGGCAGGTGCCAGACCAGGTGGAGTGCAATAGTCAGGTCAGACCTTCTCAAGTTGGGGGGGTTCCAATGAATGTTCGATACAAATAAGGTATACACCGAAGCATCCTCGTAGTAATGCCTTTGGTCAACTTATTTGTCCATAGATTTGTTTAGTTGACCTTGAACACAAGAGATGTTACTTTGCTAAATAAATTGTAGACTTCTTCCCATAGGTTTTTCCCCTGTCCTCATTTTGGAAATGCTGCTTGCGGCGCAAATGTGACAGTAATCCCAACGTAATTTGCCGGATAAACGTCTAATATATTCGAATTGGATGAAAACGTAAACAATGTTCCCTAGGTCAATGTGTTACAGGCCACGAAAGGACAACGGGATACAATTAAACGCTTCAACCCTACGCAGGCTACGAGGTTTACGTAACCCACTTCATAACCAGGATCCTCAGTGTGACCGAAGCCAGCTACACATCTCCTTCCAACCGCACTCGCTGTATTGCCTTGACAAATTATATACAGGAAGCAGTGTTTTGTCTTGATAGCGGATTAACCGCATGCGCACCCCTCATAACTTTTCTGTAAAAAAAAAAGGTACATTTCAAGTTATCGGCAATGCTGCAATGATTAAAAAGCTACCGCATCTTAACTGACACCGTTACTGGGGGGAAAAAATCGTATACTGTTATACTGTTTGTCAAAGTATGTTCCGTAATGATTGATTCTGTTAATGTATTATAGAAGACAAACGAATTGCATAGCAGATTTATTTTATTTTATGTTAAAAAAGGGTCTACTTTCAGCTATTATGTCAACGTCGTATAAAACGTAATGACATAAAATAAACGAACGAGTTGGCTACAACGTTAATTTAATAAATGATCAGGGGGTCACAGGCGCGTGGTAGGTAACAGGAGCAACGCAGTCGCGCGCTCTGGGGTTCCTGGTCGTTCGAGCGACCGTCTGACCGGTGCTCTGGAGTGACGTCACACTGGAGCAACGAGTGGTTTCACAGCGCTGAGCGACAGCCACTGTAACCCGGGTCCCGTCTCTTCTCGTGCTCTGGGAACGAAAGCTACATCAGTAAAACAATTGACAAACAATATACATTTCTATTCGCCATTTCACTCGCATCCCGCGAACGTACGAAGGTAGCCTATACCTCTTATTTCTCCTTTTGGCCAACAGTTGGATTATGAGCGAAGCCTAGTGGCACGGATATTACCTGCCTTTATGCCGTTCGGTAGAAGATGAACGGCTGTGGTGCGGGAGACCGGAGACGAAAGCAGAGCTGGATGCCTTCAAGGTACAACTTTTTAAAATTATGTTTTCTGGTGCATGTCCATTTTGAAGCATGCTCGTGCGTCCAGCCGAAGTCTGGTTTGACGCGCGCAATTGGGAAATATCTCCGATCTCCGCTATTCCCCGAAACTTTAATGGGAGACCAAGTTGTAGGCTTTGATGAAACTTGAAAACTCATCGGTTAAACATTTTGCGTTGCTCTTCCTGATGTAACCAGAAGTTCCATAAACTCGACTCGAGGTCAACCTCGCTGACCAGTTCCCCAAAAGTAACGGGCATAGTTGGATATAGTACAATAGTGTCACGGTTTATGCGGTTATATTCATTCAGGCCTAATGGACATGGCTTCTTCAATTATCATATGCACTAATTATCAAGTGAGTGTTCTACATAGATAAGAGAGACGACTATTTATTTAGCTATACCGTAATCAGATCGTTTAAAATCTGAAATGCTCACTGTGCTGAGATCAATCGGGCACCTTGCATGTACATCAACCGCAGTTATGTGACTCAACTGTCCTTGAATGTAATGAACAGACGTGTGTGTGGGTTGTAGGTGTTAGCCTACTAGTGTACGCTTCGCCAGGCGTGAAGGTGTTACTAGTGTAAGCTTTGTCAGGCATGAGAGGGTAATGTGTGTTGTGCGTGATTACAAATACCGAGACTTGTATGCGAAGAGCAGTGAACGAAAAAAAGAAGTTAAAGCACAATAAAATCTGAGATTTCAAAACATTGGCAGTTTACAGTGCTAGCTACCGTAGGTTGGAATTCGGTCTGGAAGTCGGGCACAACTGCCGAGCACATTATTCTTCGACGTGCTTCACTGACGTTTGCACTTTGCATTTATACAATTTATGGGAAGGCTATAGCGGCGTGCAAGAGAAGTGCAGAGGAACTGCACGCCTTTTAGCCTGGCGCTGGCTCAGTGGCTAAGATTTGAGTGAAATTGTGCATTTAATAACGCAAACCACGGAATATCTTAAATGTCAGATAAATAATTCGTTGACTTGATTCACCAGAGTCATTGAACAAGTCTTACACATAGGCCTATACAGGGGAAACGATACATAATAAATAATCTGAATAAAAAGGAGCACTAAATCTTTAGCTTTTTTATTAAATGCAAATCTAGATCTATTCAAATATTTTTTATGTCATACAATAACCTAAGAAATAGTGCGCTTCAAGCCATTTTCTTCTATACCTGGGTTAAATAGCTATTTAAGTCACCTGGTACAATTCGTTTTTTTAAACACCGGTTAAATTTGATACGGAGGTTTAAACATGAAGTGTTAACCTTTTGTCAGAATCAAATCCATTATTTTGTAGTAGGCTACCTGCTGTTCACATTCATTTCATATTCGCATTGCCCGTACCGGATATTAACCACCCATTCTAAATTGATTAGATGTGCTCATCGAACGTTATTAATGCGATTAAAGTACTTTAACTGTGTACCTTTCCCTCAGTCATCTCAACGGGGTGAATGAGGTCTAACCTACTTTATTGACAGCCGCCTAAAAACCGTTAAAATGCAACAGTAAAGCTTTTTTATTGTTGATTAATGGAACCTTAACATAATGACCCGCCCCCAATTAAATGTAGCCTACATATAACATAAATATCATTCAATGCACCGTAAAAAGGCGTCGCATTTTTTAAATTCTTAAAGCTTCTGGGCTAACATGAAGAAGAACTGCAGAATGCTGCGGGTAATATCAAGCGTCTGATCTTGGCCTGATAACGAACATCACTTAGAACAGCCATGCGAGGCTAGATCACTTCGGGTGAAATTCGCCTCGAGCCCCAACTGGGACTGAGTCGACTCACATCAGACCGAGGCGCACCCCCCGACAGTATTTTCACACACAACTTGTGAAGATATTGCTTGATATCGCAACCCAATTCGTATTAAACGAGGCGATGGGATATTACGCACGTATGAAATGTAGATCATTGTTTGCGGCCGCGGCATGATTCTTTGAGCGATAACGACTGCTCATTCTGTGCACGCAAGGTCGAGACCCATTTTCTAAGACCAGAGATACCGTAGCCACTCTCACCGCATAAACAAGTAATGGACTAAAAAAAAAAGTGCTTCGCCGAGAGATCCGTAGACTACTTCCGAGAGGTCCGTAGCCTACTTTCTCCTCCCACGTAAAAATCGAACTGGTCACGTCGCTTGCGCTCGCATGGGCTGGGCTGGGCTGGGCTGGTTTGTGTTCTTGCCCGCTATAAATTCGTTCCGCGTCTCTGCTCTGACAGGTTCCCGGGGGCACCTCTGGCTCAACAGCGATTGCCCATCTTCCACAGCACGTGCACACGAGGCAAACTGACTTAAGTTTTGAGTGTGACATGTGTGTGAGTGTGAGAATGTCAAAAAATACATGTCCGATTCCCCATTTGACATTTGAATAACCACCGAAGGAAGTAAGCAGTGCATCCGTTTCTACTAGCACAGCAAAAAGAGAGAGAGAAAAAAGAAAAAATCCATAGCTGCACTGAACCTGAACCGACACCATAACTTTGGTTTTCGCGTGTGTTTCTTCGCGATAATCTGGTTTCCTGCAGTAGCAACCGCAGTTTGGCCGCGGGAGAATCCTTATTCGTCACTTTCAGAGCTGAGCTGACGGTCAGCAGGGATAAAATTGACACATTTCACCCTGAAATATCCACCCTCAGCGTTTCCCATCACGCTCCGTAGCTGCTAATGAGGAAAGGTGTCTAGCCTGATGTTTCCACTCTCCGCCACAATACGCGACAGCTGCTGCGATTAGGCCAGCGACGCGCTTCACGCATCAGCACCGAACAGCTGTATTGGCCAGATCGCACACTTGCTGGTACGTAATGACTTAAACATGATGTTGTTTTAACTCCTGCCTAAAAGTAGCCTGTTGTATATGGAAGACTTGCCTATCCGAACCATTCTATGAAATGGACGCTCTTTAACATTTGTTTGCTAGTTAAATGAACGCCACTGCATATACTTGGTGACCTTTTACGTGCACTGCATTATTAAACTTATCATTGAACATTATTAGACTGCAGTTTTATGCCAAGTTAAATCAAATGCAGTATCATTGATTTAGAAAGGTTTGTAAGAAGAGAAACGTTCGCATTCATTTAAGCATAATTATTTCACATTTATATGTTGTGTTTTGCAATTCATTGTGTTCCATTTGGTATTAAGCCGACCAGTAGCGTGGGAAAGGATACTGCTATATGAACCTAGCCCTGAAGAGGTGCCTGGTGAGGCGTTCTTGTAGAAACACCACAGTGCTCTCACGCCATTAAGTTCCGCTGACATAACCAGTACACATTCTGACTAGTTTGTGACAACACTAATAACGTGTGTTCGGGGGCCAGCACAGAAGCCCTAATCGTATCGCGCATGACGTCTGTCAGATCTACACATTTCAGTGAGATGTTAATTCGGAATGCGACGGTTTAGATCTACAAGGGATACATCTGAAACTCAATTTCAAACGAATGCAGGGAAGGTGACGTTCCCAACTCATTCCCACAGAAAAACACGTTTACATTGTAAGTATGTGTAGGTCGCTTTTTTGTTTTTTACCAGACCAGTCGTAATTAATGCAGCTGCCCTAAATGTCTCGGATATCCTTTGCTTACTGTAAAACTTTTGAGTGGTTCGAGAGTCTTGACTCGTGGCTAATAGTGATTTTAATTGGATTTGACGTCGCTAGCTGGTGGACCGCATATGCTGACCCTCCAGTTGTGCAACGCACAACTATCTCGTGGCGAGCCCAAACGTTTTTAGGTATTTATAACGGAGATCGTCCCATAGTTACTTAATTAACGTAAGTTGTTGTTGATGATGACAACCCCCGAGCGATGAAACTTTAAGATTCATAAGAAATGTATTTAAAAAATAAATAATAATCGCCACTCATTGGAAGGACGCTTGTTTGTTTGTGAAAAATGTGCTCTTTGTGCACACAATGCAGCATTAACAAAGAACATATCAGTCTGAAACCCATGCCAAAAGGTACCCGCAATTAGACGAACTTGGCTAAGGCTTCCATGGCAGTGAGACGGTGACTACACCAGAGGCGTAGCGTGACTACCAGGCTTTTGAGGGGCGCAAAATTTAAGAAAACGTTAAAAAACATCCCTTTTGGCACCGCATACCGGTTCCGAGGGGCGCAATTATTTTTCGCGTAGCACCCCCCCCCGGTCCGCGAAATACAAACTGTCTCAGCTTTTTTTCGCGTAGCACCCCCCCGTCGACAGAAAATGGGGCATTCGCACCGGGTCCTGGCAACCCACGACACTGGACTTTAACTTTTGTTTATGAGTAGACACCCATCATGTGTGACAACTTTCGATGCGTAAGTCACGCGCTTACACTTTCGTTAAATATTCACACGGTCTGGGGTTTACAGAGGCATCTGAGGTAAGTGTAACTCTCGTGCAAACAGTCGTGTATCACGTGAGACCGGCACAACTGAAGACCACTCATCTTTCGCTCCTTGCTGCAGGACAGCCTGCGATGAAGTAATTGAAAACCGCGTGATATATAAAAAACCCCATTAAGTATTCTGGCCAGAACGAAAACGAAGATGCGATTTTAAACGTGGTATGTTTTAACCCTGATAATATGGTGACTTGGCTTATTATTGGTAAATAAATAAACGACTGCTGTAGTCATTTATGGTTTGGAAAATCAAAAATCTCTGCACAATATTTGTGTCAGATTCACCCTGGAGCTGTCCAACGATGGCAACGTTCCTGATGATACGTACACATAGGGTACTTGCTCACTGTATCTATTTGGGGAAACCCCAGGTCCTTCCCATTTAGGGTTACTAGTGGCGGGAGACAACCACAACAAGCTTTTAGACACTGACTTGTTTGAACCAATTAAAAGGTTTTGCTCTCCACAGCAGAACGCAACGATTGGTTGACGCCAGTGAGTCACTGTAGCATAAGGTAACATGATTTTTTGTTTCGTTTCGTGAAGCCTCACTCCCCCCCCATCACTAGCTCGAACACACAACCCCATGTTCACGCCATCGCTCCTGTTCGCTGTAATCCTGTTGGCTGCCAGAGACCACTGACTGCGCAGACTGCGTTGAGAACAAGGACGAGGTCATGACCTCTCCGACCAAACCGATCAGTTTGGCTGTGTTCGAAACCGTCCCCTATTCCCTATATAGTGCACTATATAGTGTGTTCGCCATTTTGTAGTGTTGTTCGAATTCTCAACGGTTAATTTCGTTCACTATATAGTGCACTATAAAATACCCACAATTCACAGCGATTTGTAGTGAACAGCTAATGCACCCTACAATTTATCCCGTATACCACAATGCAATGCGGTCGTGTCTTAGTTAGCTCACGACTTCCATAACGGTAGCTATTGGTGGCTAAAGCGGTGGCTAGCAGACAGCACCACAGTTGACAAAACCACACTTGCACATCATTAGAATTTCAACAATTTATTTGGGATTTCACATTCAAAGCTGAACATGCAAACCCGATACTACCTGAGTACATTTCAACCTGCTGCCATGAGTGCTCGGTTTGTTTACGTGATACTGGGCGCGTCCGCTTGCGTCACCTGAATATCCGGCACATTTTTTTTTGACGCAAATTACGTTCAGTTGTAGTGTCCGAAAACAGTTTAATCGTTCACTACATGGAACACTACATAGGGAACACTACATAGGGAATAGGGAATGAGTGAACGAGTGAACGGTTTCGAACACAACCTTGGTCAGTCAAGCAGGTTCTATTGGGGGAATCTCGCTTATTGTAAGTGGCAGTTTTGAAGAGCTGCTGGGTGGGCCCTACACACACAGTTGTGTGATCCAGGCCCACGATTGGCTCATGGGAGTGTTGGGTTGTGACTCGTTGGGGGGACAGGAAGTGGGGTCCAGGAGAGGCGCAGAGGTCTGGTTGGGACATGTGTCCGGAGGGCTGGACTGGGATTGGTCACATCATTAGTCTAACCAGACACACTGAGAATGTGGAGATTTATCAGCACAGTTCACATAGAAGGGTGAGCAGCCTCTTCATTAGTGTGCGTAACATCCTCCATCCTCTCTCTCTCTCTCTCCCTCTCTCTCCCTATCTCCCTCTCTCTCTCTCTGTCAAAAATTAGTTCATACACCCCCCCACCCACTTTTCTCGCTCTCTTTCAGAGGGAGTGTTAATTGTTCTCACAAATATACAAAAACTATGGACTTACAATGATGGCATTACATAAAAACGAACAAAGATCAACGATGTAAAGTAAAGCGCAGCATTGCAATACAGTGTTTTCTTTCTTTACCTTTCCCTCTCTGTCTTTCTCCGACCCTCTTTCCCTTTCTCTCTCTCTCTATCTCTCTCTCCCTCTCTCTCCTCTCTCTCTCTCCCCCTCAGCTGCGCTGGGTATAATGTGCTGTGATCTGAAGGAGCGGGGATTGCTCACAGCTTCCCTTATCAGGTTGAGGGTCTGAGGTGCCGTACGTATGAAGGGCCTCTCCTCCCACTTCTCTTCTTGCCTTTCTTTCTTTTCTCCCACCCACTCTCATCTCCCCGCTCTTTTTCTTCTTCCCTCTCTTCTCTGTTCTCGGCTCTTTAACTTTCTCCACCGTTCCCTCCATCCTGCACATGCAATGTGGGAGAATCCTCTCATCTTGTCTAGGAGTTATTGTGTGTGTGTGTGTGTGTGTGTGTGGGTGGGTGGGAGAGGTGGGGACATGGAGATATCAGTGCACAGATACTGGGGCTCACAGAAATGTCAGTGCACAAGACCATGTGAACACGGACACGTTAGTGCACAGAGATTGTGTGCCTCTATCGTCAGGCTATCTCTCATGTTGATGTCACTCTGAAAAACCCATTCAGCTGTCAGCGCAGCTTTCCATCCCCTGGGGCTTCACCTTGTGCTAGTTCTGGCTTCTTGCATTCCGTCCACAGAGGCGAGGGGAACGTCAAACCTGCCTGCGTCCCGTTCAAGGTTAGGAGAAGTTGAATGGGTGGGGCCTTGCTAAAGGGACAGGGCCTATCAATCGCAGGTTTTCGGCAGGATGTTGGCTTTTCTGGCGAACATAAAATGCAGTCATTTCAATTTGATTGACAGAGTATCTGTCGAGTATGCATTACATTACATTATAGGCATTTAGCACTTATCCAGAGCGACTTACAGTTTACAATCCATTTATACAGCTGGATATTAACTGAAGCAATTCAGGTTAAGTACCTTGCTCAAGGGTACAACGGCAGTGTCCCACCTGGGGATTGAACCTGCAACCTTAACGTTACAAGCCCAGTTCCCTAACCATTATACCACACTGCCTGCCCCCTTTGCACTTTGTGAGTCTACATCGCCTTGCTGGCGGTTGCTGTAGTGCCTGGAGCGCGTCACCGTAGCCAGTGCTGTGGCAGTGAACATCCAGCTATGTAAGTGGATTTTATGTCAAACATATTGTGCACTGGACAAGTGAGTCTGCGAAATGAACAACAAAGTGCAACGGAGAAGATAATCACAAGCTTGTGACTGGGACCCTGTACCGTGGACCGTAGCAATTGGAACAAAACCTCACCGAGGTTGGAACAAAACCTCATCGACATTTGAACGAAACTTCACATCCCTCAGCTTAGTGCTGCCAGTGACGAAAACACCCTCTTTGTTTTCCGGCTAATTTTGAGTGTAAGGCTGTGGTGAAACGGAGAGGAACTGTGTGTGTTTGGCTACTCTTGGGGGCGGGGGGGGGGCGGCACACATGCAAGGAACCGATTAAGAGCGCATTGCCTCATTCTGCGGAAATACAAACTGTTTGAGCGTGAACTCAAATAACAGTTTGGATCGTTTTCCAAATTATTCAACGTTTCATTGCCAAGCTACACGCCATTTATTAGGATTTAGCGCATGACAGGGTCTGAGGGCTGGTCTACTACCTGATGGAAATCTCCAAGACGAGGCCATTGAGAATCACACTGAGCCGGCCAGTGGGGCAGAGGGGAGAAAGGTGTGTGGTGAAAACCGGAAGACACCACTGACTGTAATGGCATGTATTTTTTGTAAACCTTGGGGGAAAAAACATCGATTGATTTGGAAGGCATGCTACGCTGACGGGGGGTGTTTGAGTATTTGAGGATACCACTGGCTTCCCTGGTGATTTTAGGGATTAATTTCAAAACGAATCCCAACACGTTTCACGTTTATGTTGACTTACGGCAAACACAGCTTGGAAATGTATGCGGAGGGGGTGGTATACATTCTGAGAACTGTTTGAAGGTACTGCCGGTTTCCTGGCTTGTCCTGAACAGACGGACAGTCCGGGTCCCTTTGGGTCAAACCCAGGTCCCTGACTCTGAATAAGAATAGGGACTAAGAATAGACTCCCTTATAAATAGCCTCCCACTTCACATTCCTGCTGTGGAGATGCTGTAGGGACGATAAGGGAAATTCGGCAAGAATCTGTTTCTCTCTACTGCCAAGACCCCCCCTCACACACACACACACATAAACAGAAACACACATTCACACCCCACACACATACAAACTGCAATAAACGTAAACATACACACACACATACACACACACACACACATACACACACACACACATACACACACACACACACACATACACACACACACACACACACACACACACACACACAAACAGAAACACACATTCACACTCCACACACATACAAACTGCAATAAACGTATACATACACACAGACGCGCACACACACACAAGCTGCTGTAAACTTATACACACTCACACCAGTCCACTCACCCACATGCACACACACACACTCACTCACAAACTGCAATGAACAGACACACACACACACACACACACACACGCAGCTACAGGATACTCTGCTCTCCTTATCATGGTGATTCATCACAGTGTTTTTGATTGTCACAATGGCTCTTTTGTTGCCGTTCTCGCCACGGTGAGCGCTGTGTTTTTGCGTTGGCGTCACGGTCAACATCCAGGTTTTTATGTCAGGCGTTGAAAAGCGCTCTGCTCTCGTTCAGGTTCGCGATGGGTGCCCACCCACTCCAGGGTAGCGGTGAAATAGTCCGCTGAAGTACATTCGAACACGAGGGCTTGAGTGACGAGGCTCTCTGCTTGTCGAGGGTGTCGGTGTGGGTTCAGAGGTCCGGAGGTCCCTGGAAGTTTGCTCTGGACAAGAGCGTCTCCTAAATGCTTAAAATGCAAATGTACGTTTGCAGGCTCGCAACCGCTGGAAAAGGCGCTGCCGTTTCACTCACCTCCCTTCGTTCATTCGTCTCATTGTTCATTGATTTGTTCAACCATTCACTCATCCGTCCACTCTTTTATCAATCATTCATTATACGTTCACTCTTTCATTCTTTTTTTCATCCATTCATTCAATTCTTCGTTCATTCAGTCAGTCATCATATTACGTATTCATTCACTGCACATTACAAATTGTATCAGGCTTTAGGAAATGGGAAATTTGTCAAATTGTTATATATATATGTGTGGTGTGTTTGTGTGTTAGGGCTGGGACCTAATATTAAATGTGATTAATTATTTGAATACTCAACCCAGAAATGGATCGGTATTCAAATGAAATGACAAAAACAATGAAGAAAAATCAAGAGCACTCGCAGTCCTCCTGATCAGTATTCACAAAGCAGAGCCCAAGAAACCTACTCGCTTCACTTTATTAATTATTCATCACGATATTATGAATCTTCCTGCCTGAAAATGTGAGTGAATGCAGACACCGTTGGACCCGAGTCAGTTGTTTCACACAGAAAGAGCTGGAGTCTCATGCAGTGCTCTGTGGTGGTGTTTCTATCATTTTTCGGGAGCCAGTGGATATTGAAATATGAAGTCGTTTTTAGCGCGCGTCCCTATTGAAAATCACCACGAGTAATCGACCCTGCTCAACAGTGTCCCGGCGACGTTCCACTTGCTTTGCCTGTTTGGTAGAGTGGAGGAAGAGTGTTTCTGGGGGAAGGCTTTTTTGAGTGTGAAATTTATGAACCCTTGGCACGAGTGAGACCTGTGTGTGTGTGTGTGTGTGTGTGTGTGTGTGTGTGTGTGTGTGTGTGTGTGTGTGTGTGTGTGTGTGCGCGCGCGCGCGCGTTTGCATGTGCTTCTGTAATAGGCGCTGTTTGTGTGTGGGGAAAGGCTTATTCAACACCTATTGAATTCCCATCGATTGGACTGCTTCGCCAGACAGGGGTTTATAGCCGATTGGCTCTCCTTCCTGACGCGCACGTCCCTTTAAAAGGGTTAGCGGCGAGTTGATTAAATAACCCACACTCGCTGGGTGCGCAACATCCCCTTAATTACCAAAAACCTCCCGAAGCGCTTGGCTTCAGCCCCCCTGCGGGAAAAGGGTGTCGGCCCGTGTGCGTTTGGCCGGGACGCTGGCAGGCACTAATGCCATTAAAGCCCCCCCCCCTTTCTCCCCTGCCCAGCGTGGGGTGGCAGGGAGGTGTTTCCCTCGCTGAAGAGGAGCCTGAGAATGGGTGGCAGTGTAGTGTAATGGTTAGGGAGCTGGGCTTGTAAGTCAGAGGTTGCGGGTTCGATTCCCAGGTGGGGCACTGCCGTTGCACCCTTGAGCAAGGTACTTAACCTGAACTGCTTCAGTAAAATATCCAGCTGTATAAATGGATGATATGTAAAGAAGACTGTGTAAGTCGCTCTCGGTAAGAGCGTGTGCTAAATGCCTAAAATGTCAACGTAAATGTAATGAATCAGCTCGAACTGCGGCCTGCCAAGTCAGGGGACTTGTGACCAGAGGGTTGCTGGTTTGAGGCCTGGTTGGGGTGTTGCCATGGCACCCTTGCCGTAGTAGTAAAAGGGGCTTAACCTGAATCTCCCCCCCCCCCCCGTGAGTGGCTGAGCCTTGAAGAGCTTTGAGACTAATCAAACTGATGTGCATGCTGGGAATCTTGTGTGCCTTCGCCAGACGGAGAGCGGTTCGTTTCTGGCCCTGGGCGAGAAAGGCGGCAGCAGCACTGGAGCAAACTGGGTGAAACAACAGGGAGAAAACAAATTACGCACTCACAGAAAAAAACAACATCAATGCTCAATTTTGTGCGAACACAGGAGAAAAAACTCCCCACAAATAAAGCTGCACTGAATGACTTGGTGTGGGAGGAGGGTGTGGGCGACACTCGTATGGCTATACTGGTTAGAGGTGCGCGTGTGAGGACCTTGTTTCCGATGCAACGTGACGCCTCTGCGCTTAACTGCTCGGGGGGTCGGCGAGAAGCTATCCTTGTCGCTGAATTTGGTGTGTCACACGCACTTCGTCTGCCTGGGAGAACACGGAGAACTCAGTGGGGCTGAAAGATTCATGCGCCCAAAGGGAAAGTGCGCTCTACGCAGGAATGCTAATGAAGGCCTGTGGAGTTTCAGATTTGTGTCTCAACTGAGTCTCCCAGCTTTGTGTCTCAAATGAGTCTCCCAGCTTTGTGTCTCAACTGAGTCTCCCAGCTTTGTGTCTCAACTGAGTCTCCCAGCTTTGTGTCTCAAATGAGGCTCCCAGCTTTGTGTCTCAAATGAGGCTCCCAGCTTTGTGTCTCAAATGAGGCTCCCAGCTTTGTGTCTCAAATGAGGCTCCCAACTTTGTGTCTCAAATGAGTCTCCCAGCTTTGTGTCTCAAATGAGTCTCCCAGTTTTGTGTCTCAAATGAGTCTCCCACCTTTGTGTCTCAAATGAGTCTCCCACCTTTGTGTCTCAAATGAGTCTCCCACCTTTGTGTCTCAAATGAGTCTCCCAGTTTTGTGTCTCAAACTGAGGCTCCCAGCTTTGTGTCTCAATTGAGGCTCCCAACTTTGTGACCTTTGTGACCAGGGTGTGAGCCCCACAGACTGCTTATGTCTGACTCGTCTGATGTTTGTGTGCATATTTATCTGGTGCACACACATGTGTGTGTGTGTGTGTGTGTGTAATTTTGTGTGCCTTTGTTTCAGTGTGTATATATGTGTTTGTATGTGAGTGTGTGTGTGTGTGTGTGTGTGTGAGTGAGTGAATATTTTACCAGATGTTTGGCCCAGAATATCTCCAGCAACATGAATAAGTAAAGTGCAGCTATTTTAGTGAAGTATACCTGATGCAGTTATGCCATCCTGTTGGTTCAGACATTCCATGTAATTTTCATGCAAAATGGCTTTCAAAATGGCCTTTTCTGCTTAACCTGCAAAATTGCCCATCTTAAAAACGTTCCCCTACAGCCAATAAGCGAGGTAGAGCAGTCATCATCGAGGCACACTGCCAGTCAGTATTTTAGAAAAGCCTGTTTTCCACACCTGGAATCGTAGCCCAGTATTGTGAAGCCAGGCCGATGTATGCTACCATTACCATATCGTACAAACACACCCATGGCAACCCTGATTTGTCAAGTTATCTTCTGAGGTGAACTGCGGAGCGAGAAGGAAAGACTGCTGCCTGCACGTGCTCTCTTCCACAAGCACACGCTGCCCCCCCCCAACACGAATTGACGGAAGACAATTAGACATTCGAAATTTGGGAGAAAAATTATCAGAATGTTCAAAATTAAGCAGGAAAAAAACAACAACATGCTGGCTGCACATTGCAGGATAAGTCCGAGGTTTTCGAGGTCAGAGGCAGGGCTTTGATTTGTTGCGCCGGGTAAGGGCTGCAGAACGTGGAGCGTTGGCTCTGAATCGGGGATGCTTGGCTGAACACTGGGGGGCCCTGTGCTCTCTCGGTCTCCGCTAACAGGCAACAACAGGCCGTGTGTGCAAACATTGCGAAAGACCTTTGGAGAGAGGGAGATACGGAGAGCGGTCGGGAGCTAGACAGCGAAAGAGGGAGAGACCGTGAAAGAGCACCATAATAGCAGAGAGAGATGGAAAGACGTACAGAATGATAAAGAGAAAGAGACTGAGTGCGAACTATTTCGGGGTTTTAATTCAATTAATCCCTTCGATAGTTTTAATGCATTACAACATTGCATATTGGCAGAAAGAGATAGAGACAGAGAACTGAGTGTAACCTTAATTTGTTTATTAAACAAATCCTGTCAATAGTTTGATTATTCATCAGCTATAAATTTAACTAATGACATTATTCACTTCAGTTGTCATTTTTTAAAAATAACAAAATGGTTAGTTTTCTACCCGTGAAGTGACTTGGTAATGCTTGATGTCAATGCGGTTTCAAACCCGACATTTTAAACTGCAAGATTGTAAGGATATAAATGATATAAAATTTGTGGTTTAAATTCGAGCACTCGGGGACAGGCGTGGGAGTTTCTCCAGAAGGCAGATGGGAGTATGTTTCCTCCAGGAGGCAATCGAAGCGATTGTGATCAGAATACTACATGTATTGTTTGTGTGTGTGTGTGTGTGTGTGTGTGTTTATTTTTCCCTCCTCCGCTTCTTGTTGGCAGCTGCTCAGATGTTCACAGATGTGGACCGGAGGATGTGGACTCATGCGGAAATGTACAAGGAGGGCGAACGCTGCCAGATATTTCTAGACTCGCGACTAAGGAACTCTTTTTGGATAGATTTGACATTCCGGCTGTTGTGAAAATCGAATGGTTCTGTTTGTATAAATGGCTCTATAAAAAATGGCGCCGTCATCGGAACACAGATGTCAGTCTGGGTCCTGCTGGTCTTGGGTTTTGGGCCCGTTCCACCAGAACATACATGCAAACAGACGGTTGCCTCTCCTGTGGAAAGTCCAGCTGATTGTTGTCACTGTTGCTCAGCTTCTGTTTTCCTCCTGCGCGCTGCAGATTGTCATTTACCTGAGACGGAGGGTACAA
The DNA here is from genome assembly GCA_029706075.1 of Aldrovandia affinis. NCBI lineage: Eukaryota > Metazoa > Chordata > Actinopteri > Notacanthiformes > Halosauridae > Aldrovandia > Aldrovandia affinis. The sequence goes on along the minus strand of JAINUG010000266.1, from coordinate 431,957 downwards.
ACTAAGGAGACTCAGGTGAATGGAAACAGTGAGATTTCAGTAACATGTTTGGTTGAAAGCACCCGGCTGTTTACTGACCTGGAGCCTGTGTTCCCAAAGAGGCTCAGACCTGATCCGGGAAAATGAATGCAGTTGTTTCCGTTCTTTGTAACGCTGCACTTGTGTAGCGACCTTCATTGAACCCAAAGCACTTCACCGTGATCACCTCAACCACCACCGACGTGTAACACCCACCTGGGTGATTTGCACCAGCATCACACCACACATCCCAGTTCGACCCAGGGCACCAGGGAACCGCCTATTCTTTGCAATGAAAACCATGTCTAAGGACCTGGTTCTGATCTGAAGGACGGAGTTTCCTGTAGCACAGTGTGCCCGGCACTGCGCTGGGGTTTTGGGGTTTTCATTCGTTACTTAGGCAAGACCGCCCCTCTACTGGCCCACCAGCACCACTTCCAGCAGCAAATTGGTTTTCCCAGGAGGTCTCCCATACAAGTACTAGCCAAGCCCACACCTGCTTAGCTTCACGGCGAACTCGAACTGGTTGGTTGGTTTGGATGAGCACAGGATGCAGGGCTTTGTGAAGTGCCGTTTGTAAGGTGGAATTCTGCATGCAGACAGAAGGGTCATAAGGACCGGGGTAACAGTCCGTCACGCAGCTCGTTACACACCGACATGCTGCAGCGACCATGTCTGAACGGCGACATGTCAAAATGACACTGGCCCTCAGGCAGCTTCAGATGTGAGTGGCAGCTGGCACTAGTGTGTGTGTGTGTGTGTGTGTGTGTGTGCGCATGTGCGTACATGTACGCGTGTGTCTGTGTGTATGTGCGTACATGTACGCGCGTGTGTCCGTGTGTATGTGCGTACATGTGTGTGAAAGGGGGGCTTCAAAGACAGGGAGGGAGGTAAACATGAAAGAGAGAGAGATGAACAGAGGCACAGGCGTAATGGAGACAGAGAGCTCTGCTTCATTTGGTCTCTCTGTGGGGACGGACGTGCTTATACACAGCACAACTCTACCTCCCCTCTCTTTCTCTCTCTAACGTTCTGCCTCCTGTCTCTTTACCCCTCTCTCTACCTCTGTCTCTCCAATTAGCAATTACATTCAAAGTGCTTTACTGGCATCAGATGCAAAGCAGAAAATATTGACACAGCATACGTGTGACAAAGCATCAAACAATGGTAACAGCAAAAATACATTGATATTTAGTCATAATATTTTGTAATATATTGAATCCCTCAGGGTCTGACAGTCTCTCTCTCTCTCTCTCTCTCTCAATTCAGTCAAATTGAGTGATGCTTCACTGGAAGGATAACCAGAGTAGTATTGCCAAAACACATGCAAAACATATACAATATGACTCTGTCTCCCTCAAATTCAAGATGATGTATCGGCAGGAAATGCATTTTCTCTTTACTTACTTAATCTTGGAGGTTCCGGGTAGTAACAGGAGTTTCTGGGTGCATTACACCTGGCTACAGTTAATCAATATTCGCAAATATTTGCCTCTTCGTGGCTTCATGAGACACATCACGTTGGAATGTTTCAGTTTCAATGGTGGACAGAGAACCTTCAATGTTAAGAATACGGAGTTGACCATCCTGTTAGTCTAGACAATCTGTGGTTTACAGCGTTTCTGTAATGACATGGACGAGGCGACTTGCTCTTAGTTTATCTCAGCAGTTTCGTGAAGCTTAAATCAGCTCATAGATTTGCATCTCTCCCGCTGTAATGAAAGGAATCATTTATTGCTCTCTCATCTCTGCTCTAGGCCTGTGATTATTACATCCAGCCCTTGCTTTGATCTCAAAAAAGGCTGATGAGCAGGCATACCAGATGCTGCTTAAATATATGTGCAATTATAATGAGGGCAAAAGCAGCAAACACACATATGTAAATAGGAATAAAAGTCATAGTCAAAAGGACCCCGGGTGGCACAACCGGTAAAGGCACTCGCCTGGAGTGCAGGTTGCCCAATGTGGCCGGGAGCCCCATTCACGGGCGGCGATTGTGCTGTTCGCCCCAGGGGGAGGGGGAAGGGGGGAGGGAAGCTGGCACAAGCTCGCCGTGAGCACAGAAAGCTGCCCTGTGGCCAAAACGAATAGATGAGTTCCGTCTCGAAGGTGGTGGTTCATTGCTGGCCCCAGGGCAGTGGCTGGTCCTGTAGTCGTGTGTGGCGGGCTCGTGGGGAAGGATGAATTGAAGAATAGAGGGTACGACTGGCCACCAAATTGGGAGAAAAACAGGGTGAAGAAGGAAGTCAAGAAACAGAACAAATAAAAGAGCAGATTCCCTGTCTTTTTCTATTTCTTATACCCAATTATTTTTTTTGCCCTCCTCTGTTCTGTTCCCTGTTCCCCCACCCTCTTCACTGATCCATGGAGAACACCCCCTAACCCCCACCCCCCTCCCCGTTATTCTCCTTGATCCCTTCTGGAGGTGTGATGCTACACCGCACATGAAGGATTGTGGGAAATAACCGAATCTTATATAATATAGAATCTTCTGTTCGCGCCTTCGAACCTGCCTTGCAACAAATAGCAAAGCTCACACCCAGCCCTGAGCAGTGGGCCCTTGCTGCGGTCTGAATCCACATTCAACGTCTCAAACGGCGCTGTCCAGACGCAGCCCCGCCAGCCTGCCGGACTCTGCGGTACTACAGGGCCGGTCTGATGCAGTTCTTCTGTCATCTTGCGGAAAAAAACAACAACAAAAAAAAAAAAAAGCAGGGCTTCTGGTCTTCTGGACCAGATCAGAGGACTGCGATGTGCTCGCTGTCCGTACCTTTTAGCCGCCCCGCCAGAACCCTGCCCCATATGTCGCGCCCCTCCCCGCCTGGGAGACATCAGTCGACGACGGCCATTTAATTCTCCCGCTGCCTCCTTGCCGCTTGAAAGCCGGTGACGTCTGCTCTTCCCGGATGAAGTAAGTCATGCGCTTGTGTCTGTTTTGCGTCCGGACGAATCGTAGGCCCCCCGTCTTTTGTTCAGGGTGCAGCACAGGGCAAGTCATCATCCGCGTATGGGCTCCGAAAGAAACGTGGGCAGAAATGTGACACTCGCTCACACGCACGTACGCACGCGCTCGCGCTCACATCGACTAAGCGAATTCCTGAGGCGTTTCAGTAATCTCCGGCCTCCTCTTCTCTTTTGAGCTACGCCTTCTCTGGCCGTGACTCACTGACCCCGCGTCGAACCTGCGCTGTCCGCCTCTCGACCGTTCCCAAAACGGAGCGCTGGGTCGCCGTCCTGGGCCAGCGCGCCGGTCTCGAGCGCAGCGACCGGATCGTCTGCCTCTGTGTGCGATGTGTGCGGTTCAAGAGGTCACAGAGAGTGCGGAGAAAGCTGGAGGGCCCCAGGGGGAACTCTTTACACCTTCCACAGATGCATTCAAATCAAATGTGATTAAAACCATAAGGAATGCATTTTTGATAAATGTCAAAATGTAATGCGCTCATCAGAATTGTATTCACAATTTACACTGTCCACACACTGTACATAATTACAGGCATCCATTCGTGTACGTGATGCAAAATCATAACGCATGTGGCAAAATGGCCACAAAATTGTCTGAATGTGACAATTATTGATATAATTTGTGATGCGTGACCTGTATATGTGACCATATTAGGGGATGTTCAAGACTATGTGCACGTTTTGGTGGTACGGTTTAGTGAATTCAACTGAGGGAATTGTGCGCTCCTCCCAACATGTACCATTTTCAGTCAAGCTTGCAGATGTGTTACCGCGTTGCTACAGTAACAACGTCAAAAAGTGCTGTGTTAGCTGAGAGAGGAAGACGGGTCTGACTGTGGCCTGCTCTGTCCCCGTCGGAGCGAAAGGTTACTTCGGCCAGGGAGTCAGGGACTCTCACACAAGACATTCAATGACCAGTTTATGAGCGTCATTGCCTCCCGTCAGTTGAAAGTCACGACTATGGAGAGGCCTGTCATAATTGCAAGGTTGTGTGTGCGTATGTGTGTGCAAAGCAAGTTGCCCTGGAACAAGATTGAAAGCACGAAACCTTTTGAAGCGACCGGGGGCCGTTCCTTCCTAAAAGGAACAAAAGCTAGCCTTATTGGTGGATCTCCATGACGATTGATCGGTCAGGCATTACTGGTGGATCCCAGACCCGGTGAATGATCAGACATTACAGGTGGAGCCGAGAAATGCTGATCAATAAGGCATTTCAGGTGGAACTCGGAGGTGGTGAATGTCCAGCTCAGCCCCTCCTCCAGGGCTTGGCCACTCCCCCTCAGGAGCCTTGCTCCTGGTGAGCGTTCAGGTGATCTGGAGGAGAGGCGGAAGGTGGCGTCAGTGGCTCTGTGACTTGTTGGTTGGGAGCCTCTTTGGAGCACCTGGGGGAAAAGGTAACTCCACCGCATCTACAGCGTGCAAAACCTCACTCTGCAGTGCGCTGTGCTCTGGTTCATTTTAAGACCCAGAATAGGAATAGGAAGGAATATACTTTATTAGCCATATCACATAAGGTAATTGGATTTAGTTTTCTTTAGAGATTAGTTTAATCTCTCCTAGATACACACACACAAATGGGCCACTATACATATGTATTCCATCAGAGAGGTCTGAGCACAGGGTCAGCCATAGTACGGTGTCCCTGGAGCAGTGTAGCGGCCCAGTGCTTGCAGGAAGTGAACTAGCCTCCCTCTGATTTCCAGTTCATTGATTTTTAGTTTGCCCTCCTGGGATTCGAACCAGCAACCCTCCACTTGTCGCTAACCGCTGAGCCACTAGGGGAGTCTTTCTCACTGACGATAGTCTGTGAGCTCCTGGCATTTCGTTGGGAGGAACTAATACAGCAGTAGCCCGAGGAACCCTGGCCTAATATGATTGGTGGTTCCAAATTGGGAGAAAAGCAAGAAAATTGGATCAAAATTAGGGATGAAAAAGGTTATGGTCACCAGAGCATCACCAAGTTCAGATCTGAGATTTAAATCGGCAGAATTTTTTCCTTCGTTTTTTTAATTTTTTTACACTGATTCATTATTGATTTCCTAAAGTTATGTAAACACTGTGTAACTTGGTGTTGGTGAGCCGCAAGAGGATGGGGGTGCCGTCCTGGCATTAAGAGTGCTGTGTTTAGTGAAGGCCGTGTTTAGTGAAGGTTGTGTTTAGTGAAGGTTGTGTTTAGTGAAGGTTGTGTTTAGTGAAGGCCGTGTTTAGTGTTTAGTGTGTCCAAAAACCATCCATAAAACCAAGTTATGTACTAATTAAAAAATACCCCCCAAAACATTATTCGAAGCTGTGGTAAAGGATCTGGAAACGGCCTGGTGGGGGCGGGGACTAAAGCCGTGGCACATTCTGTCAATCATTGGCTGCTTTGGAAAGCTTGTCCTGGTGGACACCGCTTTTTCCTCATGTTTCCCGGCAACCGTGGCCTCTCCCCCCGTCCCTCTCTCCCACAGAGATCAGTGTCTACTGGCTGGAGGCAGAACAGCCTGCGGGGTCGCCACACTGATCTGAGATCAGCGTTCTGGAGTGCAGCGTGCTCTATCTGGTGCCCGATCAATAGCAGCTATCAGCCCCACCCCGTCCCGCCAAGTCCCGGCGCGACTAGCACGCCGCTCGGCAGCATAGCGGACGTGTCGGAACGTGAGGCGCAGAATCTATTAACTCCCCTCCTCATCGAATCCGAGCCCCAGCGCTCCCGCCCCCCCCATGGGCTGCTCAGCCGCCCTGCACCGCAGCGAACCCATGATTGAAATCGCAGAGGCAACAGACAATGGAGAAAGAATGAAGCCTTCAGAAGGCCTACGGGCCGCATGGCTTTATTTAAGTACCTCACACAATTCATCAACAGAATCCAGCTACTCAATCAGCGCCGGTTAGAAATGAGGCAGAGGTCGTGTACTTTGTGAAAATGTGTGTCTGGCACGTGCGTTCGAAGAAGAAGAAGAAAAAAAACATTCTGTGGCGTGAGTTGTAGCGAGTGACGGTGGATCGATGGTAATCGTTATGTTTTATAGCTGTCACCGTCTGTGTGACCTGAAAGAGAACTCTCTGCATTCCTGCCCCAAGCTCGCCTCTACACCCCCCACCCCCACCCTCCACCCCCATCGCCCCCTTCCCGGTATTCTGCAGAATCATATCCCTGCAGTCCTGTGATCTCAGGGGCAGGCTGGGGGGGGTGGTGGATGGTGGGGTGGGGGTGTTATCTCAGTGGGGAGGCAGGTGGTGAATCACACCCAAAACCAGGCAGTGTGGTGTGGGTTGAGGGTTCGATCCGGTGTGACTGCTTTCTCTGGGCCGCCTTTGTAAACGCCCAGCGGCATGTGAAAGGAACACGGGATGGCTCCTCTCTGGGTAAGAACCCGCTTCCTCTGCCAAGAACATAGATGATGTGATGTGACGTGATGTAATCACACAGTGATGGAGGAGAGTGAGACACTCAGAGATTAACCGTCTTTAAACAGACAGTGGGAGACAAGGACGTGCGTGTGTGTGCGTGTGTGTGTGTGTGTGTGCGTGTGGTGCGTGGGCCTGTGATCTCAAGAAGCGTTTTCATGGCCACTGGCCTATTTACTACCTGTTTTTCTGTTTTTGTCTCCTCTGTCAGTTCTCTGCTTCGCACGGTAGCAGTAGCTTCAAAGCCACACACACTCAAACACACGTGCGCGCACACACACACGTGTGTGGTATTGCACCATTCATACCAGTCATTCTGCACATGTGTCACAGGGACAGGCCCCGATGATTCCCATGGCTTTGACACACATACACGTTCTCTCTCTCTCTCTCTCTCTCTCTCTCTCTCTCTCTCTCTCTCTCTCTCTCTCTCTCCTCTCTCTCTCTTCTCTCTCCTCTCTCTCTCTCTCTCTCTCGTCACCCTTCCTCTTCGCCAGCCTGCTCTCCTTCTCTGGCCTCACCCCTCTCCCTCTTTCACTTCTCATCCCTTCTCTGTCCCTCTCAATTTCTCAAATGGTTTTTGTCCTCTGCAAATGGCACCCCCCCTACCACTGCTCAACTCAGGTTTGATTGAGGTTCTTTTGGAATGCTTATAAGCTGAGTGGTTAGTTAGGAAAGTCAAGAAGTGATCAATGATTACATTTGTATGAGTTATGAAATTGTACAGCATAGTGCATGTACAGGGGGGGAGACAAAATAGTGGAAACACTAAACGATATATTTATTAACTAATAAGGACATGGGCCATCCTTTGCCTTCAGAACAGCTTCAACAGGGCCTCCCGGGTGGCTAGCGGTTACAACGTTCGACGCTGGCCACTGCGACCGGGTTTTGATTCCACCTGCCGCGCCAGTATCGGCTCTGGCCGGGAGTGCCAGAAATTGGCTGTCCACCCCAGGGTGGGGGGAAGGAAGCCGATATGAGTTTGCTGCGTATAGGAGTGTCTCTGTGTACCGGAATTACAGTCGACGGCTTGGCGAGTTCCGGCTCGGCGGAGGCGGTACATCGCCTTTGTCACTGCCGGTCTCAGGGCTATGGCAGTGAGCTCATAATCCGAGGGGGGGATTGACATGAAAAGAGAGGGTGTAACTGGCTACTAAATTGGGAGAAAATGGAAAAAATCTGAACCAAAATAAAAAAATAAAAAAAATAAAACAGCTTCAACAGGGAAAGGTGGTGGAAATCTGCTCCGCACTCTATGGTCCAGAACTTCCCATAAAGATTCAGTGATGATTAGACGTGGTAATTGGGGAGGCCATGGAATTTGGGTGTTTAACATCCAGTGTGTATGGGGGCGTTATCATCTTGGAATATGGGAGCATCTTGAGGAGACAATTTTTGCACTGTAGGGTGTACCTGGTTGCCTAAAATGGCTTTGTATTCCTTGGCTGTAATTCCACGATGCACAGTAATAATCGGACTCAATGACTCCCACAAGATGGCTGCCCATACCATAACAGATCATACCATAACAGATCCACCACCATGTTTAACAGTTGGGAACAGGTCATGTGGGTTGAAAGCTTTCTCCAAACATAAACCCGTCCAGATGTAGGAGAGTAAAAGATGACTCATCAGACAATATTACTTTCTTCCACTGCTCAGAGGTCCAGGTTTTGTGCTCATTACAGCAGGTTATGCATTGTTGTGCATAGGTTTTGGTTACAAGCGGTTTCAGGCAGCCCTACTACAAATATCAGCTTTGTGAAGCTCACAACATACAGTCTTTGTTGAGACTGGGCCACAGAGGCGTAAAGTCAGTTCTGTGGTCATTTTTGGGTCTGTTTTCTTGTGGTTCTTGTGTGTCCGTCTATCCCTGTCGGTGAGCTTCGACTTGCAACCATTGTTCCTCTTTCCTGATGCAGTTTTCCTTTGGCGTATGCGGTCACGATTATTGACAATGTTTCCCTCGATACATTAAATATTTTTGCCGTTTCTGTGACTGACACACCTGCAATTCGGGCACCAACTATTTGGCCTTTTTCAAAATCTGTTAGATCTCTTATATTTCTTTAGAATCTCACATATTAAAGTGTTGATTTTAAAATGTCTCTTTGTAGCAGAAACATATTGGTAATTCTTATTTACATTAATATGAAACGCATGTAGACTCTCCACCTAAAGCTGATGTGAGCGTTCTGGCTCAAAATGGCTGCCGTGCATCACCCAGGTGGTTGCAACCCTTTGGTGGTGGTTGAGGTGAGCCGCCCACCCTCTTTACTGTAAAGTGCTTTGATTTTGTGAAAGTATCAATATAAATGCAATTATTATTATTCATCATTTTCAATCCTTCCCTTGACCACGAATACAGTTGTGTGTTTATTTTCCCCATTGCCCATACTGTAGTACTGTTTTGTCCTTGGCTGGCTGCAGACTGGTTAATGACTCATTTTGACCTGAGGAATGGACTCTGGCTCTTGGCCACCCACTGAGTCCGGCTTAAAGGTTGGCCACCCACTGCCATCTTACTGGGAGCCCCCCATACCGCTCACCTGCACCTGGTTAAAAATTACACCTGCTCCAGGCCTCCCGCGTGGGGCGGCAATTGGCTGTCCGCACCAGGGAGGGGAGAGGGAAGCCGACACAGTTCGCTGCACACAGGAGTGGTTCTGGGGTGCCGGAATTACAGTCAACGGTACAACGAGTGCTGTCTCGGAGGAGGCAGGGCTTTGCCATTGTCACTGCCAGTCACAGGACTACGGCAGCAAACTACGAGGGAGGGGATTTAACTAAGCACAGCGGGAGTAATTGGCTACCAAATTGGGAGAAAAAAAGGGGTAAAAAACTGTTTAATTTCAAATAAATTAAAAATAAATAAATACAATTACACCTGCTTCATGCCAGGGGTCTAAATAGTGTGAGTTGGACATCCTGTGTGTATTGTTGTTGTATTGTATGTGTATGTTGATTTGTGGATGCATACGTGTGTGTGTGTGTGTGTCTGTGTGTGTGTGTGTGTGTGTGTGTGTGTGTGTGTGTGTGTGTGTGTGTGTGTGTGTGTGTGTGTGTGTGATGTATGCTCTCAGGC
>JAINUG010000266.1:352500-415000 GCA_029706075.1 Aldrovandia affinis | reverse complement strand
GGCACCCGCCTTAGCCGAAGCCCGTCACCGTAACACACAGGACCACTCATATACGCTGCAAGCTCGTTTGACTCTTATCCCTCCCCCTCTCTGGGGCGGACAGCCAATTCCCGCCCCCTAGTAGCACTCCTGGCCAGAGCCGAAACTGGCGTGACCTGGTGGAATCTAACCCCGGTTGCAGTGGGCAACGTCAGACGTTCTACCGCTACACCACCCGGGAGGCCCACTATGGGGGATTTATGATAAGATATGATATTCTAAATGTACCTGTAATTTCTTGGGAACGGAACTCAGTGAAATGCGAAGGCCATTGTACTAAATTAGGGTTAAATTAAGGGGGACATTACAGCTGTTAGCCAGAGGTTTATGGTAAACAAGCTCTTTTCATAATGTATAAACCAAATGTTGGCTGCAACACAAATTATTTCCATTGTGTTTACCTAATTTAAGTATCGCCATTGACCACTGAAGTCATGACTATGTTTAACATACTACCCCTGTGTTCTCCTTGGTTATATGTTGAAGCACTGTCTGTTTTCCCCTTCAGAGTATTGACTGGTGAAGCAATGCCTGTGTTTTTATCTTTACCGTATTTACTGGTGAAGCAATGCCTGTGTTCTTCTCTTTACCATGTTGGTTGGTGAAGCAGTTGTTATGTTCTCCTCAGATGCTGGGAACAGAACATCAATATGGGATATTGGTGGATCATTCGCTTCCCCATACTGTTGGCAGTCCTGGTGAGTGCCTGTTCTCTCCAACTTCTGTGTTTTCCCTTTTTTTCTATTGCTCTCACTCTCTCTCACACACACACACACACACACACACACACACACACACACACACACACACACACACATATATATATACATATACACACAGTGTCTTGCAAAAGTACTCAGACCCTTGGAATGTTTTCAAATGTTGCTGGATTACAAATGATACGTTCACATTTTGTTACATTTAATATTTTTTATTCAAAACTCACATGCTCAAGCTGATTTTTTTATAAAGAAGAAATTAGTTATGTTGGGAAATATTTTAAATAAAAATTCAAAACTTAAATATGCTGCTTGCATAATCAGACCCCTCACATTGATATGTTGTGGAAGCACCTTTCACCGCAATAACAGCTTTATGTCTTTTTGTGCAAAGTTTCTATCAATTTTCTTCCACTGGTCAGAGGTGATTTTCACCCATTCTTCCTGGCAGAATTGCTCCAGCTCTCTCGTCATTGCTTGGCCATCACCTATGGACAGCAATTTTCAAGTTGTGGCACAGATTCTCGATGGGGTTCGCGTCAGGACTTTGACTGGGCCACTGAAGGACATTCACCTTTTTATTCTTGAGCCGCTCAATTCTTGAGCTACTTAATGTAGCTTTGTCCCTGTGCATTGTCCTGCTGATTAATGTTTTCCCCAACCGAAATAGGTTTTCTTGCAGTATCTGACTGTACTGCTCCATCCATTATTCCTTCTATTCTGGCAAGTTTCCCAGTCCCTGCTGAAGAGAAGCATCTCCATAGCATGACACTGCCACCACCATGCTTCACTGTAGGCATAGTGTTGCATGGTGTATAGGCTCGGGCACATGTTAGGTTTGCGCGATACATAACGCTTTGCATTTTGGACAAAAAGCTCTATTTCAGTCTCACCTGACCACAAAACCTTTCCCCACATTGTAGCTGGATCACTCATGCACTCTTTAGCAAACTCCAGGTGGGCTTTGAGATGTTTTCTTTTAAGTAATGGCTTTTTTCTTGCCACCCTGCCATACAGGCCAGTATTATACAGTGCTCTTGATATTGTTGACTGATGCACAGTTACTCCATTCCCAGCCACTGAACTCTGTATCTCTTGTTGGCCTCACAGTGGCTTCCCTCACAAGTCTCCTCCTTGTTTGGTCACTGAGTTTGGAGGGACAGCTTTTTCTAGGCAGGGTCTGGGTGGTCTGATGCAGCTTTCACTTGATTAATGAGCCAACAGTGATCACTGGGATATCCAAATCCTTAGATAGGTTTGTGTGTCCTCCTCATAATCTGTGCCTTTTGATAACCATATCCCTGGTTTCCTGAGAAAGATCTTTGTTCTTCATTTTTGTGTCTTTCCTTCAAATTCACTACCCGACCAATGATCCTCACAAAGGCAGGTGTTTTTAATCCTGAAAAATGACATGGCAATCACTGTTATGGCACACAGATAGAGGCCAAAAACTCTGTGTGGCTCGTTTAGGTAATGGTCACCAGCAACCCCCTCTGGTCAATCAGGTGCCCAGGTGCCTGAGAAAGCAGCGCACTGAATGTCCTCCTCCGATAACGACGTCTGCGTGATCTCGCCCGGTGAGCGGCAACGCGGAGACCAGCAGCGGCCCAACAGAGGGGGGTTGCAGCGATGAGCTTGGCTTCCCGAACAGTTGGGGGTTCCAAATTGGGAGAATTTTTTTCTTCTTCAAAGTCCAACGCTAAGGTGTGCTTTGAAAAGGACCTCCAAGGTTGTCTAGCAGTTACAACATCCGACGCTGGCCGCTGCGACCGGGATTTGATTCCACCAGCCACACCAGAGTCTGCTCTGGCTGGGGGTGTCACCAGGGGGTGGCGATTGGCTGTCCACCCCAGGGAGGGGGGGAGGGAATCCGACATGACTTCACTGCGTATAGCAGTGGCTCCGGAAAAACAGTCGACAGCCTCGGAGGAGGCGGGCGCGCATCGCTTGGTCACGGCCGGTCTCGGGGGGCTACGGCAGCAAACTCACAATACAAGGGGGGATTGACATGAAAAAGAGAGGGTGTAATTGGGAGAAAAATGGGGAAAAATATCAGCAACAATAGATAAAAAAAAAATAAATACAATGAAAAAGATGCCGTAAAAGTATGTCAAAAGAAACAATACAACATTGCCTTTCTCCCAGATCACGTTGACAGCAACCCACAAGCAGGAGACGGCGCTAGCTCTCTCTGTGTGCCTCTCTGCCTCCCCCTGCCCCGCCCCCGGTGGCGGCCGCACGTTAATTAATCAGTCTCGTACGTGTCGCGCGGCGGAGGCGATCGGGCGGGCTCGTCAAGTGCCGTCCGTTTCCGCCTAGGGCCTACGTGCCGAAGTCCTGCGCGCCCTGTTACCCCGGGTTACGTGACAGGCCAGCCCCCAGTAACTCAGCACTAATGCGATTGTCAGAGACTTCAAAGTAGCTTCACATCACGGCCAGGGTACACATAATGCTATATATAAACTGTGCATTACGTATGTAGAGGGAGACCCAGATCACAGCTGGACTGCACAAACTGTATATAAACTGCATTAAGCATGTAGAGGGAGACGTGGTGAAATTCCTGTGCTTCCTGACCTTCTGTTTAACATCTGCATTCCTCAGTGGCAAATTCGTAATCTCTCTCTTCTCCAGCTCTTACATCTGGTATAAAGTTCTACGTGTCTCGAGAGACATGATGCTTTCATCCCTGATCCCCCCAACCCCCTCCTTGGCTGTTTTCTACTGTTTTCTTTTAAATTCTGAAAATGGAACAGTAAAATGAACGCCAAATATAACACCACAATGACAACAGCAACAACGACAATACTTATATTATCGATAATAATGAATTGTGTAAATACGTGAAGCACATTGCAAGCTTCTTTACAGCACAGAACAAATATTATGTTTACACAAAACCATGATAGACTATAATATTTTACCCTTACTCTCACTCTGTTTTACTGTAAGAGTATGTGTATCATAGGGGAATTGCTGTGCTCGAGTTTTGGTTGAGGTTAAGCGTTGCTAAGCATTTCTGTTTCCTGTCCCTCAGCCCTGTCCCCCACGGAGACCGTATCTCTTCCTGTTTAAAAAAACCCATCGCAAACTTTTACTTGATTACACTAAGACGGGTGTTTGAAGAACATTTTACTTTTTTTTATCACTTTAAATTTTTCAGTTTTTGGTAACCTAAACTTTTGTTTTAACCTCTGGCAGTTTACTGCTTACCTTTGTACCATTTCAGGTTATTCACTGGGCCTGAACTGCTTAAATTTCAGTAAAAACTGGAAAATGGGGGTGTTCTAAAACTTTTGACCGGTAGTGTACGTCAGGGAGAACCTAAACGGAATCGCTTAAGTGGATGGTAGAGCGGGGCAAACTGCAGCCAAGTCTCTGTGGAAATGTTTCTCGGTCACAGCCCTGATTATGGACACAGTCAGGGGTCAGGGGTCAGGGGTCAGGGGTCAGATATTACAGCATGTCACCCTAATGTGGCAACTATGGAGGGAAGGAGGGAGAGAGGACGAGAAACGTTCTTTTCTGTAGCTCTTTTTTAAAATTTTGTATTTTGTAACGGCGCCCGCAAACACGTTGTCCTCTTAGTACAGTGGGACAACAAAGCTATCGAGGGCCACTATTTCAACATTGAGCATACATTTAAGGATGTGTGTGTCTCTCTCTCTCTCTCTCTTTCAGATCAACTTCATTATCTTCATCAGGGTAATCAAGATCGTGATGTCTAAGCTGAGAGGGCACCAGATGAGGTACACTGACTACAAGTTCAGGTGAGGGGCGCCCCCTGCTGCACCTGTCACTCAGCGCACAGTGGAAGGGGATCGTCTGATGTCTTTTATTCTCCTCCAACCATCACCCTTTGTAGCCTGCTCTCCTTCTCTGATGCCACCCCTCATCATGTGCCAGGCCTTCTCATCCCTTCTCTGTCCCGTACAATTCCTGTCTCGATCCATTTTCCACCAATAAACATCCATTTTTACTCCACTATTTATTTCCCTCTCTCTCTCTCTCTGTCCCCCTCTCTCTCTTTCTCTCCAGGTTGGCTAAGTCCACTCTCACCCTGATTCCACTGTTGGGGATCCACTGTGTCCTGTTTGTATTCGTCACAGATGAGCAAGCCCCGGCCGGGTCCCTGCGGCTCACCAGGCTCTTCTGTGACCTCCTGTTCAACTCCTTCCAGGTCGGCCGTACTGCGCGTTGACATGCAGAGCAGAGACACCCAGCGCTGAGACATACAGACACACAGACAGACAGAGCAGCGACACACACAGACAGAGAGCAGAAAGATACACAGACACGGAGAGACACACAGAGAGATACACAGTCACACAGAGAGACACACAGACACAGGGAGATACACAGTCACACAGAGAGACACACAGACACAGGGAGATACACAGTCACACAGAGAGACACACAAAGAGGTACACAGTCACACAGAGAGACACACAGACACAGAGTGGAGAGAAACAGCACAGTTGTGTTGGACAAGTTTTCCCGGTTCCCCGAATCGATGTGCAGACAAGGCATAGTGACAGTATGGGGCATTTCAGAATGAAGGTCTGATCATCGTGGGTGATTTAAAATGTATACCGGAATTTGAAAGCACACCTTCCACTTGGCCTGATACCAACACCAATAAACTGACTGGCTCTGATCCAAAGGCCTGTATTAATGGTGGGTTTGGGGTTCTGGTTTTGGTCAGGGGACAGGTTGGATTTGGATCTGTGGTTCTGATGCTGCTGTCTCTTTCCACAGGGTCTGCTGGTGGCTATCCTGTACTGCTTCGTCAACAAGGAGGTGAGTCCCCCTCAGAGTTGTGCCTGTAACTTCTGTGGCAATACCCCACCCTCCCCCATATCCCATAGGGCAGCATGTAGTGTAATGGTTAGGGAACTGGAATTGTAACAGTTCAATTCGTGGGACACATCTGCTGTTGTACCCTTGAGCAAGGTACTTAACCTGAATTGCTTCAGTAAAATATCCAGCTGTATAAATGGATTGTATGTAAAGAAATGTAAACTGTGTAAGTCGCTCTGGATAAGAGCATCTGCTAAATGCCTAAAATGTAAATGTAAATGTAAAGTATATCCCGAGTGAGACGGAAAAAGGAAGTGAGTGACTGTGTCCTAAACATTCTTTCCCTCCTTCTAACTCTGCCTCCAATTCCCTCTTTCTCTCTCTCTCTCTCTCTCCCTCCCTTCTCTGTGAATGTGAGGAATGTGCTGCGCTGTAGTGAAGGAGCAATACGCTCACTGGAAGAGGAATTTTTTAATTTACAGTTTCATTTTCTCTCGTCTCGTGAAATGTTTTGGTTTGGAAGCAGTGCCTTTTGACCTGGTTATTGGCCAAATAGACTCTCTAAACTCTTAGACTTAAACTCTCTGTCGCACACACTCTCCTCCCTCCCTCCCTCCCTGTCTCCCTCCCTCCCCCGGCAGGTGCAGTCAGAGTTGCTGAAGAAGTGGAAGCGCTGGAAGCTGGGCAAGGACATCGAGGAGGAGTACAGGCACACGTACAGCCAGACGGCCCTCAAAGGCGGCAGCGTGGCGGTGAACCTCCAGCTCCACCCCCTCGACGGGCTGAGTCTGGCCCCGCCCGCCGCCTCGCCCAACTGCATCCACGAGGAGGAGCGCCACCTGGTGGGAAATTGCCAGAATGGCATGGGCACGGGCGTGGGCAAGGGCACCCGCGGCCTGCTGTTCCCCACCCTGCCACACGATGGCCGTAGCAGCTGCGGCACCCTCATGGATTCCCTTTCCCTGGACGACGGGGCACAGTGTTGCCAGGCCCCACGAGAGGGCGCGGAGAGCAACTTCTGAGACCGAGGAGGAGGAGGAGGTGGGGTCTACTGTGTAACCACGGAAACGGGGGAATCATCAGTGGGAAGTGGGGGGGTGAATCTGGAGCCCCCACCCCCTCTATAGTGGGACTGCGCAGCGCCCGAGAAGGGGGCTGGGGGCGAGGCTATTCTGCAACGCTGGCTCTATTACTGTATTTTTCTTTGTAAAAGACAACCAGGGATGTGCATATAAAACGCATGTAATCAACTAGCCACCATATTTTCAACGAGTAGACCCAAATAAATGTATCCCGGTTCTTTTTGTTGTCGTGGGTGGAATGGGGACCCCTCTGACCTGGGAAATCTATCCAATGGAAGTTGAGTTTGTAAATGTAATCGTCGGCGATCAGTGGCGTAACCCCCGGTAACAAGGCTCAGCTGATGACGCCGGGGAACGTTCCGGCGAAGAGACGCGCTCTGCTGCCATGGCAACTTCAAGATCCACAAGATCTCTGTCTACTTTATTTTCATTTGTTCTTAGTGTTATTCCAAATGGCCAATAATCTATTGATTGAAAACCTGCAATCTGCAGCATCTGATAGTGTTTAGATTCACCGTATCTAAGCAATTGTTCTTATTGCAGCACACAGTTGACATGCTTAAGACTAGACATGGCCAGGTGTTATTAGGATTGATGGCAATTCCACAGCAATACACTTAGCATACTCTGCATCACCTGAATAACATAACACATGTTATTGACAGCAAATACCATAGCAGCAGGGAAATGCCCTAATGAGCACAGGTATGCCAATGGCATCTGCGTTTTCCTCAGGTTCATCCTTGCGTGAATGCATACATCCGATTGTCTTGTACAAAGAGATCAAAACTCCCAACGTGTTCACAGAACAGAGTGACGGGGAAGAAAACACAGACGAAACAGTACGAAATGATCAAAACATTCTATACACCGCAACCTCAAGGAAAACAACAACAGACAGGGTCTTAGCTTTAGCCTGCAGCGTGTGCATTGTGCCAAGCGGATGTTCGGTACACACACTCACACAGGCTCATACATAAAAAGCATACGATGATTGATGAAAGAGATCAAAGAAAAATTATCCAAAGCTCAACGCGAGCAGCGATGAACTTTGAGGCGTGTTGTGATGCGTCTTTACGTGAATGTAATTTGTAACTGGTTGAAATGGGGAAGAGACTCCTGGCCAGAGCCGGGCTTGCGCAGCTGGGGATTGTTACCCCGGCTGCAGTGGGCAACCTGCATTCCGGGCAAATGCTTTTACCGTTGCACCACCCGGGGCCCCAAGGATCTGCCGTTCTGACTCAATGACTAAGCACGTAGCTGGACCTCGGGACAAGTCAGGGCCCAGCTGGCACTCTCGACCAATTTATCGTAACGTTGTGACCGCGTACATTCCAAGAACCCCAGAGGTCATTCCACACAACCCCAGGAGCTGCTGGGACAAGGAGGCAGAGGGAACTATGGGGCAAATGGGGCAGACACAATATCAAAATCTATGTTGAGAGCTTGTCGCCATGATCTTCTTTGGACGTCTTTTTTTTTTCCTGCTCGTTGTCATTTTATTACAAAATAATGAAAGGTGGAAACCTGGGATATTATTATTGCTATTGGTGTTGTGATTGTCCCTGTTATTGTGGTTATTGGCACATCATTAGTATTGTTATAAGGCGACGGGTATTGTATGACTCTAGAGAGGGATGGTGGGACATCTTGCACCATGTGACCTGGCTGTGAGAGGAGAAGACCGGAGGGAAGGGAGAAAAAGAATGGATAACAAACTGAGCAAAGAGGAAGGAGAGAGAGTGCCTTTTTCATCCTGTGACAGGGTGACATCCCAGAGCACATACAGGCGAAGGGAAACCACACTACACTCGTGTTCAGTGTTATATAATTTCACCGTCATACGAAGGTGGTGGTAGTGGTGGACTACTATCGGCAAACCTCTACGTTACGCTTCAGTTTATTTACTATTAAGAGGGCGAGTGTAGTGTGACTTTTGCTTCACCCTGTATATGTGTATACAGTACACATTAACACAGACATGCCTGGGACCCCTGTGTTGTCACATACACACCTGTAACCCCCCACCGTCCTCCCCCTAAACCCCATGACCATTGTAAAATACAATTTACTACTGTTAATACTAGCACAGAGCTATCTCATGCCGAGCGTAGTCCTGCTCTACTTAAACTCACATAAACATTAAGCACAAGAGCATATGAATATGAACGCATACGTTGGTGTGTTGCATAGCGACGCATCTCCTTCGGTCCCGGGTCAAGTCTTTCCTCGCGGAAATACGAAGTGGCGGAATAAAAATAGCCCGGTGCGTACATGGTGTTCGGAACGCCGAGGGGGCGTGACTGAGGGGGCTGCGGGGTCCACTCCAGGCCTCGCAAGGGAAAGCGCCGTCACGTATGCGACGCGCAAAGCCCAATCCTGCGTGACGTCAGCATCCACTCCAAGCTTAAAGTAAACCCGACGCAGCAGCGCGGTCCCTTTCTAGGCCGAGCGTTCGACGGCATGACAGCGCAACGCGTCACGGCATGCTACAGAATGAGCCAACGGGATAATTATACCGGTCGAGCCTCTCAGTTCCGTCCGAATCAAGGCCCATTGAAAAGCTTGTTTAGTTTTTGTATTTTTCTATTGACCTATACCTGCATTCCAGTCAAACCTCTGACAGAAGAATCCATGACACTCTTCCTAAGTGCATTTACCCACATTGTGTTGTCTCAGTAGTAGAATCCCTGATATTCTATTGGCTCTTGCATAAAATCCCCCACACTCCATTTGCTCGACGGTCACTCCTAGTCGTCCTCTCGGTTCTGCAGGTAATTATCCCTGACATTCTGCTAGGAAAGAACATCACACGTTCAGCTGTGTCTAGGGCAGAATCTCACGGGTTCTCTTCATTCCAGAGGAGAATCCCACACATTCTCTTGGCTCTAGCGCAGAACACCACGCATTCAGTTGGTCGCAAAGCACTGCTATCACGCATTCCCACTCAGTTTTCTGGTTCTAGAGTAGACTCCCGCAGACTTGGTCAGTCTCTGATGTTGGCTGAAAACAGAGACTATTGTACTTCCGCCGTGCCTACAGAAACATAGGTGCCAAGCTTCACACGTTGTACTTTGTGTTTTCCTGAAATGTTTGGTAATATTTGTGTATATGTAATGTTTTTGGGGGGTTTTGTTTTGGAGGTTGGTCTTAGAAACAATCTGCTGGTGCAAATAATTTCTCACAGCTTACAGTGAATATGGCACAATACAAGCTGATTATCATTCATGCTATATATACTGCATATATACAGTAGCAGTGAAAAGTGTGAGTACACCTGCTGGAAACTAGGTTTATATCATAAATGACAATGTTTTACACCGTATAAGTTTCTGTAAACACTTGAAAATGATGAAAACACATGTAACAATAAACAAAAGGAACATCAAAGCAATGTTCAAGACCATTGAATTGAACATTTAATTTCGGATTCCTCAAAATAGC
Organism: Aldrovandia affinis; assembly: GCA_029706075.1. Lineage (NCBI taxonomy): Eukaryota > Metazoa > Chordata > Actinopteri > Notacanthiformes > Halosauridae > Aldrovandia > Aldrovandia affinis. The sequence continues at coordinate 404,916 of JAINUG010000266.1, read as the reverse complement.
CACCCTTTGCCTTGATAACAGCCTCACAAACATGGGCCATTCGGTTCATAAGTTTCAGCAGGAAATCACCCGACATGTCTTCCCAGCTCTCCTGCAGCAATTCCCAGAGACACTTGTGGGTTGCTTTGCTTTGGCTCTTCTGTCCAGTTCATCCCATACAAGATCTATGGGATTGAGTTCTGACACTGGGCAGGCCAGGTCACTAGTTTGAGTTGTCCTTCACGTTCCTCCTTCACCAGATAGTTCTTGCACAACTTTAAGGTGTGTTTTGGGTCGTTATCTTGCTGAAGAATGAAGGAGTGCCCAATTATTCGTAATCCAGATGGAAGGTGTACAAACTTTTGACTGGCACTGTATATATGTACAGTGCACACACACACACACACACATATATATATATATCCTCTCCCATTTGGCAACTTTCTTTGTAGTATGTTATAAAGCATTATTTACATTGATGTAGTCATAACACATAAGGTGTCATAAAGCATTGATAATATCTACTTGTGATAACATGCCACTTTACTTACTGGCAATTGTGGACAGGTTTTTTCTATTGAATGCATTATGCATTATATATTCTTGTTTGAATGCATGATGTGGATTGTCATGTTTTATGCGGGCTATCATAATGTGATTCATTATGAATACAAATATCTAATATAAGGCATTAAGATTTTAAAATGTCAAGGTGTTATGAATGCATTCATTGAGCTACATAATGCTTTATAAGCATATGCTTCAAAACAAATTAGCCATATTTTTTGGTGTATCAAAAAACAAATCACAAGATATGACTGTTTTTTCCACAGTGTTAATTTATAAATGGTAAATATGTAAATAGTGTATATTGCATGTACACGCCTTGTCTTTTTTATTTTGTGGGCCTGTGGCCACTACGTCATTGTGTCTGGATAGGTTTGGGTAAAACTGCGTGTCCCTCTGGGTGTCCCTCCCTCACAGGCTCACTAGGCGCGCATGCTTACAGCACTGTAGAGGCTAAATGCCCTCCATGCAGAGGACAGAGATGAAAAGTACGCGTGACGTCAAATGTGCAAAATTGACCATCGCAACTGATGGTTCGGGTTATGGTTAGGTTTAGGAGTTTGGGTTAGAGTTAGGGTTACGGTTAGGGTTTAGGGTTCTGTCACGCGCACTGTAAAATCGACCAACCAACAGGCCGATCGCATCTCGAGTGGCATCTGGTCCCCTGCATGGGTGGCATCTAGCCTCTACCCTTACAGCACCGTGTTAAGTGGAAGTCACATGGCCAATCATAAGAGGTCAGAGGTCATGGTAGCTTGGACAGCATTTCCTCCCTTTTGTCACTGGGACACGCACGCACATACACAGTGTACTCTCTCTCTGTCAGTATGGATCATGGGAATCACTCAGCCTCTCTGTGGCTGCAGTAACACTGCTCCCTAACCTGTCTGTATCCCACAATGCACTCTGAGGGCTGTCGGGCCCCAGTGTGAACTATAGACACATACGCAAAAACACACAGGCATGCACCCACCCACACGTGCACACGCATACATGCATACACACGCACATACACACAGACGAACGTGTATGCACATATTCAGGGACTAAACAGTAGAGAGGGAGAAGGGGAAAGACAGGTATGGATAACAAGAAAGATAATAGCGAGAGAGAGAGAGAGAGGGGGGGAACAGAGAGAAAGAGGGAGAAAGAAAAAGTGTGAGGGAGAGGGAGAAATTAGAGATGGACAGAGAAAGTACAGAAAAAGATGGAGGCAGAAGAAGAAAGAGAGAATCTACAATTCTGACTGTCCCCAACCCCTTTTCAGAGCACTTTGACAACTGACCCTTTTAGAAAATGAAAGACAAGGAGAAGAGGAGGGTGAGCAGGACCTGGCGCAGTGAGGAAGAGGGGCAGAAAGCAGAGGTTGTGTGCCGTAAATCACCACACCACCATGGCAGTGCCAGAGTGGGGAAGCCGAAATGCCGGGCAGAGGATTCCAGGGTTAAGACCTCTCTCTGTGTGGAAAGCCAGCGCCACATATCCAGGACTCAAAACTCAGCACGGAAGAAGCTAAATGGTTCGAGTGCATGATTAGCATGAGTCTACTGCACAGCTTGGTGCACAGTGTTCAGTGTGAGCGAGTGAACACAAACCCTCTATTGTGGACATGGTTTCTGCTTCTATGCGGTGGACATGGTCTCTCCTTCTATAGGGTAGACACGGTTTCTGCTTCTACACAGTAGACACGGTCCCTCCTTCTACATGGTAGACATGGCTTATGCTTCTATAGGGTAGACACGGTCCCTCCTTCTACATGGTAGACATGGTTTCTCCTTCTACACGGTAGACATGGTCTCTCCTGCTCTGTGCTGAAGCGAATGTCATTTCGTGTTTGTCACAGCAGCAGAAGAACCGTACTGGTCGGCCCTCTCCACAGTCAGTAATGGGGTAGAGCGCCAGCCACCTGTCTAACCAGAGCGCAGGCTGCCCAAATGCTGCACGGCTCCTCTGAAATATGTGCCACTCATTTATCTCACAGTTGTGCTACGGAGCGTTACAGTAATATGCTGTATATATTTTGTGCCGAGCCCAGGGAAGCAGACAGGCAGACAGACGGCGCACGACTTCCTTGTTGTATATAAACGTTGTTTGTGTTCTGTTTGCCGGTGGAATTATTTTAAAATGATGGAAAATAAATTGAATGAAATTAACTATACATTCAGTGTTTTTTTGGTGTGTGTACCTTTTTCTGTGTGTGTGCATGAGTGTGTGTTTGTTTATATTGTGTGCATATATATATATATAATGTATATGTCTGTGTGTTTACGTGTATGTGATTGTGTGTGAGTGTGGGCATATGTGTGTATGTATTAGTATGGATATGCATCTGTGTGTGTGTTTGTATATATATATATGTATATGTGTCTGCGTGTGTGATAGTGTATGTGTTGTGTGGTGAGTTTTCTGATGGTAGATTCTCTAACTGGTGGGAGGGTACAGATTGTACACTCTGCACCTCATCATTTCTAAAAGAGAAAATAGGAAAGCATCAACACCCACCTCTTTACATTTTTACATCACTCATCATATGTAGCATACCTTCATAAAACTTTGACACATACCTTCCAGCGTTTGCTGCACTCCAATACTCCCTTGCTCAGGTTTTGATACAGATTTAAACTGCATATTAAGACATCCAGAGACTTGCAAGTGTGTATCCTGAGCATGCATGCGTGTGTGTGTGTGTGTGCGTGTTTGTGTAAGTGTGGATGTGGTCATGCATGGGTGGTTATGTGCGAGTGTGTGCGAGTGTATGTTTGTGCATGCAGGAAACAAAAACCAAGAGGGACGCCGCTTCATAGCTCAAAAATACAGTATATCAACTTTCACTACGTTGAAATATTTGAGTCATGTGCCTAGAGTGTACAGTAACTCTTTAGCTGGTTTGTTCTTTTATACTTTATTCTTCATTTTGCGGTTAGTTTCGTGTCCTTTGTCAGGGCCTCCAAAACCTCCAGCTCAATAGAATAGAATAGAATAGAATAGAATAGAATAATGGAAGAACACCTTTATCCAGCACCCAGCGCAGGCTGCACTGTGTCGGCCATTTGAAACACCAGCACACGGAAGCATGACGAAATCGTGATGCCATTATGCCATGAATCTGTATAAGACATGTAGCTATTTAGTCCAATGTAAATATTTAGTCATTATATCTAGTTTATTGTATCTGCCAGCATGTCGTTTATGAAATCTTGAAATATAAAACAAATATTCTTAAAAGGGACATTTCCCCCCCCCTCCAGAGCAGGACTCCTTCCCCAGGGGGCCCCAGACACCGGTTTGGGGACATTTGGGGACACTATACAGTGTCCGTGGCATTGATTTCTGTCCTTTGAACAGAAACATTTTTTCTTGTCCTCCTTCACTTCTGGTTGGCCCTGAATACGCTGTATGCCTACAGCAGTGACGTTGCTGAATCGGCCTTAGATAAAGCCATCATTGTTTTTACGTGCTATTTTGTTCCCTCCCGGAGAGCAGGGATGATTTATTCAATCTCGCTTATCTGTTTTTTGTTCGTGTTTTTTGTCGTTCAAGGCAATTCAAATATGACCAAATCAATCTGAGGAATCACAGGTGTGCCTTAACTGTTTAATGAATGTATTCATTATTAATGAAGGCCATCTCGCCTGCACCAACAATGAGAGCGTGTTCCTTTTTGTTTGCTTTTGACCCTGTTTCCCGGTTTCCAATAACTCTGCGATTATATTAATGCCAGGATGTGGTCTCTTCCACCCACAGAGTTTTGCTGATATTTGCGTGCGGTGCAGGGAGAGTAATTAGTTAGGCACTGAATGCTCATTAACAGCCAATCGGAGCGAAGCTATCTGCTCTCTCCAGAGGTTGCTGTTCAAACTCCCCCCCACCCCGTCCATGTGCACGCTGTCTCACTACCCCACCTCCCCTTCGCCCCAACCCTGTTTATGTCCCTGGCAAAGTGATTTAGGACCAGGTCACCAGGAACATCAATCAATGTAAAAAATCGATCACTTAAATCTCACTTAATATGGTGCCTTTTCAAAAGGAGTTGTGTTAGACAGAAAGCTTCAGTGAGCACGCTTACAGGGCGTGTGGAGGAAACAGTGAGACACGCAAAAAACGTGACATGGCGCTTTCTGCCAGAAAGCAGTCTGGTGGGTTTTGAGCTTTGCCGGTTTGCAGACAAAGAGATCCCAATCTGTCTGGTTCGTCCGGTGCATGTGCAACCGCACCTCCGGCGTGACCCGCGGGGCCCAGACGACCTCGCTAACCGGACCGCCGTAGAGCCCGGCGAGCGTGCCGGTGGGACTGGGTTTCAAAGAGCCCGGCAGATATATTAAGAAGAAGATGGAGCGATGCTTCACCATCACAACGGCACAGAGAGGATCAGAGGCGGATAGACCGCAGGGTTTTCATGCCATCTTAATCAGTCTGTTTAATTTGTTTCATCCATTATACTTTAATAACAATATTTCAATGAGTTTAATTCACACCTGCAGGGAATGCTACACAGTTACTTAGCACTTGGGACACCTGCAGAGTGCAGAGAAAACTATGGGGCTGCTGTCAGGGCTCACGTTTAGGGATGCACAGAACATTCTGTGGTTGCTCGTATTCTGAAGAGAGTATTCCTCGGTTGTCATAGTGTTTGGCGCGTTCTGGGGTTGCCTGGCACCGCAGGAGAACATTCCGGGGTTGCTTAGCACCTTGTGAGAACATTCCAGGGTTTCTACATCCATGCACAGATCAAAGGGACATGCTCTATATATTCGATGCTCACATTCCTGAGAGAATTGTCCCGGGAACAGATCTCATTCACTTGGAAGCCATATTGGAATGAAAACGAGGCTGGCGCTGCAAGCAACGTCCTGTCGGCTTTCTAGCTCACTTGCGGAGATGCATGGCTGACATTTGAGTGACGGAGCCTAACGGTGTCTCACTGCAATGTCCCACTGCTGTATCTGAAGATGAAATACTGTTTGAAAAGATTTCTCTCAACAAAAAAAAGGAATATCGGTGCTTAACATGAAATGACAAACCGAGATCATTTAGTTAACTGCTTGCTAAGTCAACTAGAAGAACATATCTATGTATATATATCTTTGTACTAATGGTGTGCAGCTATTTATGATAACATCTGTTGTATTGTAGTTGTACTGATCTCTTGCTCTAGTTGTGGTTATTAATGCTGTTTTTTATTAGCCAATTACACCCTCTATTTATTATATAATATATAAAATCTATCTATTATCTTATATTTTTCATGCCAATCCCCCCCTCGTATTGTGAGTTCACTGCCCTGTGACCCTGTGATACTTCGCCTGTGTCACTGCCGGTCACAGGGCTATGGCAGTGAACTCACAATACGTGGGGGGTTGGCATGAAGAATATTAAGAATACGATGGGGCATTCCAAATTGGAAGGAAAAAGGGGGAAAGCATTAAAAAGGACTTGCGTGTGGTTGCACGCGATCTCTTTCCTTCCTCTTTGATAATTAAGTGTCGTTCCCATAACGTTCCCATAAAAAAACAGCAACAAGGATGCCTTTTATTCACATTCAAAGCGACTGAGCCAATTTTCTTTATTACGCTAATCAGCCGTGATGGATAAAGCTTGTACGCGTGTACTTTTCAAACATGCTGCGGCTGAAATTCAGCGATGGACACGTCGACGCATTATGTAAATGGATGTTGTGAGTGCACTCTACCCTCCTTCACATGTCTTCAAAGCCCCAGTCCTGCACTTTACAGAGATAATTAGTTGCAGTTGAAGATGATGGGTGAGTAATTGTGTTCTTTTTTGTGTGTTTTTTTCTTCTTCCCCATTTTCTCCACATTATCATGTTATCGCTGTTAATGCTCATGCTCCTCTCAGCTCTTCTCAATTAAGGGTTATTATTATTTAATGGATTTGTGATTCGTCTCTCGGAAGCATCCCTGGCACAATGAGCAAGTGAAGAAAGGACAGTGCAGATACTGCGCAGCGTCCAAACTGCCTGTCAGCACGGTGTGTGTGCGCGTGTGCTATGTATGCGTAGGCATGTGTGCTTGCCTCACGTGTGTGCCTATATGAGTGCAGGCGTGAGTTTGGGGCACGTGCGTGCATGTGTTTGTGTGTGCGTGTGTGTGTGTGTGTGTGTGTGTGTGTGTGTGTGTGTGTGTGTGTGTGTGTGTGTGTGTGCACGTTGTGCATTTTACATTACATTTACATTTTAGGCATTTTAGCAGATGCTCTTTTCCAGAGCGACTTACACAGTTTACATTTGTTTACATACAATCCATTTATATAGCTGGATATTTTACTGAAGCAATTCAGGTTCAGTACCTTGCTCAAGGGTACAACAGCAGTGCCCCACCTGGGAATTGAACCTGCAACCTCTGAGTTACAAGCCCAGCTTCCTAACCATTACACTACACTGCCAGCCTTTCACGCGTGTATGGTTATGTAATATTGGAAATACGGCAATCTACACAATCCTGTAAATCAGGGGTGTCAAACTCATTCCATCGAGGGCCGAGTGTGTGCAGGTTTTTGTTGCAACCAATGCATTACACCAGATGATTTCATTTAGGTTCCCTCCTTAGTTGAATGAGTTTGACACCTGTGCTGTAAATAATGACAGGGTAGTTTCTTTGTCTTGGCCACGGTCCAAACTGCCCCAGGGGCACTGGAGGGGGAGATGAAGGCCACCGTGTCACTTCAGAAGGGGGGGGAGCAGAGACGCATACTCCCTTGGACAGGGTTCTGCTGACACTGACAGAATGGAGAGACAACAGACCTCGGGCGGTTCTGGGAACAACCCCCCCACAGCCGTCCAGCAAGATCGCCCCAGGTGACAGGAGACCCCTAAGCCAAACCTTCACGCCCTTTCACCCCTAGGTGTTGATGCCCCTCAGGCCGAGTGCTGACCCAGCAGGTGTGCTCCACCCCCCACCCATGTCCCCCAGGACAGGGTCACTGCTCAGTCAGTTTTCCATGCCATTGAGTGAATACCACAAATACCACAAATAGAGTGGCAAATTGAGAGCAACCACCATTGTGGTGTTTTTGTTTTGGGGAATGTAACAGTAAATTAATTAAATATTTAGGCTTGTGTTTTGCATGTGTACATCTCACATTCTCATTTGGGGTTGAGCCCCCCTAAAGGTCAAATCCTAGAATCGCCCGTGTCATGAAGGTTATATTGGGATTCTCTGGTCCAAACGCCCTTTAGGATGACACTTGTTGTGTAGAAAACCAGCGATTGGGAATCTTCCATGGATAATTCAATCAGCACTCAGATGAATAGGACTGATGAACAGAATCAGAAATGTATTTGTCAGTGTCTTTGGCTTTGCCACTCTATGAGTTCTCAATCTTTGCGCTCTGTACTTTGCTCATATAATCGAGTTCCAGTTTGATACGTCACACAGCCTTTTAAAACAAATTGTCTTCGGAGGATGTGGAATGTGGGAGTAATGAATTGTTTAAATGAGATAATTGCGTTTTACGAGGTGGACAGTCAGCTAATGAGAGACTGTTAATATAATGTGTGAGGTTTCACAGACTCACAATCATGCACACACATGCACAGACACACACACACTTGCTCGTGCGCGCGCACACACACACACACACGCACACACAAGCACAGACTGTGCATGTCCCCTCAGTTACCTGGACAGTTGTCTCTTTCATTCTGTGGAAAATACGGCACTCAGTGAATCAGCTCCATCTCTTTCTCTCTCTCTCTCTTTCTCTTTCTCTTTCTCTTTCCAACCCTCCAAACACTCTCACTCTCTAAACAAGAGCAAAGGCAATAGAGGAAATGCTGTAACTAACCTGTTCTGAAAGTGACACTAACACTGACACTTTCACACTACTGACACTAACACTAACACTAGCACTTTCACACCACTGACACTGACACAAACTAACACTGACACACTGCTGAAACCGACTCTCACACTGATACAGGCTGACACTAACACAGACATGGACAAGTCAGTTCTTATTTGGCAGGCGCAATTGGTATAGAGAAATCCGAAGGCTACTTCCGCACAGATATTAGGACGTTTTTCTTTACACAGAGAGTTGTCAATGCCTGGAACAGCTTGCCAGGTCGGGTAGTAGAGGCAGAAACGCTTGAGCTATTCAAGTCCAGGCTAGATGTAGTACTAGATACTCTTTAGATTAGGACATGATGAGCCTAGATGGGCCGAACGGCCCGTTCTCATCATTATGTGTTCTTGTGTTCTTATAAAAACATTGTCTTTGCATACAAGGGCATGTGAAAAGAAATGAACGAAAAAGAAAAGAGAACGAGTCCTCTGGTGGGTCGGGTGTCTGCAGTCTTGCCTGCACCAGCCATGTAAGTAGAGCAGTCCTCCGTTGGAATGGCTGCACAGCTCGGCTGGTCGACTGCAGACGTGGCTGGCTCGGACAGGGGACACACCTGCTTGAAGAAAAGAAGAGTTATGAAATATGTCTAAAAACAAAGAAAATACAAATTGAAAGTTTGTCAAAAACACAAAGCTTAAACAAAAAACACGAGTTACAGTAAATGGTTGAATCTATTTTTAAATGTTCTGGTGGGCAAGGAGACAAATTGATGAAAATTCACCCCCCACTCTCCAAAATCACCATCGTTCTGGGAGCTGTCCATCAAATAACCACTCACCCACCTTATGCTACAATGAAAAGATGAAAAATAATTATGAATATGAAAAACGTTCTTCTGGGCACACTGAGAAGAGTGTGATGGGATTAATATTTTATGTACTCATTCAGGCATATCTCTGATATGAGAGAGCATTTCAGAATTTTCATTTTTTTATTAACGCACCTTGTCTTTAAACTATACAAGCCATAAACCTGAATCTATCTTCATTTCAAAGTTCACATATCGACCATTTTTTCATATATTAATATGCTGCAAACTCAAATTGAAATGCAAATTTCTCTTCTCTGTGTTTTACCCCTACCTAAAATATGGACACCATTAGAAGACAACTTGGTCCCCAGGAAAAAAGAGTCCCCAGGATGGAGCCCACTGATCTGTTCCCAATCTCCAATCTGCACACATCCAATATCACATGGCATTCTCCCCATCCACAGTTCTGTACACATCCAACAGTCACCAGTGGGGCAGGAGGGCAGAGTCACACATTTAAACAGGAGCCCAACACTTCCAGACGGACCCCTGCAGATGTTCCATAATGGGAGATGCTTTCTCCTTCTCCAGTAACACTGCACTACTTCTGTGAATGAGATGGAGAAAAAACACTTCTACAGAAAATGTGTGTGTGCTTTCTCATTTCTAGCGCAGCATGTGAAGAGAGAGGCCAGAGTTGGAGGACCTGCGCAGCACACTTTCAGGAGATCCGACGTGGCGATGTTATGATCCCCCATTTCCAAAGTCAACTTCTGTCGTGCCGAAGGAAACGGAGGTCACATTATCATCCAGTAATGGTTTCCTGAAGACGTCTCTTCAGAACATCTGCTGCAGTGAACAGGGAATGGCGGGGGGAGGCATGTGTCTGACATAGCTATGGTCTGATCTGGATAACCCGTCGCAGCAGAAGAGGCCCATTACAGACCATTATGATTTTTAATCATCTTAGAATTCATTTTCCTAATTTTGCAGTTTAAAAACCCCCATACAGTATGGCATGTGACTGGCAAAAAACTACTTTGGAAAGATTCTATGACACCAGAGGACACGTGGATCCTGTTTTTAGAATAAACACTGTAGAATTTGATTGCTTTCATGCATTTGCATCCAGTCTTTTTGGGGTTGCACACACAACAACCATCTATCTGGAATCTGCTATGGCTTTAGAGCAGGGGTGGGCAATCTTACCCTGTGTGGGCCGGTGTGGGTGCAGGCTTTTGTTCCAGCCGAGCAGTAGCTCACCTGATTTGACTAATCAGCTAATCAAAGTCTTCAATCAGGGCTTTGATTAGTGGAATCAGGTGTGTCACTGTTCAGTTGGAACAAAAGCCTGCACCCACACCGGCCCACACAGGGTAAGATTGCCCACCCCTGCTTTAGAGGGAAAAATCATCATATTAGTAGGGTGTAAATCCGTTTCTCTTTATTTGACATATTATGTACTTAAAAAGTGCATCATAGATGAGACATTTGCAGATGCCGAACTGTAAATGCATACTTCACATCAAACCCTCAACCATGTCTGTGTAATGTGCACTTTTGGAGATATTAGGCTTGGTGGAGCACTAGTTAAAAACACGAAGGGGTTAATGAACCATCCAGTTTTGCATCGATCGAGAATGACACGCTTTCAATCTATACGTGATTGCAAAGCTAATCTTTGCAACAGGCATTTTTCAATGAATGAATAGTTCAATTAGGTTTATGTCACAAGCAATACTATAATTACAAAAATACATCAGTTTGTATGGAGCACAATAAAGACCCTTAATAACAGTTTTTATTGCTTTTTATAGTGACTGAAATTACTTGCGCATCATTATCCCTCAGGAAAATGTAACCATAACCATAGCTATTAAGTTGGAAGAGCAAAGGAAAAACATAACCACAGCGTATGTGAATTTTCCCCTCTGATATTAAATGATTAACAAAGTTCTGAAGCAGTTATTTCTGTTAGAAAGCATGATTCACATTCCTTTAAAAAAAACACAGTTTAAAAGTTACATTTTAAAAGGTGAGTCATTCTTATCGTAACTTCCACACAGACTCTGTCAATGTACTCATTCACTGTAATCAGGAAAAACTGTATGGGCTCTCACACACAGGATTAAACACACACACACACACACACACACACACACACACACACACACTCTATCTTCCTCTCTCACACAAATACAGATACACACACACTATGTTCCTCTCATTCACACACTAATACACCAACAAACACACACAAACAGTCCTACAAACACACACACACACACACACACACACACGTATTCCTGTCATTTTCAGATGCACAGCATCTTCATCATCAGCCATGGCCCCAGCCTGCTCATAGCCAACTTTAAACATTCCCTCAACACTTAAAGAACACACAGCTAACGTACAACCTTCCCTCAACACTGAAAGAACACACAGCCAACTTGCAGCGCTCCCTCAACACAGAGGCAACACACAACCAGCAAACAATGTCCCCTCAATATTAATATAACATGCAGCAAGCTCACAACGCTGATACAACATCACCCTACCAATGCTACACTACGTGACAATACTGTAGCTGTGTGTGTGTTCCTGCAAAGCTTAGGATTGAGAGTTCAGAAAGACACAGGGATGTGGAGAGAGTCATAGCACTGTACAGATTTTTAATGGCAAAAAAAACCCAAAAACAAATCAGCTCTAAAAGAAAAATGTAAAACGAGAAACAAAAACATGTTAAGTACCTACATGGCACTTTATGAAATCAGCATTTGACCAATGGTGACAGGGATTGTGCAATTATATGCAATGCGCTATGAGTGGCTGCCAATTGTTCCTGCTTTGTGTGTACTCTACCTTAAAATGACACGCTGCGTTGTTTTTGTTTGTGCATTTGTCTGCGCACTGCTGTCGATGCGTAATTATGTCATTGTGTTTTTGTGTAATGTGCAATTATGTTCCGCGTTGAGGGGAACGCACTCCACGGGCCCGTTGCGAGAGGCACAAGTGTTCCCCCGGTGTCCCTGCACTCGACAGGCTGTCACGAGCGTCCTTGCCCGCGAGAACGGTGACCCTCCACTCCGATCCACTTCTGTCCACATCCATCCTGTTCTGTGGCTTCACCATCGGAAAACAATTCAGAGGTCTACCTTTCCTCGCGCTCCCCTTCACCCTTTCTCTCTCACTCTCTCTCTCCCCCTCCATCTCTCCCTCTCTTACTTTCTCCCACCCCATCTCTCTCCATCCAGCCCTTCTCTGTCTCCTTTTCACCCCACCCTTCTCTCTGTCTCTCTCTCTCTCTCTCTCTGCCCTCTCCCTTCTGCCTTTATTTTCCTCTCCCTACTCCCTCTCTATCTCCCTTTTTACCTTATCCCTCCTTCTTTCTCGATATTCTACACCAAAGTAAATGAAGTAGGAATACATATCACCAAGGATCAGACATTTTTTATCGTGACGATATTCAGTTTGCGGACAGCGTTGCAATTAAACAAAAGTCAACGGTGTCAATACAGAGGAGCCTTTTTGCCTGAGGCAGTGCAAGGGCCAGATCTGGACCAGCAGGCCTTCCTGTGATCGTAGACGCACTTCTACATAATTTAAAGAAACGTTATGTCATGATCGGTGAGGAGTAAGGAGGGCCCTGGGGCCTGATGTGTGGAGCTTCACTGAGCTGCACATGCGTAAGTACGAGCGTGGCAGCTCTCTAAAGCACACTCAAATCATTTTCAGTTCATCTGAGGGATATGCACATGGGCTTTGAAGCTTGGGGGGGGATTTATGTAAAATTCATGTTTTCGTAATATTGTTCTTGTTAATGTCAAAACTAACATTCGTTCTTTTCTTTTTAGGTTTGACAGTTCTCAGGGGCTTGAATCTGAGCAAACGAACATGTACAACTGTAAAATGACAGCTGTAAATTACCGAACAATCATAGATTTGTTTTATTACTTCCTGGAAATAGCAAATAATAGGAGTCCTGGTGTCGGCTTTGCTTGCTTTGAAGCTTGGGCTAGCATCAAAAAAGTTAGAATCGAGTCTACTTTGAACCCACCTTCCAGGGGTGGAGGGGGGTGGCTTAATGGGCTCAAGCCCCGAATATTTTTAGAAAAGCCCCGGATCTTAAAAAAAAAAAAAAAAAAAAAAAAAAAAAAAGGTTTATTATTTTTAATAACCACACATAATGTGTGACATGGGCGGCACGGTGCTGCAGTGGATAGCACTGTCGCCTCACAGCAAGAAGGTCTCGGGTTCTAATCCAGGCCGGGGGCCTTTCTGTGTGGAGTTTGCATGTTCTCCCCGTGTCCGCGTGGGTTTCCTCCGGGTACTCCGGTTTCTTCCCACAGTCCAAAGACATGCACGTTAGGCTAATTGGAGAGTCTAAATTGCCCGTAGGTATGAGTGTGTGAGTGAATGGTGTTTGTGTGCCCTGTGATGGATTGGCGACCTGTCCAGGGTGTATTCCTGCCTCTCGCCCCAATGCATGCTGGGATAGGCTCCAGCCCCCCCGCGACCCTAACTAGGAATAAGCGGCTGAAGATGAGAATGTGTGACATTTTTCCTCCCTTGTCTTTCTTCTGAGTCTGCAATCAGAACTGTAATGTAATGGAACGAAGTACCGCGATAAACCACTGGACACCACAATCCCGCGTCGTGTATGCCTTGTCTCTATCCGTGGGCTAAACCCCGAATGTCTACAGCCCCTAGCACCGCCCCTAGCACCGCCCCTGCCACCTTCCACCCAATTGCATCCAGCTAATGCAAAAGGGAGGGAAATACTGTCGCTATAAAATCTGCTCATAACTGCTATAAATGGCCATATCTAGTAGTTTATAGATGAGCTTGCTGGCAACTCAGATAGCTAGATAGATAGCATATTGAGTAGCAACCTAGCAAGCAATATTCATTTGATGAAACAAATCATGAACATGATCTCGCCAGCTAGCTACTTGTATATCAGGCAGCGAAATGTTGGACCTATGCAACTATGCTGGCCCCAAAGCCTTGCTCTGGGGAAGTGGGCACAAAAAGCAGGACTCATCTGTGTTATCGCCGCACAATGCAAACACAAACCGCCTGCATTTCCCCGGCATACGTTCTGGGAAGCCGACAGCGGTTTGACTCAAACTCAACACCCCCCCATTAATAATGCATTTGGCTGCTGTGTATGAGGGTCCCTGAGTGATATCAGGGTGGTGCTGGCATACATCACTTTGTGGAAATCGCAGTCCTTGAAAAATGCAGGCGGGTATATTCAGAATTGCACTTTGAGCTGGATAATGAAATGGCGCCTTTGATGCTGTGCTCAACATCACCACTGCTTTAAATGCAGGAATCAAATAGACCCACGTAATATTATTCCAATCCAATTAAAAGGCAAGCCATTGTTTGTTTTCTGGAGCTGATGGAGTGAATTGTGCATTAAAATGAGGGATGTTGTTCAAGGTTTTGTAATTGCTTTGCACCTACTAATACGCCACAATCACCACCCACCATAATGAGGAGACTTACTCCGACCCAACATACTCTGAACACTCACACACACACACACCCACATACTCTCTCTCACACACACTGTCTCTCACTCACACACACACACACACACACTCTCACTCACACACACACACTCACACACACACTCACACCCACAGACACACACACACACTCACTCACACACACACACACACACGCACTCTCTCTCTCACACACACACTCTCTCTCACACACACACACACATGCACACACACACTCACACACACACTCTCACATGCACACACACACACACTCACTCACACAAAGAAGACACAAATTCACTCTGAATTCACACACACACACCGTCATAGTTTCACAAAAGAAGATGAATGGCCCACAGAGGAGTTTCGTATAAAAAATAATTCATTTTCGTCAATTAATGCTGGTGATCGCTGAACTCGCCCAACCTGCACGCTTATTTATAGCGTTTACTTGTAAATCAAAGTTATGGAAAAGTGAATCCACACCACCATCTAATTTACACTGGTTCGCAACTGTATTTCACGTTACTATAATGTTCGCTCGTGTAGTACAGCAATCGGGGGCGAGAAGGAAGGGAGGGGAGCAGCTATGGTAGATGTATCTGTGTTAAATTAATCCAGGGCTCACTTCGTTTGGAGTTTTAAACAAAGCTTCAGACGATCCATTTTCAGATTACCGCTATTAGCTTAGCCTGCTAAACCGCTTCTGTTGTATAACTTTTCTCAGTCTCCACACGATGTAAAAAATCAAAGGACAGAAATATGAGACGACAATGGCGACATTACCCATTATAATTGAGAGGAATGGCCATTACAGACCGAGGCAGATTGGATGAGGTCGACGTGGGTCAGGCGGATTGGGAAAAAAGGGATATTCGCACATCACATTCTATCAGCGAAGGAGAGATAATTGGCGGCCGGATTTTGATGTCTGAGGCTCGCTGGTGGCTCTCCTGTGAGCACAGTACCACGAGAGCCCTTTGCGCGTTCTGCGGGAGAGTTGCGCAGATGTGGGACGTAACCTACGTAATAATACGTAATAGAATATATGCCATTTAGCAGACGCTTTTATCCAAAGCGACTCACGGTAGCGAATGCATACATTTTTCAGTAAATGTGGTACCAGTGGGAATTGAACCCACAACCTAAGCGTTGCCAACGCCGCGCTCTACCTACAGAGCCACACAGAACCACACGTCCTGCACGCAGCCTCACGCTCTTCTCATTTGCGGGTGGGTGAAATCCGTGCTAAAGCCAAGCCCCGAGTGGTACGGAAATGAGAACGTGTGTCATCCGCACCACAGGCTCGCCCCTGCGCTCCTCATACGCGACGTGCTCCCGAGGCACCCTGCGGTAAGGGTGAGACGAGACACGACTTTACTGTGAAATCAATCTGTTTAATTATGTCATTCGTCTACCTCCTCTGGGCGGTCACCTATGGAGGTCACATTTGGGTTCAGTTAACACTGGCAGTTCCGCTGTTATGTACTTTTACGTGCTATACGTAAGATTGTATTATATATCAGGGCTTAACTCCCAGTCCCAAGTCTAATGCCTCCTCCTGCATATAGTACTCAAATATTCACTCCGTCAAAGTATGATGACCTGTGGAGGTGGCCTCACTGAAGCTGTAACCTGTCTCTCACCACCAGGGGGATACGATAAGAATGACTCACCTTTTAAAATCTAACTTTTAAACTGTGTCATCTCACAGCCTCCACTCTCTTTCCGAGTGTTTCTGGGGTGGCTACGGCACCCACTTTGGCTATTTCACCAAAAACGTACCACACGGCACACTGGGTTAAGGCACTCTCATTGACTGCCTATGGCCGGGAGTTCTGTGGGGTGACACATAACTAGCGATATCGCAGTGCAAGGAGGATTTCAGTCGGCAGTATAACTCATCAAACACTAGTGAGTCTTCACTGGCCGATTGGCACTTGGAAGCTGCCTGTGACATCACTGCAGCTGTACAATTCTTAGGCACCTGTGACATCACTCCATCTGCACTGCCCTCAGGCACCTGTGACATCACTGCAGATGTGCAGTCGTCTGGTACCTGTGACATCACTCCAGCTGCGCTGTCCTCAGGCACCTGTTACATCACTGCAGATGTGCAGTCATCTGGTGCCTGTGACATCACTCCAGCTGTGCAGTCCTTAGGCACCTGTGACATCACTCTAGATGTGCAGTCCTTAGGCACCTGTACAACACACAAACACACAAAACTAAACTGTATTGTAACTGAAAAATTAACGCCTACATAGATGTGACTTAAGTTCAAATGTTGATTGAATCCAGGTCATTGTGTCACAGGATTTCCATGGAAACATGCAACAATAATTAATTGTTATTCTGTATTAAACACAAAGTTGAGAATGTAGTAGGTTTTAAACATTATAGATTGAGCAATACAATAAATACAGTATGTAAATACATCTAAATTATATGACAATATAATTATATTAAAAATAGCTAATTTCACACTATTTCACACAAATACACACGTACACACACACTTTTTTAGTTTTTCACTTGCTTATTGTGTTGCAGAAACAAATCGTTCTCCACACAAATGTTTTCGGGATTGGCTGCCCCACTGGGCTGGTATTGAGTTTTCAGTGTCAATATATTTCTTCTCCTAAGGAGCCGTCATTCAGCATCCCACAGCACATCAGCGATCTGACGTCAGGTGAGACTTCCTCTGTGTCCGGCTCTGGATCTGTGAGAGAGGGGGAGGAGGGGAAATAGGGAGAAGGAGAGAGGGAGAGATATCTGAAGAACAAGGAGAGGTAGAGTGAGAGAAAAGGGGAGGATAGAAAGGGAGTGAGGTAAATGTGCTCCTCTCCTCCCCATATTCTGACATGCTCCTTTAGCGACCTTACATAACCCCAGCCCTCTATGTCTGTGACAGCTACGTATTTAGCAAGAACTAGAATACAACTTGTATTCAAACTCAAAGACAATGTACCCCGCTGTTACATCAGACAGAAGCAGATGTTCACATATATCACTTTCTGGAGTTTATTTGGAAGTGCCCATAGGCTGTGAATAAAAACATTATACATTTTACACATCTCTACTGACCCCGTCTGTCTGTAAGAGGGTACTGCATGCACTTCACACACAAATGAAAGCCGCATTAAGGGGACTTTTTCTGGTGTCATTTCTGTTCCGTGTAATTAATATAATTAAATGTGTAAATCGGTGCGTTTTCGGTGTGTATCACTTTATGTGTCCAATGGAAATGGAATACCAGAGAATGCAGAGTTCTTACCTCCCAAGACACTGTTTTAAATTTGACTGGTCAATTATCTCAAGAGCCTTCACTTCAGCATAGAGTTCCTGAATGTGAGAAGGACCCTAACAAAAGGACCCCCTTGGTTCTAGGGCTTAGAGTCCGGAGGCGGGATCACACCTGGGCACAGGACGAGGTTGTTGACCCCCCCCACAGTACAACAACAAAAGAAAAAGGGGAACATCTTAAATGAAGGTTAACATGAAACAAGGGGGAGATGGGGAGGCAGTGGGATGCAGAAAACAGCTCAGCATGATGGGAGAAAGGTACCTTGTGATTTTGTACCTGTGGGAGATTAGTTTCAGCTGGTCAAGGGAAGCAGCAGAGGTTGTCTGATAATTTCTCTCCTGAATCTTAATTTAAAAACTCGAATTAACTGAACAGTGAGAGAAAATGCAAGTGAGCATTACTTATTTTTATTTATTTATTTTAAATAGTCACAAATAATAATTAAAGATGCAGGTGCATTTATTACCTGAGATTTTTATATCTGACATTAGTGGTTCTGTGTGGCTCAGTAGGTAGAGCGTGGCGTTAGCAACGCTTAGGTTGAGGGTTCAATCCCCACTGGGGCCACATATACTGAAAATGTATGCATTCACTACTGTAAGTTGCTTTGGATAAAAGCATCTGCTAAATGGCATATATTATTTGGTCATTTAGCAGACCCTCTTATCCAGAGCGACTCTCAAGTCAGTTTGTCAAGCTTAGACGAGCAGTGCTAAATCGAGAAAGTCACAGGCAAATCTGAGACAACTGTACAGATGAGTACAAGATCAAATGAAAACACAAGTTGTTATTTTTTTATAAGCCATAGTGAAATCAGTGGATGTAAGGTGTAATTGTCTAAGGTGTGACTAAACAGGTAGAGTTACATTCCCCAAAAGAACAAACAATGGTACATAGAAATCAAAGTGAGATGAAGACCTGGATGTAGACACTCAGAAAAAACACACAGCCAGATTCACTCCGTAAATTACATATTTTATTCTGTAAATTGACATTCTGATGAAATACAGTCAGATTGGAAAGGGGGCTGGTGGTGGTTGATGGGGGAATTGGGATTTGGGTGGTTATTTGTGTATTTGAAAATATTACTGTGGACACTGTAAAAGCCTTTTTGGACTGATGATTCCACATTTACATTTGACATTTTAAGCATTTAGCAGACGCTTTTATCCAGAGCGACTTACAAGATGTGCATAAATACATGGTAGGAACAATCATAGTTCAGGCAAGAGATCAGTGCAGAAATACAGGGATAGAAATCATTGCAGGCAGCTGCGTACCATACCTGTAACACTGGGAAGGAATGTGCATGTGCCAGACTTTATTAATATTACCAACTCTGGACAAATAATTTAACTGTTAAATTAATTACAATTACTGTCGATTGAACAGCATGCTGGCAAGATGGAATTTTAGCTATTATAGTGAAAATGTGGTACACTGTTAGAGAATATGCCACTAGGCAAATACTATTGTACATTTTTCAACACCAAACTCAGTTTTTACAAGGAGCATATGGAGAAATTAATTTAGGAGAAATTGCATTCAATACAACAATGCAATCTATTTTGTATAACGGTACTATTTAATTGGGTTTGGTGTCACTTGTAGAGATTTGTTTACTGTTGTGTTAACATTTTGTGCAAAAGCAATCATAAATGATATAGTATTTTAGCTAAATGCATTGCTGTTGTGGGGTTTGCACTTAGTGTTTTGAGAAGTAAATCCTGTTTTGAGAATTGATTGATGAAAACTATGTAACAGGTAGAGCTACATTCCTCAGATCTACCGGCATTCATAACACTCCTTACAAGGAAATCAAAGTGAGATGGAAACCTTGAAGTAAAAAGTCAGCATCTAATCCTGAATCCTGACGGTGAAAAGAAGCAGAAGCTGGCTGCACACATTTTGAGATAAAGTAATTATTAGGGTTAAAAGTGAGAGTAAT
This sequence comes from Aldrovandia affinis, assembly GCA_029706075.1. Lineage (NCBI taxonomy): Eukaryota > Metazoa > Chordata > Actinopteri > Notacanthiformes > Halosauridae > Aldrovandia > Aldrovandia affinis. The sequence goes on along the minus strand of JAINUG010000266.1, from coordinate 384,985 downwards.
ATGGGGGATAGAGGGGGTCAGGAGCTATAGGGAGAGAAACATAGTTGCACCGTGCGTGTGTGTGTGTGTGTGTGTGTGTGTGTGCGCGCATGTGTGTAGTGGGTATAGGAATGGATGGGACCTTAGATAGAATAAAACACAATCATTTTCCCAAGTAAACACATATTCAGTAGTAAGAAATACTCATACAACCAAGGTGTATTTAAGGCAGAGTTTATTGACATGCTGAAAATCGTATTTTAAGCAGGTTGCGCTAATGGTTTCGTGCTTGGGCTTAGAGTGACAACACTTCTGTGTGAAAGTCCTTATTTTTATCAATCAATCAATTTTTGTATAGCGCCATTTACAAACAGGTTGTCACACAGCACTTCACAATTGGCATTTTCCAGAGGGAATCAAAAAAACAGAAAACTATTGGAGCCAATGTGTGTAAATTGGAAAATTATTCCCTGACCCCTTAAAAGGCGGTCGAGATGAACTCCTGGAAAATGGTGGGATACAGAGAAAAACAAAAACAAATAAACCATACAGTCAAATCAGTGGATGCAAGGTGCAATTGTCAAAGGTGTAAGTAAACAAGAAGAGTTACATTCCCCAAACTGGTATACGATACACTCATACCAGTGGCGTAGCCCACATTTTATTTTTGCTTAAAAGTGGGCAGGCCTTGTTGGAACTATTTATTTGAAACTGAGTCCTGAACAACATCTGTCACTAATGCAGAAAGAAGTATTTTTAACTCTTTATGAACCTTTTGGGGGTTACTACATTTATAATATATTCATAAATCATTTCTATATTATAATTTTTTTGTTCCATATTATCATTGGTAGTATTTCTTTTATATTATGAATTAATTTGCCCAAAATGGTCTAATGAAAAAAGGTCTATAATACATTTTTTTATTTATACAGAGGGCTACTGTTTTACTGCTCTAATAATTGTAATTAAAATATCCTCTCCTCTTGCACTGTTCTATCGTCTACTCTTTTAGCCCTTAAAATTGGATAACATTAAATACGCTGATGGTGCGGATATGCAGGTCTCCATCCAAAATGTGGGCATTCTGTGTTTCACTTCAGGGCATCCCTGAGGCCATAGAAGAGGCTGGCAGGGATGGGGGACCCTGAAGAAAAAGCTTCAACCCACAGCTACATGGTAGATGGTGAGTGTTAATAATCCACCTTAGAAAGGGGAAAATATGTTTTCACTGTATCATACTGTTTGTCATTACTTCACCTCTTGGGTGGTGCGTGCAGGTAAAACACTAGTCCTTGCAGTGCAGTAATCTGTACCATGGTCCAGAATAAAGATCTGACCATGCCAATGGTGACTGTGGCCAGGGATCCTGTTGAGCAGCACAAAATTAGGCATAGCGTTACCCAGGGAGGGGTAGATTTAGCTGGCAGGGCTTTCCCTTAGATAAATTGAGCACCTGCAGTCTGCAAGTCATAAATGACTGCGCAGCTCAGCAAAAAAGAACACAGCAACTGGCTATGCGCTTTAGATAACAGGCACACACTAGTCTGTGCTCTTCTGAGAACATGAAATGGGACAAATATACAAATAAAATGGGTCACTTCAAATCAGGACAAAAGGCCATTTAAAAATATATAGTATGCTGCATCAATTCTGCACACATTGTCAGCACCTTTCTAATTTCCTGTTGTATTTTACTGCAGTCCATTCTAGTGAAAATAGGATTTTGAGAGGGTGGGGGACAGGAAATAATCACAAGTTTAATTTAGTTTGCCATCATATTAGCATGATTTTGTATTGGCTTCAATGGGCAGCTTCAATGTTCTGCTCAAAGCAGCAACTTCAATGTTTTGTGTCCAAAGCCTAAACATACACAATACACTCCCTGGACTGAAAGATACTGGGTTGGCCAAAGGCATCATTTCCTGTCTAATTAATAGACACTACTGTGCAAAAGTCTGAAATATTCTTTAATTTTCTATTCCGATGTACAAGTAAACAAAAACATTTCATTAAATGTAAATATAACCCTATGAAAAAGAACATTGCTGAATCAATACAAAACATACCTTACAGCAGCAGTTCTCAAACTATGGGTCGCAACCCCACTTGGGGTCGCCAAAGGGTCATGGTGGGGTCGCCAAAAAAAAAGTCAAAATAATATATATATATATTTTAACCATAAGCATTTCTTTACATTTTTTTAATGAAAAACAAATTGCCAGTTTTCGTAAAATCTGTCTTTTCTGACCGATTATTTTTTATCTACCGACATGCATGAGTTTAATCCAACGCATGCGTTTAACGTTACTGCACTACAGCAATCACGAAAATGGACACGTTTGTTGTCAGGAGTGGTGCTGGAGGGGAGTCAAATTCTAGCAAATGACCAGCAGAAAATTACAAAAATACAAATAAAACAAAAAGGAATAAAACAAGTTATGACCCGAAATTCCTCACCTATGGCTTTACATGGACAAGACATGAGGAGGACCCAAGACCACAATGTGTCATGTGTGGGGAAGTTCTAGCTAACGAGAGCTTTAAGCCATGTAAAATGCAACGCCACTTGCAAACAATGCAGCTAGATTTCTTTCAGAGAAAACAAAAAGTTTTACGATAGACCACCAATATATGTTTCTGGACTAAAGTTTTTCAGCGTTGTAATTGCACTATCATTTATGTATGGGGTCGCAATTTTTTCCCCACCCATGAAATGGGGTCGTGGAGCAAAAAAGTTTGAAAAACCCTGCCTTACAGTGATTGTGTACAACCTGTCCCATCAAAACTATTGAAATTCATAGAGGGAGTTTCAGATAAGTCTGTAGTCTTTATTCTGTCTCTTAACAGGAAAACATTTTGTGGACAAGAACCAAGTTAAACTGATAGAGCGGGTTTCACTGGTGACACCCATCCTAGATCAACTTTTTCAAAAGAACATTTTTGGACCCGAGATGTACCAAGCGATTTCATCAGAGACAACGTCTCATGCTCAGATGAGATGTCTGCTACACAATGTCATCTTTCGAGGAGGCAACAAGGTCAAAGATGAGTTCTGCAGGATTTTAGAAGAGAAAGAGCGCAATCTAATGCACGAGCTGACAGGTAAATAAATATTCCGCCAGTTCTCCTGGGGAGCAGTCCTTGGCCCCACAGGACTATATGGCAATTCGCCAAAATCTTGATTTCCATGGCTTTTCGGTAGCCATGAGTAGTTACTTTGTCATGACAATATTGCACAATATCCTTAGTCATCTTGCAAGCAATAGACTGCCACTTCAACTATAAAAGGAAGTGTTTGTAAGTTTTATTTTATTTTGGTCTCAACAGCAGGTTTGCCATGCTATAAAGTCTCCCTCTGTGAGTGGGCTCAATCTGGAGAGACACCTGGAGCCAGAAAGCCTGGTAAGTCTAATCAAATCATCAACTCCCAATGTTATACAGATTTACATACATTTTTTGTGTCTTATGTACTTTCCTTTTTCCTTCATGCAGACCATGTAATGACTGAAGACCAGAACAAACTTAAACAAAATTTTAAGGAAAGACTTGAGTGGATGTGTGAAGGACATGAAAAACTAGGAAACAAAACATCCCTTGTCAGTTTTTACACAGAGCTCTACAGCACCAAGGGGGGCAATGAGGGGGTAAATAAAGAACATGAGGTGAGAGAGATTGAGACAGCATCCAGGACACAGAATACGCAAGACACGCCAATCAACTGCAATGACACCTTTAAACCCTCAATTGGACAAAAGAAACCCACCAGAACCGTGCTGACCAAGGGGTCGCTGGCATTGGAAAAACAGTCTCCGTGCACAAGTTCATTCTCGACTGGGCAGAAGGAAAAGCCAATCAGGACGTTCATTTCATATTTGATCTTCCTTTTCGGGAGCTGAACATAATCAAGGATAAAGAATACAGTCTGATAGGACTTATTAATTACTTCCACCCAGAGATGAAAGGGTGTGAAAATGTTGATTTTGAGAAACACAATGTTCTGTTCATCTTTGATGGTCTGGATGAAAGTCGTCTGCTTCTAAATTTCAAGAGCAATATTAAGATGTCTGTAGTAACAGAGCCAACATCAGTGGACAAGCTGCTGGTGAACCTCATGAAGAGGAATCTGCTTCCCTCTGCTCTCCACTGGATCACTTCCCGGCCAGCAGCAGCCAGTTGGATCCCTAATGATTGTATCGACCAGGTGACAGAGGTACGAGGGTTCAAGGACCCACAGAAGGAGGAGTACTTCAGGAAGACAATCACAGATCAGAACCTGGCCAGAAGAATTATCTCGCATGTGAAGTCATCCAGGAGTCTCTACATCATGTGTCACATACCAATCTTCTGTTGGATTTCTGCCTCTGTTCTGAAGACAATGTTGGGTAAAGCAGACAGCGGAGACCTCCCCACCACTCTAACTCACATGTACACATGCTTCATATTGACTCTGACAAAATTTGTCAGTCAGAAGTATTCTACCGACAGTGGACAAGAGGCACAGGCACTGTCAGAGGCAAACTGGAAATTCATTGTGAAACTGGGGGAGCTGGCTTTTCAACAACTGGAGACTGGAAATCTCATATTCTACGAAGATGACATGAGAAGGTTCGGCATCGACATCAGCGCAGCTTCAGTGAAGTCTGGGATGTTCACAGAAATCTTCAAAGAAGATGTCACTTCAAAGGTATGCGAAGGCAGAGTGTTCAGCTTCATACACCTGAGTGTTCAGGAGTACATGGCTGCTCTGCATGTGTTTTACACATTCAGCACCAACAACAGAAACCTGCTTGACCAAAGCCCCATGAAGCTGTTTAAACCAAGTTTGTTTGACTTGCACAAGAAAGCAGTGAAACAGGCCCTGCAGAGTCAGACTGGACACCTGGATCTTTTCCTCCGGTTCCTTCTTGGTCTCTCACTGGAGTCCAATCGGTCTCTGTTACAAGGCTTACTTACACAGACAAGAAGCAGCTCACAGAGCACTGTGAAAACAGTCCAGTACATTAAGGAGAAGATCAGGAAGAGTCTATCGTCAGAGAAAAGCATCAATCTGTTCCACTGTCTGAATGAACTGAATGACACTTCCCTTGTGAAGGAAATTCAGACTTATCTGAGCTCAGGAACAATTGAAGACAAAGAACTCAAACCTGCACAGTTGTCAGCACTGGTCTTTGTGTTGCTGGTGTCAGAAGAGGATCTGGATGAGTTTGACTTGAGCAAGTACAGTAGATCGGATGATGGCCTTCTGAGATTGCTGCCATTGTTGAAAGTCTCCAAAAGAACTAAGTAAGTACAGGATAATTATCCAGTGTGAATCTTTTCAGAAAATGATATTCAATTAACAAAATAAGGCTGGTCCTGTGACCAATCAGCTTTAGACTTTAAACAATAGCTAAGAAATGTGTCAGTTGACATGCTGTCAAAGCTACTCCCTGTTAGCACTGAAGGCCCTGCAATTCAGGGGGTAGTTTCACAAAAGTGAGACGCAACAGTTCATTCTCAGAGATCACAAATTATCAAAATCTGTTTTCTGAAATTGGATTGCTCACAATCTGCAAATACATTTGTTACAGCTTCAGGGCTATCGGAAACCAGCTTTCCCCTTACAGCATTAGTTTTGCTTCTGGAGAAGAGCTTGTGGCCTGTGGTCTCAAATGGGTGATCATTGGCGGCACAGTCAATGTGCTCAGCAACAAAAGAGTTGGACAGACTAACTTGATGCAAATTAGTGGTGGCGTGGTGAAGCGATAATCTACTTACTGTAGGAGGTGAATCTGAGCAAGGGGAGTAGGTTTGTGGCTCATCAACTTCCTTCAAGAAAGTCTGCAAATGTGCAAGCTTCAGCTTCTCATTTTGTAAATAACGCTTTTCAAATTGCTTCTTGTTTAAGGATGAGCGATTGTGGACTCACAGAGGAATGCTGTGGTGCGTTAGCCTCAGTTCTGAGCTCAAACTCCTCACACCTGAGAGAGCTGGACCTGTCAAGAAATAGCCTGCAGGATTCAGGAGTGAAGCTGCTCTCTGCTGGACTGGAGAATCCGCACTGTAAACTGGTGAAACTGCAGTAAGTACAGAGTGTTTCGATTTTAATTTAAACTTGTGACAGCTTCAAGTTTTCTACTTAATACTTTTTTCAAATTGCTTCTGGTTTAAGGATGAGACAGTGTGAACTATCAGATCAATGCTGTGGTGCATTGGCCTCAGCTCTGAGCTCAAACTCCTCACACCTGAGAGAGCTGGACCTGAGCGAAAATTACCTGAAGGATCCAGGAGTGAAGCTGCTCTCTGCTGGACTGGAGAATCTGCACTGTAAACTGGAGAAACTGCAGTAAGTACAGAGTGTGTTTCCATTTTAATTTAAACTTGTGATACTGTAATCAGTAGTGTGTAGATGGAGAGAAATGGAGAATGAAACTTGAATTGTGTGCGCCCTGTTCTTACATGTTATGATCATATTTTTATATGATGATCATATGATCAAGTTTTACAAAATCTTTAGCACTAACAACATTGTAAATCACTTATGTTTGAGGAGTAAAGAACAAAACTAATATCTGAGAAAATGAACAAACATAAAATGTTAAATGGGGAAAAAAAGAAAATCCATCTGTCCATATTAAAGTACAAAGTGGGAAAGTCCTCATTTTCCACCATGGAAATGTCTTAATTTACTATCCATCTATCTACCCAAAATTGTTCAGAGACTATACACTTAAAAACCAAAACCAGATCTGTCACCGATAAGGATTTCAGCAGAGACAATGTCTTATGCTCAGATGAGATGTCTGCTACACAATGTCATCTTTCGAGGAGGCAACAAGGTCAAAGACGAGTTCTGCAGGATTTTAGAAGAGAAAGAGCACAATCTAATGCATGAGCTGACAGGTAAATAAATATTCCGCCAGTTCTCCTGGGGAGCCGTCCTTGGCCCCGCAGGACTATGTATGGCAATTAGCCAAAATGTTGATTTCCATGGCTTTTCGGTAGCCATGAGCAGTTACTTTGTCATGACAATATTGCACAATATCCTTAGTCATCTTGCAAGCAATATACTGCCACTTCAACTATAAAAATGACTTAAACTAAATTTTAAGGAAAGACTTGAGTGGATGTGTGAAGGACATGAAAAACTAGGAAACAAAACATCCCTCGTCAGTTTTTACACAGAGCTCTACATCACCAAGGGGGGCAATGAGGGGGTAAATAAAGAACATGAGGTGAGAGAGATTGAGACAGCATCTAGGACACAGAATACGCAAGACACGCCAATCAACTGCAATGACACCTTTAAACCCTCAATTGGACAAAAGAAACCCACCAGAACCGTGCTGACCACAGGGGTCGCTGGCATTGGAAAAACAGTCTCCGTGCACAAGTCCATTCTCGACTGGGCAGAAGGAAAAGCCAATCAGGACATTCATTTCATATTTGATCTTCCTTTTCGGGAGCTGAACATCATCAAGGATAAAGAATACAGTCTGATAGGACTTACTGATTACTTCCACCCAGCGATGAAAGGGTGTGAAAATTTTGATTTTCATCTTTGATGGTCTGGATGAAAGTCGTCTGCTTCTAAATTTCAAGAGCAATATTAAGATGTCTGTAGTAACAGAGCCAACATCAGTGGACAAGCTGCTGGTGAACCTCATGAAGAGGAATCTGCTTCCCTCTGCTCTCCACTGGATCACTTCCCGGCCAGCAGCAGCCAGTTGGATCCCTAATGATTGTATCGACCAGGTGACAGAGGTATGAGGGTTCAAGGACCCACAGAAGGAAGAGTACTTCAGGAAGAGAATCACAGATCAGAACCTGGCCAGAAGAATTATCTCGCATGTGAAGTCATCCAAGAGTCTCTACATCATGTGTCACATACCAGTCTTCTGTTGTATTTCTGCCTCTGTTCTGAAGACAATGTTGGGTAAAGCAGAGACCTCCCCACCACTAACTCACATGTACACATGCTTCATATTGACTCTGACAAAATTTGTCAGTCAGAAGTATTCTACCGACAGTGGACAAGAAGAGGCACAGGCACTGTCAGAGGCAAACTGGAAATTCATTGTGAAACTGGAGGAGCTGGCTTTTCAACAACTGGAGACTGGAAATCTCATATTCTACGAAGATCACATGAGAAGGTTCGAAATCTTCAAAGAAGATGTCATCGACATCAGCGCAGCTTCAGTGAAGTCTGGGATGTTCACCATGGAAATTTCTTCATTTACCATCCATCTATCTACTTTCTAAATTGTTCAGAGACTATACACTTAAAAACCAAAACCAGATCTGTCACCAAACCTCTGAATTATATTTATTTTTGTTAGCTAGACTGAATTTATTTTATTTTCCACACAACGTCAATAAAGAAAACAGTGGTGCCAGTTTTTTTTTTTTTTCAATATACCCAGGGCCCAGAATTAAAAATCACGTCAATATTAACCACACCTCCCACACCCTCCTCCCGCCAGTAAAAACAAAGGGGTCAGATAGCCACACTGCAAAAACACTCAAAGTAGTCAGCAGCTGAGGTAAAGCAATGTGCGTTACACACATCTTTTTTTTAATCGTTGCTTCGGTCAGATTCCCAATTTGAAGAATTATGACATCTCAAAGCTGAATGACAAGGATGAGAATGACTCAGGGCACAGACCTCCTTGATGGAGAGACTCATTTACCACCCCCAAAGAGAACTACTGGAGAAGATACATTGAGGTGTTATAGATTGTGTGGAGTGTGCAAATTGATCGATGATTCAAAGTTTTTGAACTGTCGATTCCTCTGAAGTTTTTAAAACCATAAAAAGGCTAGTTAATTTTCTGAATTTTTCCCGTTTCTTTCTCAATTTGGTAGGCAATTACTCCCGCTATTTTTAAATTTTTTTATTTTTTTTCGGTCAATCCCTCCCTCGTAGTCTGCTGCCGTAGCCCTGTGACCCGCAGTGACAAAGGCGAAGTATCGTCTCGCAACGAATGTCTTGTCGGCTTCCCTTCCCCCTTCCCTGGGGCGGACAGCCAATTGCTGCCCCTAGTGGCACTCCCGGCCAAAGCCTACTCTGGCGCGGCCGGGGAATCGAACCCCGGTCGCCGTGACCAGCGCCGCATGTTGAAACCACTAGACCACGCGGGAGGCCGTAGAAAGGCTACTTCTTTTATCAAGTGTTAGAAATGGCTTCCCTCTCTAGAAGACTTTGAGAAGGTCACTGTGCACGTTGATGATGACCTGGATTCAACTCGGTTGAAAATCCAGTTAAATATGTTGCCTGAACTGTTGCATGGTTCAAAGCCAGAGAGAATACAAGACATCATTAGAGCGACTCGAGATATTGGCACGGCGGCTCGTCTGTGCTCTGAAGCGTCGAAGCCGATTCGATTATATCTAGTTATCCCTGCATCGTCAGAGAGATCGTTTTCCAGTTCGAGGAGGGTGAAGACTTACTGAAGGGCAAACGCAGGTTCGATGACCCTCAACAGCATTGCAGTGCTGCATGTGAAGAAAGTTACCAATGATTTAGTAGCAAAAAAAACAGCTAAAGGCAAGAGGTATTTTGATGCTTTTAACTTCGATCTTACTTCTCCTGAATCCGAGCAGCCACCACCTGCCTCCTAAACCTCCACTGCCAGTCCAGCTTACTGCCATCGTAAAAGTGCCACTCTCCTGAAGTAACGTTTTTGCATAACAATGAGATAATGATGCAGAACCTTTCACAACTGATGCAGGAATGCCTTAAGTATAAATGGGTAATACATATTTTTTCGTAACAGGTTGTTGGCTGTTTGTTTTGTATTTTGCTGTGGTCGCGGTACAGTAGTTGCTTTGAGCCCTAGATTGTATCCGCTGCGTCGACCCCCCACCACAATCTTTACGTGGGCACCAACACTTTATCATGTGATGGCAGCCCTGGAGTCAGGTGCCTGTTCGTGGCAATGGCTCTATGAATAATCCTCTATTTGAGGCATCCTGACTTTTTATAAAGGAGATTTATAAAGCAATCTCCAGTTCTTCACTATTGGCACATAATTAAGAAAACCCTCAAGCAATGTGCCCACCCTTACCACAATCACTGCATGTAGGTATTGAACCTTTGTGCACACAACATACAGCATTTCCAAAAGTCTCAAAAACTGGCATCATAAGTCATACAAATCTGCTCTTACAGTATGACCCCCTTAAGCTTTCTGATATGAGAAATGACAGTGTCAACAGCATGTTATTGAGCAGCAGCTCCTTCCAGCCCCAAGGCCCTCTTGGTGTGTGTGAAAAGATATGTCTTCATTAGATGAGAAATTCATTAGGGGCTCTGCATCGGCTTCCTCTCATTTCATTAAGAACAGGTGCCAGTCCAGTCCCAATGTACCTGATGTTCTTAGCAGAGCGTAGGTGTTCCTCTCCAGCTCACATCTGTGTGGTAAAAGAGCCTCTGCACTTCCAGCATCCAGAGAGCTGTTAATGATCAACAAAACAAAACTACTCATTGACTGAATAAAGAGATCGTATATGTTTTTTCCCCCCTTGTGATTTGTTAGCAATACTTGCTTTTGGAACCTCATCTAAAGTGATAGCAGTCTTTATAAGTTCTGGTCATTTTTATAAACATTTGTGGTGCCCAAATTATTTAAATCAGCACGCTCCCCCTAGAAACCTGAGAGGGGAGCCGCTTCCACTTTGGACATCCTGGCACATGCTTTTTCTAGCACAACCTCAGTTTCAGGGGGTACTGCATTGTCCCCAAGTAAAAACCCCCCACCCTTTCAGCCCTTTACGCCTCCAAGGTTGTGTCCCATTCTGCCCCTTATGATCTCATTCACCAACTCCCCTCTGCCATCACTGTACCACACATCACAATGAGTCTGAACCATACTGTAGGAGGTGAACTTGAGCAATGAGGGTAGGTTTGTGGCTCATCAACTTCCTTCAAGAAAGTAAGTCTGCAAATGTGCAAGCTTCAGCTTCTCGTTTCGTAAATACTTTTTTCAAATTGCTTCTTGTTTAAGGATGAGCGGATGTGGACTCACCGATAAATGCTGTGGTGCGTTGGTCTCAGTTCTCAGCTCAAACTCCTCACACCTGAGAGAGCTGGATCTGTCGGGAAATAGCCTGCAGGATTCAGGAGTGAAGCTGCTCTCTGTTGGACTGGAGAATCCTCACTGTAAACTGGAGAAACTGGAGTAAGTACAGAGTGTGTTTCCATTTTAATTTAAACTTGTGATACTGTAATCAGTACAGTGTGTAGATAGAGAAATAGAGTGAAACTTGTATTGTGTGCCCCATGTACTTACATGCTGTGATCACATTTAATATAAAAGCTTTACGAAGCCTTTACCACTAAAACACTGTAAATCACTTGTTTGAGGAGGAAAAAAAACAAAGCAAATATCTGAAGAAATTAATTAACATAAAATGTTAAATGGGGACAAAAATAAAATCCATGCTATCTGCTAGTGCATATCGGTCACTGTCCATATCAAAGTAATAGTGGGAAAGTCCTCATTGTACACCATGGAAATTGTCTTATTTACATTCCTATCTATCATAAGGTGTTGAGACTGTACACTTAAAAATGAAAACAGATTTGTCACCAAACCTCTGAATTATATTTATTTTTGTTAGCTAGCCTGACAGTTTTTTTTGTTCCTACAAAATTGCACATTAAATGAGTAAAGGGATCACATATCTTTTTTTCCCCCCTTGGATTTGTCAAAACCAAGAACCTCATCTAAAGTGATGCCAAAATGGTGATGTAACATCAAAATATTTTAAAATCATCACCTTCTCACTGGCTAGAAGCCTGAGAGAGAAGTGCTTTCCCTCTCTCCTGTATGGGCAATTAACTGGTAGCCAGTGTTGTCCAACCAAAAACCAATTAAATGGGTGCCAAAATTATGCAATCAAAATATTTAAAATCAGCACCCTCCCCATGGAAACCTGAGAGGAGTCAAAATTTCCATTTGCAAATCCGCATCCTGGAAGACAGAGTCACCGCTTCCATTTGCACATCCTGGCGAATGCGGTTTCTAGCACAAACTCAGTTTCAGGGGATATTGCATTGTCCCTGCAAGTTTCAGCTTCTCATTTTGTAAATAATACTTTTTTCACATTTTGTTGTTTAAGGATGTGGGGTTGTGGACTCACAGAGGAATGCTGTGGTGCATTAGCCTCAGCTCTGAGCTCAAACTCCTCACACCTGAGAGAGCTGGACCTGTCGGGAAACAGCCTGCAGGATTCAGGAGTGAAGCTGCTCTCTGCTGGACTGGAGAATCCTTGCTGTAAACTGGAGAAACTGCAGTAAGTACAGTGTGTGTCTCCATTTTAATTTAAGCTTGATACTGTAATCAGTACAGTGTGTAGAGAGGAATAGAAAGAGTGAAACTTGAATAGGGTGGTCCATGTACTTAAATGTTGTCATCATATTATAAATATTTTACAAAACCTTTACTAGCCCATTGTAAATCACTTATGTTTGAGAAGAGTAAAGAATGAAAAAAATTAGAAAATAAACCAAAATAAAATGTTAAGCTTGGAAAGAAAGAAAATACATTCCATTTGCACCATACATATCTGTCACCGTCCATATTAAAGTAAGAAAGTGGGAAAGGCCTAAGAAATTTCTTAATTTACATGCCCATCTATAATATATATATATATATATATATATATATACACATGCCATTTATAGAGCAGAAGATGTGCTTTATCCAAAGCGACTTACATGCCTAGTGAATGCCATTTACATTTTATCAGTATATGTGGCATCTACCTGACAAATCCCCAGATGTGAGCAGAGCAGCTGATGGTAAGGAGTGGCAGGGGAGTGGAGTTTGCTGGTCTCCGGACCGAATCCTTCTTTTCGTTTCTCTCCCAGACCCAGGAGAGAGAAACAGCAGGAGAGCAGGTTAAATAAAACAAACACAAAACAAAGTCTTCACCCTACTTGCCGCGAAGCTTTCGGGCAAATAAATAAATAAACAAAAATAACAAACAAAAATAAAAAATAAATTAAAGGCTGCCTTCTCCGAGGGGGAATCCCCTACGCCTGACAGAGTCACATTAAGCACCAACACTCACAAACTCCACACCCATGTGAACAACAACCAACAAGTCTACGATACACACACATGAACGACAAACCTAAGACTGATTCCCCACTCACCCCACTGCTCTTAAATAGGCTTAACGTTATGCCTGGCTCAGGTGGAACCCGTGAGGCAATCACGTGTCTATCACTCACACATCCAATCACTAAACAATTGACAATTCACATACACCACACCCACTCACATTCTCCAACACAACCAGGTAAGTGAATAATCACTTACCATCCACACCAATTAAATAATGATTAAATAATTGTGAGCTTTGGAACTACCTGCCAGCAATCTCGCTAACTGCGAGATTTCAAAACCTGGCCCCGGTTTTCACGGGGGTATTTCACGAAACGCGATTAAGCTGTAAGGCTGATTTATTTCAGCAAGTCTGGATAAGTTCCTGGATAACTCGGTTTCACGAAGCAAGCTTGACTACATGCCAGTTAAGTTACTACGGCAACATGCTTTCGGGCTAGCCTGGTCGGGAACAGGCATAGCGTGGTTCAAGCTGGATTTATTCGCAAATATCCAGCCGGTGTTACAGTGACACCGACTCGGACGGACCACTGGCTTAGAAGGAAGACGTTCCAGACTTTTTTGTCAAGTAATTATTTTGCGTTGTCATATTATTAAAACGTTTACAATTCAAGTTTTTGACTTTATTCAAATAAAATCATTTTTATGTAATTATATTATTAAACCGTTTACAATTCATGTTTTTGTCTGGTTTTTATGTGCATTATTTGTCAAAAAAAGCCATTCTGAAACAGTGTAAAAACGAATGTGTTTGACTGGGTCTGTTTCGATCATGGCGTGTCCGTTCTTAGACAATCCCGTAGATGAGGGGGCACAAATAATTAGAAGAGCTTTTAGAGCGGAGAGGGTGTTCTGAGATCGAGTTGATCCACTCAGTTTCTCAGAAGAGCACCTGTACGAACGCCATAGATTTTCCCGACAGGGAATAATCAATATTTGCGATTTGCTCGAGGCCGAAGTTGCAAACAACACGCATCGCAGCCAGTCGATTAGTGTAGTGCAAATGGTGTGCATTGGGTTGCGTTTTTGGCAAGTGGCACCTTTCTATACACTGTAGGGGTAGGGGATGCCGAGAACCTCAGCAAAGCCACTGTGTGCCGCGCTGTGTGTAAAGTGTGTCTTGCCCTGAAAATACTTCTAAATGTCTTTATATCATTTGGGGGTTCCCCCACTGGAACCCATGGAAGAGATGCCGCCGCTCAATCCCATGCATTTGGACTACAGAAATTGCAGAGTTTATACGGGCTCAAATTAATGCCAAAAGTATTTCGTCTCTGTAAGCAATGACTTGTGCTTGCAACTTATAGTTTGTGTTTTAACAATCTGAAAAAAAACATTTTGTGCTTGCAACTTATAGTTTGTGTTTTAACAATCTGAAAAAAAAACATTTTGTACTTGTAAACAATGACTTGAGCTTGTAACTTGTGGTCCGTGTTTGTACTTTACCATTTGTAAACAGAAATAGTACGAATGGAAAACAGTATTTACGTGCAAACCTCGTTCTACATGCAACGCTCACTACTTTTGGCACTGTTTTTACGCTTCCGGTAAACTATCCAGAAGAAATCAGGTTGCTATGTTGTGCAACTTTCCCCTCTTGAGTGTCCAAGAACGTAGCATCGCCAAGTTCAAGATTCATTTGAACGGCGTCCAGCACACTGCAGAAAGGGCAGGCTTGATAGATTGTACACAATGGCAAATCATGATAATTCGAGGCTTTCAAACGATCTGGTAAGTTATTAGTTATTGTTCATAGAAAGGTTTACTGCATTAATAGAAAAATTTATTATTTTGGCGAGTTTTCCAATTTTATAGATTTGTAAGTTGTAACCAACATAGGCTACAACTAGCCTATGGCTTGTAATGGAGTAGGCCTATGTTGGTTACAACTTACAAATCTATAAAATTGGTACTAACTAATAGGCAAAACAGTGCCAAAAGTCGTGTCTGTAGAAAACAATCTTGTAAACTGACGTTGCATTCCTGCTATTTTTGTTCACAAATACTGTTTTCCATTCACAGACCACAATTTCTGTTCACAAATGGTTTACAAGTACAAACATGGTTTTTTCAATTGTTACAAGCTCAAGTCATTGTTTGCAAGCACAAAATGTTTTTTTCTGATTGTTAAAACACAAACTATAAGTTGCAAGCACAAGTCATTGCTTACAGAGACTAAATACCTTTGGCATTAATTTGAGCCCATAAGTTTAGCGTGATCTAATTGCGATTAATCATTTCCAATAAGATATTTCTTATCTTCCACTTTTTGTTTTGTCTTGTTAAGGGGAGGTACCACAGGTGAATAGGAAAAACATTTCCTTTCCTCCTATCAGAATGAAATTTGACCAGTTGAATATACACACAAATACAACATATCTTTGTATTATGACTGAATTTCTTTTGATTAAATATGCAAATGAGGTACTCATTAAATATGCGCTAATTTGCATGTTACTGCACAAAAAAATAGACTCTGGATGAAGTCAGAATTAATTCATTTGTTTTAATGTGATAAATAAATCAATGGTTGGTAATTGTCAGAGCCATTTGTCAGAATATTGTTTTTTTAATTAGTTATAAAAACCCCACTATTTTATTAAATTGAGGAGACGCAAAGCACATACTGTAGCACAATAGTACTAATTTAAGCATTTATGCACTCGGCAATCGATTCCCAGGCTGCGTCTCTCGCTTTGTTAATGATGGTGGTGTTGCCTTTTTTAGTGATGATTGTCTTGTAGTCTTCATAATATTCCATGATTAGTTGCTGCTCCCCCGCGGTAAACGACACTGCATGTTCGTTTGCCATTTCTGTCTAATCGAATGTTTCAATTGACATTCACTTACTCGGGCTGTTTAAATAGTTCATGAACGCGCATGTAAGCGATTTCCCAAACCTGGCTTTCATCAGGCTTGGATTAGCTTGACCTCTTGAGCTGCAATCTAGTTTCGTGAAACGGAATTGATCTACAGTTCGTTAGCCTGCTAACTCAAGTCAGGTTTATTTTAGTAAGCCTGGATTTTCTTAGCGAGCTTTGTGAAATACCCCCCAGATCTGTCACCAAACCTCTTTGAATTATATTTATTTTCATTAGCTGGACTGACATTTTTTATTTTCCACACAAAACATCAAAAAACAAACACTTGTACCAGTTGTTATCAGTATACACAGGCCCAGAATTAAAAATCGCATGTCAATATTAACCCAAACCTCCCACACCAATAATCACAAAGGGATTACAAACTGCAAAAACCCATGGGTCACAGACTCTTGCCTCACAACAGAGGGAGCAGCCCTCCCCAGTGTGTGGTCTACATGAGCCAGGAGTCTGTTCATGGCAATGGCTCTTGAATAATCCTCAATTGGAGGTGTCCTGGCTGTTTTTATAAAGGAGATTTATAAAGCAGTCTCCAGTTCTTCACTATTTGCAAATAATTAAGAAAACCCTGAAGCCATGTGCTTTTTTCTTCTTTAAGGATGTGGCGTTGTAGACTCACAGAGAAATGCTGTGGTGCGTTGGCCTCAGCTCTCAGCTCAAACTTCTCACACCTGAGAGAGCTGAACCTGAGTAACAATCACCTGCAGGATTCAGGAGTGAAGCTGCTCTCTGCTGGACTGGAGAATCCACAGTGTAAACTGGAGAAACTGGAGTAAGTACAGTGTGTTTCCATTTCAATTTAAACTTGTGATACTGTATTCAGAACAGTATGTAGATAGAGAGAAATAGAAAGAGAGAGAGAAACTTGCTTTAGCTTCTTGTTTTGTAAAAAATACTTTTTTTAAATTCCTTCTTGTTTAAGGATGGGATGGTGTAACCTCAGAGAGAATTGCTGTTGTGCATTGGCCTCAGCTCTTAGCTCAAACACCTCACGCCTGAGAGAGTTGGACCTGAGTAACAATGACCTGCAGGACTCAGGAGTGGAGCTGCTCTCTGCTGGACTGGAGAATCCGCACTGTAAACTGGAGAAACTGGAGTAAGTACAGAGTGTGTTCCTATTTTAATTTACATTTGTGATACTGTAATCAGTACAGTGTGTAGATAGAGAGAAATAGAAAAAGAGAGTGAAACTTGAATTGTGTGCCCCATGTACTTACATGTTTTGATATTGTTTATTAACATTTTACAAAACCTTTACCACTAACCCATTGTAAATTACTTATGTTTGTGAAGGAGTAAAGAACAAAACAAATATCTGAGAAAATTAACTAACATAAAATGTTAAATGGGGAAAAAAAGAAAATCCATGCTATTTGCATTGTAAATATCCATCACTGTCCATATTAAAGTAACAAAGTTGCAAGGTCCACCATGGAAATAGCTTATTTTACATGCCTACATGCCTACTTGTCCAGTTGTTCAAGCCTACATTAGCATAAGCAAGATACTGGAAAGACAGGTTTTTTATTGTATACAATGGGAAAATGCAATACTTGTATCCTCTACAACAACCAGCATAATGAATGAAGAACATGGTATTTTGCCCATATTCATAGGTTTGATCTCATTCTATAAAATGTGTTGTCATGCTCGAAAACACATTATCTAGGCAGCAGACCATATAGAAACTTGCAATGCAATGAAACTTGCTGCAGACTGTTCTGCTCAGTTTGCAGTTCTGTTCTGTTGTTTTTTGCCATCCCAAATGGAAAACAGTTTGCAGTTCACAGAAAGCCAATCGGATGTTGTTTTTGCCATCCCAAATGGAAAACATTGTTTCAAAATACTGAATTCAATGCACAATGGTGGCCCTCAGTCATTTAATCAGTAAATTTATCATAGATCATTTGTAAATCGCTTGAAAAAGGGTATTATTTTATGACTGTATAAAGTAAATAAAATGTCATCATTTATCAGTAAATTCATGCAGTAAATCGCTTAATATTATTTTATGGTATAGTAATAAAAGTCTGTATGTGCTTTTCTATATTCAGGATAGGCTACTAGGATTCCACACTAAAATACAGATTTTTTTAATTTAGCATGTCAAAATTGTTTCCCTTAATATCTATCAGAAAATAGTTTTTACTCATTCTAAATATTATGTCCAACCTCATATAATGAAATAATACGACGGCATTTCCTTTGAAACTTGTATGGGTATGGATTGTCATTGCTGATAGTTACATTGTGGTGTTTATGTTTGTTGGTCACTTGGACATCTTAGCTAATGTTGTTTCTAGCGCAACCTCAGTTTTTCAGGGGGTGCTGCATTGTCCCTAAGTGAAACTCCCCACCCTTTCAGCCCTTTACGCCTCCAAGGTTGTGTCCCATTCTGCCCCCTATACTCTCATCCACTAACTCCCCTCTGCCAGCACTGTACCATCCATCCCACTCTGTCTGAACCATACTGTAGGAGGTGAATCTGAGCAACGAGGTTTGTGGCCCGTCAACTTCCTTCAAGAAAGTCTGCAAATGTGCAAGCTTCAGCTTCTTATTTTGTAAATAATACTTCAAATTCCTTCTTGTTTAAGGATGACCGATTGTGGACTCACAGAGAAATGCTGTGCTTCGTTAGCCTCAGCTCTGAGCTCAAACTCCTCACACCTGAGAGAGCTGGACCTGTCAAGAAATAGCGTGCAGGATTCAGGAGTGAAGCTGCTCTCTGCTGGACTGGAGAATCCTCACTGTAAACTGGAGAAACTGCAGTAAGTACAGTGTGTGTTTTATTTTAATTTAAACTATTGATACTGTAATCAATACAGTGTGTAGATAGAGAGAAATAGAGAAAGTGAAACTTGAATTGTGTGACCCATGTACATACATGTCGTGATCATATTTTTTTAATAACATTCTTTTATAAAAATGACAGGTCCATAGTTCTCTGGGTCAGTACGGTCCCCCTTCTTAGATATTGGAATTATACTGCCTTGCTTCCAGTCATCTGGTATTTTACCAGTGTTTATAGATTGCATAAAGATATCTGTCAGTGGTTCATATATAATTTCTGCAAGTTCTTTGAGTACTCTGGGATATATGCCATCAGGGCCTGCTGCCTTATTTGTCTTAAGTTTATGTGTTTTTTTTTCTAGTTATTCTACGTCCTCTAAAACATTCTGTACATTGGCTATAGATTTAGGCATTTTTATAACCTCTTCTCTGGTAAAGCTCTCAACAAAGTAACTGTTTAGTGTGTTAGCAATATCCTTATTATTATAAACCAAAGTTCCTTCCTTATTCTTAATGCATTTAACCTCATCCTTAACTTTCCTTTTTCTACTACAATATTGAAAAAAATGATTACTTTTTGCATCTTGGGAAATTTTAATTTCTAGCCGCCTTTAAGCTGATCTTATTTCCTTTTTCGCCTTAGCCCGCATATTACAACAATTGCCTTGTTTCTCTCTGTGTTTTCCTTTTTACTATACACTCAAAATCTCCTGTAAAGATTTAGTCATCCACTGTTTTTTCATTCTATTTTTCCTTACTTTTGCAATGAACTTCACTGTACATCTACAATAACCCTTTTCAATGTAGTCAATTTTTCATTCACAGTTCTGCAATCTAGAGGTTTTACCGAATGTATATTACTTCAATTCTCTCTCATTTTATTAAAGTCAAATCAGCTCATATGAAGTTCAAAGTTCTAGAGTTAGAGGAGGCCATCGTAACTTACCACTTAAATATCAAAAGTAATATCACAGAACCAGATCCAGTATTGATTTCCCTGTCATAGGCTGAGTAACAGACTATACCAAAAAGCAGTCTGCTTTTTTAACCACATCTAAAAAAAACTCTTCACATTTACCTTGACCTGACACTACTTCCCAATTGATAGAGGAGTAATTGAAGTCCCCCATTATTAATGTCTCTCCTGCACAGGCTTGTTTTATGTTATCATAGAGCATAGTATTTATGTTACTGTCTGAAGTTGGAGACCTATAGCATACTCCTACATTAAGGCCCTTCTCATGATCTCCCAGTAATCTAATCCAAATGTCCTCACAAGGAATGAATGAGTTAATACCTGGAATTTACTGTACATTAAGCTCATCTTTCACATAAAGGGCCACTCCCCCTCCTATTTTATTAGTTCTATCCTTCCTAAACAATTTGTACCACTCCCCATTATATTCATACCCATCCACTGCACCAAGCCATGTTTCAGTAATCCCAATGATATCATAACCCCCATTCAACATGACAGCCTCCAGTTCCAAAAAAATATGTTTTATGCTTCCAGAATTTAAACACAGGAACTTCAGAGCCTTACTCATTAACTGTGCCGAACCTCCTCTATTCACATTATGGTATAAAACATCTTTATTCATTATATCCTCACAGTTATTATTGTACTCCGCCATGGTATATTCCATCTGGGAAGTCTGTACCTCTCTATCCTTAATACTTGATTCAGATTCATTTACTTAAATATAACTGTTCTAATCTGATTTGGAAAAGACCATCTGGGTGCTCCTGTCCAGGCTATCTAGCTAGCTAGGTGGCTAGCTACTGTGTCCCACTGCTGCAGACTCCTGGTCATAGTCCAATAACCATATAGCTTAGACCCAAACTAGTGATTTACAGACATCCTTTTTGATGTCTGTCCTCAAAAAGGCCATTTACCCATTCAGTTACTACTGAATGTGAGGGATAAACACACAGAACTGTGCAGAACACACTCAGCAGAACTATGTCACTGTGTGAAGTTGTGACAGCACGGAACTCTCATTGTCACAGGGCTTTGAGTTTTCACACTGCACTTTGTAGACTGTTTCACTCAATCTCTGTGTGTTCTTAAAGGTGGGAAAATATGTGGTATTCAGGGTAAATTCCATTTCAATTTGAATTTGAGTTTCAAAATCTGCATAGACTATTATGGGTATTTTTCAATTCATGATTTGAATGTGAATTTAATTCCTGAATGACTGAATCTAAATGGAATGACCCCAACCCTGGAATCTACTTTAACTGCAGAAATGTAAGTCACATGTGAGCATGTAAACACACGTGTCTCCTCTCATATTTGTGTTTTACATTTAAAGTGAAATGTATGTTTCATATTCCCCTTCTTACCTCGAGATCGAATTCATTTGACTTGACAACAGGTTACACCTTTATGGAGATGGCTAATCATTCACATAGAGCCTCCAAACGGCCATTGCCCCTTATGACTGCACCCATATTTATAATTTTTGATGTCTCATGGAGAAATTCACGTAGAAGCACATTTGGCTTCCCCTGGTTTCCGTTGGCTTGCATTTACATTTTACATTTTAAGCATTTAGCAGACGCTCTTATCCAGAGCGACTTACACTGTTGCATTTCTTTAATGCCATTTATACAGCTGGATATTTTACTGAAGCAATTCAGGTTAAGAACCTCGCTCAAGGGTACAACAGCAGTGCCCCACCTGGGAATTGAACCTGCAACCTCTGAGTTACAAGCCCAGCTCCCTAACCATTATCCTACACTGCCATCTTGCATTCATGTTGGTTGTGGCCCAGTACCAGCCAGGAACCTGCAACCGGGCGCCTTGAAGAGCACTGTTCCTGCATGGTTCAGTAGGTAGAGCGTGGCGTTGGCAACGCTTAGGTTGTGGGTTCAATTCCCACTGGGACCACATGTACTGAAAAAAATGTATGCATTCACTACTGTAAGTCGCTTTGGATAAAAGCGTCTGCTAAATGGCATATATTATTATTATATTATCCTCTCTGCCAACCTCTATCAGTCATATCAGCCATCTTATATGTGCACTTAGTTTATGAACACCATCTTTTTTTGCATTTATTTCAGACTTTTTGCCCATTTCTCTGCCAATTTGGTGGCCAATTATACCCCCTATTGATTCAATTAACCCCCTCCCATGAGCTCGCTGCCTGCAGGTATGGGACTAGCCGCTACCCTGCCAAACCGCCTCTTTTGAGATGGAACTCACCGAGCTGTCGACTGTAATTCCGGTACACAAAGGGAAGCTTTCTGTGCATGCGGCAAGCTCATGCCGGATTCCCTCCCCACCCTCCCCCCTGGGGTGGACAGCCAATCGCCACCCCCGAATGGGACTCTCGGCCAGAGCTGGGCTGGAGCAGCCAGGGATCAAACCCATGCTGCAGTGGGCAACCTGCACTTAGAACAAGTGCCTTTACCGGTTGTGCCACCCAGGGGCCCCTATAATCACCATCTTTTAAATATAACATGTACGTGTAGTCTATTAAACAACACTGACATTATAATTTTACTAGAAATTTAGTATATGGTTACTGAGTAAATCGCATGTATGAGATCTGTAAAGTTGAGACATACATCAGAAAGTAGGTTGGATATCATCATCCTCATAATTGTTATTGCCAGTTTTTATATAATGTTCTGTGATGTTATTTCTGTTGGATTGAATTGGACTCCTGGTTCTGATCGAGTAGACTCTAGCAGAGACGCCTCCGTGACTCTCTCTCCTTCACTAACCTCTCTTCTTGTCTGCAGTCTATAAGATCCCATTTGAGCCCAGCACTGCACACGGATAGCAGCCTCTGTCTGACGGGGCAGGAGAGTGACACGGGAGAGGAGCAGCCATGCCCTGACCACACAGAAAGATGAGTGCTGTCACCCAGCGCTGCGCGGGAGGATGCGTGTGAGCGCTGTTACTGGGAGGCTGAGCGCAGCGTGTGTTTAGGGGCGGGGCTGAGACAGGTGCGACACGTAAATGAATCTGGAGGAAATTAAAGGGTTCTGACCATGGCATTGGCACCTGCTGTTTGACAGCTCTGTGTCAGGATTGAACAGCGCCCCCCTCTGGCCCTCTGGCACAGTGACCTGCACATCTTCCAGGGTGTATGTGTGTACTCTGACTCCTAATCTCCTGTGTTCTCTGTCAACATCCTCAAGGAAGCCACATTCCTGTGCAGAAGACTTTGTACATAAACTCAAGAATAAGACCATCACCAAGACTATATTTAAATATATTTGTAATGATCCATATACCTCGGACAGAGATATTTGTTTACCTGACGCCCTGTCCGCACCTTAAATGTTGTACTCATACAATGCAGCTGTTCAGTCTGGACTTCCTGGGTCGGTCTCATTCCTGTTCTGAGAATACTCCCAACCGCTGAGATTGGGACAAATACTGTACATCTGTATGACAGATACAACCAGACAGGCAAATATGCATCACAAATGCAAATATGTATTAATATGTATAGCTTTTGAAATCCAGATTCAAATATTGTTGAAAAATGCATGCCACAATGGAGCAATATAGCAATATCAAAATTATTAGCTTGTATTTGATCTTATATTTTACTTTGCGTACAATTAGTGGAAAATGCATGATGTTCTATATTACATTACATTACATTACAGGCATTTGGCAGACGCCAAATATGTATGTTTATATTTTTTACTTTCGATACTGTCAATGCAAGAATAAGAATTCAATTTATTTTTACATGGTTATTAATGTTGAATACACAAGAATGGAAAGTATACACTGTCATATGCAGTGAGCCGCACTCACTCTTGTTTGCCAATAGATGGAGACGTAATATATGGAGGATGTGATAATGCTAAAGACCACTGGGAGGCGACAAATACCTACGTGAATGTTGATCAGTTTTCTACTGTTTGTATGTGTATTTTGGGTTTTTTGATTCCTCTATGATTCCTCCCCCCATTATGTACTGTATGTCTACATTATATATGGAAAGACAGTATTTGTTGTACTTTATATTGATTTAGAACAAGCCAAACGTACATTTACATCATTAGAAATATATGCAACCTGTATATATTTGTATTGTATATATCTCCAGTAAGACACGTTTGAAGGAATTTATTCGATTTTGTGTAACTGCAAAGCTACGTTAGCAGTCCTCCATTGAATTTGAATTTTTTCGACATTATTGTTCGATTTTTTTATACAGTTTTAAATCATTAATATTGCATTTGTATTGTATATGTACTCACAATTAGCTGATTTGCACTAACATCGTTTATTGTGGCTTTCTGTCTCAAAGAGTAAATCCTATTTACAACACCATAGTTTACCATAGTTTCACAGTGTCCTCTACCTCGCTCATAACAGATCAGTGTGTATTACAATTGAATGAATATTGAAATCCCAAAGTGCTGGAAATTTCAATTAAGTTAGAGTTAAGTGAGACGTTCAAAGGTTTTGATCAAAAGCCAAAAAAGACGGGAAACTTGAATGAGCATCAAAACCTTTAATTTCACATGTGTGCCAAAAATGTTTTCCATGTATACCTATGTCATGTAAAGGTGATTACAGGGTTTTGTAACCCACCTTGGAAGTGAATTTTAAGCAAGCTACACATTCTTACCAGACCACCAAACTTAATTGACTGAGCTTTTTGTCATGCTGTAATATGTGCGGTAGACCCATCTTCAGTTATTTCCTTTTAGAATTCATGACTACGACTTATTTTGCAAACCTGATCGTGTTATTTATCTAAGTACCAGTTCAATATATTAAACAGATTAATGGACTGGTCACCTCTTTGTCAAATAATCATGATTATGTAGACACATTGTGAGTGTGTTTATTTACTTTGGAATGCTAGATTATAATTCAAGCAGCTATACAGCCAATATATCTAATATGTATGTAATCCCATCATTGGCAGAATTCAATACCTATATATTTTTATAATAGCAATCCACTATTACCCCTCTGAAGAGTATGAATTATACTATCGTAGAGAGAGCTGGTGGAAAACCAAGCAACCAGTCCTGTGGTGATTACGATTACAATTAGAGCAGAAATGCATGGCCAATTTCAATTTAAATGGCCATTAACTTCTATTATTCAGCAGTCCCCTGTTAGGTTCATTATCCCTCTGAAGAGTACGAATTAGGCCGTTTGAGAGAAGGTATTATATTAAAGATATTGTATTAAAGATGTATTATGCCACCATTCCACATACTAACTACTAACAGCCTGCAATGTCTGTGATACTGTCCATCTGTGATAATGAAGTTCCCTGAGTAGAGGAATAATGTCAAATAGCAACAGAAGTGATTTGGGGATATAAGTATTGTATTTATTCACCTCGCCCTTGCGGGCAACAGCTTGTTCCTGGAGAGCGCGAGAGCTTTACTCTCTGCAGCCCTGCACTCACCGTCATCATCATCACCATCATCATCACCGTCATCATCATCACCATCATCATCACTGTCATCATCATCACCATCATCATCATCACCATCATCATCATCACCATCATCCCGACACAACGGACACAAGGGCTCTTTTAAGAGCCACCTAATCGATCAAAATAAGCACACTGTGTGTGTGTGTGTGTGTGTGGAGGGGGTGGGGTGGCTTAGATGTGTGTAAAATTGTAAAACGTGAGTGGAGCAGTTGGTGGATCAACTTGCATGTATGCATTTGACAAGTTGTCAGCAGCAGGGAAGGGAACCAGTCAGACATTAACAATCGATCAACAAAGCATGACTGGTATTTATAGCTAGCCAATGCACATTAAGGTTAAATGGGAGCGAGTCGGTGACTTGCTCAGGCAGGAAGGTTACGGGGCTGTAGAACATGCTTTTTGTTTGTTTGTTTGTGTTTGGTGACCATGATAGCTAGGTTGAGCTGAGAGAGTTGTGGACGGTTTGCTAACAGGCTGTCGTCAGCTGACGGCGCATGCAATTCCCAACCAGTCCCATGCAATCCCCGGCTTGTATAGCTAGCTAGCTGGCTATACAAGCCGGGTAGCTAGCTAGTTTTCCATTCGGCCAGATGTGATCCCAGTGTAGTGGATGCTGCATTCAGGGTGTCTGCGGATCCTTAAAAAGTATTACATTTGTTTATCAACAATAAAGGCCTTAATTGGTCTGAAAATGTCTTAAATACATCTTTCAGAGGCCTTAAAAATGCCATAGACAGGAAAGATAAAAATGTGGATTTGCCATCTTATGTTTCATTGTGGCGGTACGGTGGTGCAGTGGATAGCACTGTCGCCTCACAGCAAGAAGGTCTCGGGTTCGAATCCAGGCCGGGGGCCTTTCTGTGCGGAGTTTGCATGTTCTCCCCGTGTCCGCGTGGGTTTCCTCCGGGTACTCCGGTTTCCTCCCACAGTCCAAAGACATGCACGTTAGGCTAATTGGAGAGTCTAAATTGCCTGTAGGTATGAGTGTGTGAGTGAATGGTGTGTGTGCCCTGCGATGGATTGGCGACCTGTCCAGGGTGTATTCCTGCCTCTCGCCCGGAACGCATGCTGGGATAGGCTCCAGCCCCCCGCGACTCTGACCAGGAATAAGCGGCTTAGATAATGGATGGATGGATGGACGGATGGATGGATGTTTCATTGTGAAATCTGGGGAAAAACTGGTAACGAGAGATAAAGTCGGAGATTTTATTTACCGTTTTGTAGCGTTATGCAGACCGGAATGAGCGGAACCAACAGAGGTCCTTATGTTTGCGGGGAACTATTTCAGCAACGGAGTCAACTCTCGAGAGCACAATATTCAAATTCAACAAGCTAAGCTAGCTAAAACATAGCTAACATTAGCAATCGATAACGCTAATGTTAGCA
This sequence comes from Aldrovandia affinis, assembly GCA_029706075.1. Classification (NCBI taxonomy): domain Eukaryota; kingdom Metazoa; phylum Chordata; class Actinopteri; order Notacanthiformes; family Halosauridae; genus Aldrovandia; species Aldrovandia affinis. The sequence goes on along the minus strand of JAINUG010000266.1, from coordinate 358,393 downwards.
ATTTATAACGCTAATGTTAGTTGAACTGCCCCAGGCATTTGCACTCGTTATGGGAAAGTGCAAATTTAATGAGAACTGGCTAGATAACCCAGTGTTTGCGCCATGGTTTAGGTATGTTTGAGATGTTATAAATCTATCCCACCAGATAGAGCATGAAAATACCTTTAATTTGATACCTTATTCACTCTCATATCTTATCAAGTTTCACTCTCAAGTTTTAAGGAAGTTATGTTAATTTTTACACTCGGAAATTTGCATATTGACCCTTATTGTTTTTCAATGATCTTGAAACAAAATCTGTGATTCAATAACATAAATGCCCATAACTTTCTTTAAAATAAAGATAATTGCATGACATTTTCTGTAATTACAGATTGAAGCATTCTAAAAAAGATATGATATATCTTAATTAGAATGATCTGAAATTACATCACATAATTACATGTTGCGCACACGGCGCGACACGGCAACAACCAACCACGGCAGGCAGTGAGCATTTGAGCAAAGATATCTCACGTTCCGGGTCAAAAATATCGCATTTCGCATCGACAGATTTCAATGAAATTTCACCAGAAACAAGATAAACTGTTAAATTAACGTCCTGGATACCTTTTATTTAGTCCTGAACTTGCGATATATCATTTTTAAAGCACTAAACATGAGTCTGACTCTGAAGTGTAGCGTATGACCAAACCGAGCAATGTTTAATCAAATTTCAGAAACAAGATGGAGGATCGAGTTTTCAACTACATTATATCGCAGACATATGGTGGAAAAAACCCGACAGCCCTTGAAAAGCCTGCATTTATGGGGTACGGCCATAGTCTCTCGTAACCGCTCGCACAGGGACACAGGCACATCTAGACCGCCGCTGCGCATGGGAATTGTAACATACCTACATGATTGGTCCCAGTCAGAGACGATCATGAGGCCCGCTGCAAACTCTGCAAAAAGGATTTAAACTCGGGACGATGGGGGTGAAAGCAGTCGAGTCGCACATACAGAGCGCTAAGCATAAATCGGTTGATAAAACCCGCCTGCAAACTACTAGTATTTCGCATTTCTGTTCGGCCCCCGCCTCCACTTCAGCTGCGCCATCTCAGGTAGGACCACCTGCAACACCAACAGAAGTCCAGACAACATTCGGCTCCACGCCGACGCTTGAAGCTGAGGTACTGTGGGTTCTGAACACTGTCACGAAGCACCAGTCCTACAGTGGCAATGACGGGGTAGGAGAGGTATTCCGTGCTATGTTCCCTGACTCGGAAATCGCTAAGACATTCACATGCGGCAAAGACAAAACGGCCTACATAGCAAGGTTTGGATTGGCCCCTTACCTCCTAAATAATCTAATCGCGGATGTAAACATAATTTTTTTGCAGGGGCAGCAGGCCAGACACTGGTGAAATTCCTGCCCTGGATGACACGGAATGTACTTTGATGTTTTTATGTATTATTTTCTATTTTTGCTATTTGTTTGTGTCACCCCTTTGTTTCATCCAATCCAGTTACCCCTTTATGTTTTAATAAACATCTTTGGACAAATTTGTCCCTAAACTTTAACTAATTGGTGTCGTTGCGTGATTTTTGCCATTTGTTATCGTGAAATTGGTATTACATTTCATTCTGAGTGGCATTAAAAAAGTATTAAAAAGCCTTAAATCTGACTTGGCTAAACCTGCAGATACCCTGTGCATTTCGCTCTAGCGTAACTTAGCTAGCGAGTACAAAATACTGTTTTAGCTATGAAATCAATAGCAACGTACCTAGCTAGCTAAGTACATACATACACGGAAATGCCCGACATTAGCTAGCTATTAGAAACCACTTGTGCAGTACAGCAGCAGTTGTACAAGTCAGTACAAGAGCAGCTAACTAGCATTTTGCAGGTAACCTTATGCATGATAATGCCTGACAGAGGTTGCTAGTAGCTAGACAAATATTTAAATGATTAGCATCGATCAATTCAAGACATGTTCAAGAGCAGCATCGTCAGCTAGCACCGTCATTACTTATTTTCAATCGATGATAACATCTTGTCCTGGCCAGTGTTATGTGGGTATTTTTACTAACTAATTGAGAGTATTAGTGCAGCTAATTCTAGCTTGTTGTCTGTCTGCCCCTTCCCATAGTAGTTGCCAGTTGCCTAGCGACAACTGCTCTTGATGTTGTGTTTTCTGGGGTCTTTTAGAATGTTGGATGTGAGTGCCAAAGTGTGCTAGCATTGTCAAAATGACAACTTTCGGTAGCACACCATTCAAATTCAATGGGCTCATGCATCTGGTAAATTATGATAAAAAGTTATTGAATTACTGAATAAAAAGTAAAACACCTTTCTTCAAGTTTAGTCACCCTAATACGTTTGATGCAGGACATCCATACCAACATTTGCATGCAGCATATTTGTTTTGTTGAATTGTAGGTAGACAAAAGAATTGTCTTACAACATTTTGGTCATTTTACTGGGGGTTTGGTTCAAGAAAACGGCTAAACAGATCAGTTGGAGAGTCAAGGAATATATCGTGCAGGGCTATGCGAGGAGAAGTGCCAAATTTCAGCCAAATTGGCGAAAATATAATGATAGTAATCTTTGAGTTTTTGAATATGAACCGTTCTCAAAACCCTAATACATGTCATTTTTTAATTCTGCAGGCTTTATCTGTTATATTATAAACGCTGTGCCAATATACCTTTATTAAGGGCACTGATCCAGATGATTGCAATGTCTTCACTATAATGACCGTGGGTTTGTGTTCGCTCTGAAGCTAAGTCTCTTAGTTAATTTCTAACACTCCGATGAAGTGCTGTTATCTGTATAACTACAATGTGCTGGACTGTTTTTCTGTCTGCCTGTTGTTTGTGTCTTCGTCACAATGCCTGATATCAGTCAGATACTGAAACTACCCCGCTAACGAGAGTAAATGCGCTAATCAGCCAAGAGCATTTTTATTTCCAATATTACTGACCAATTGTACCCTGCTGTATTGACCAGCAGGCTGGTTCTCACTAAACACTCCCAACCAGTACAATATATCCCCATGCAGCAGTGATCTTGGTAAGGCCTGTGGAGGTCAGGTGTTCCTCTTATGCATATGTCCAGCCAGGCCGGACTGATGATACTGTTACTGTACTGTGTGTGTGTGTGTGTGTGTGTGCGTGCGTGCGTGCGTGTGTGTGTGTGCGCGTGCGTGTTTGTGTTACCGTACTGTGCAACACCCAAAACACAGATACACAACCACATACACCCTCAGACCACAACAGAGATACACAACCACATACACCATCAGTTTAAAACACAACTACACAACCACATACACCTTCAGCCCAAAGCACAACTACACACACTCATTGCTATTTATGCATTTCAAGTTATTTTCGAGAAGAAAGGTTATTGTGAGATTATTGATGAATATTTCTGTGAGATTCGTCAAACCTCATAACTATAAACATAAACATAAATAACAAATACTACAATTTACTGTAAACACTTTTCTTTTCTGTGAATTTCACAGTTCTGTAATCTCTCAGATTTGAATCCCCATTGGGTTATGAAATTCACCCCCTTCCAACACACCCTGAAGATTAGCCATGGGTAAAATATGAACATAGCTGCAGGTACAAAGAAACTGAATTTAAGTGGAAGCACCAAGAATCGTACTTGTAAAACATATCTGCTTAAGGTTTACAAGGAGGCATATTATTCAAAGCATATCTTACTGGAGGCAGACACTTAGACACACACACACACACACACAGTAGGTTCACCCAGTGCAGTGCATGCTTCTATTCCGAAATGAAATTATGATTAAATATAGTTTCGTAGATGAGGGCCATTGCTGGGGGTTTGTTGACATTTTTACATTAGTGTAAAAACAGAGGTTTAAAAGGCTGAATGCATCCATGCGAATCTGATCATTTACACAATCTAATATTTGTCAAATTATAAAACTTCGTCAATACATTATTTATGACTCGTAATTAAAAACATGCTGTAATAAGCTTAGCAAGATTTGTAAATTCGCCAACGTAACAAATGTTTATTTGTTATGTTGGCACAGATGAGTACAGTTGCACACTGTAGCAGGATGTTGGACAAATGCCCCTTCCCTGATCACAGGGTTCAAGTAAGGGTTCAGCCACATTAGGAATGTGCAGCGCAGCCTAATTGCAATCGGCCGATATGAGGCAATTGTGGAAGGCCTCAGGAAGGAATCAGGGCGATTAGCAGCCGTTGACATTTTTCATCATTGACCAGTACTGGCAGAGCAGCAAGTGCCCACACCTGTCCTGTGTTGTCTAATCGTACCTGTGTGCATAAAGCTGCTCTGCTCTCTTAGCAGGGGTGTGGTGCTGCAGAATGCCACTGAAAAGTTGCAAACATCTCTGTGTGTGTGTTAAATGCTTTGCCGAAAGGCTGTGTTTTGATTTAGTTTGTTGTTTTCGTTTATTGTTTTGTGACCCGAACCCGTGAGGGTGACGGCTGAAGATTTTTTACTGGGTTTATTTAGCCGCGCTCTCTCTCTCGCTCTCCCTCTCTCTCTCGCTCTCCCTTTCTCTCGTTCTCTCGCTCTCTCTCTCTCGCTCTCTGTCTCTGTCTCTCTCTCTTGCTCTCTCTCGCTCTCCCTCTCACACTCTCTCTCTCTCTCTCTGTCTCTGTCTCTCTCTCTCTCTCTCTCTCTCTCTCCCTCTCTCTCTCTCTCTCTTGCGCTCTGTCTCTGTCTCTCTCTCTCTCTTCCCCATGCCTGGGGAAGAGTATAATAAATACCCGGTTTCTGGACCGTTAGCTCCTCTCCCTGTGTCCTGCTGCTCTGTTCTCCTCCGGGGTGTGACACTCGGCGTGTGACAGCAATGAACAGGACATACGGCTGAGATGGAAAACAGTGATTAAGCTCTGGGCGTCTTTGAGTTTACGCTTTATTATGTACAGTTTATTGTATAATGTTTGCAGTTGATTAAATATACTGTGGTTCCTTAGCATTATTATCAAAGGCTTCGCATAAGGCCCTTGGACAGGAAAGTAAGCCCTTATTATAATATTGTTTGGGGAAATCAGATTTGGCTTACGTGGATTTAGACCGCCTTTTTCAGTAATGCAACCTGCTGAGAGTGTGGGAGCTGCCTGTATTATCAGTCTAGTGGGGCGTTCAAACACTTCTTCAAATGTAATTAAATAAATAAAATATAATCACACTGGGGCGGCACGGTGGTGCAGGGTCGCGGGACAGGAAGAAGGTCCCGGGTTCGATCCCGGCCGGGGGCCTTTCTGTGTGGAGTTTGCATGTTCTCCCCGTGTCTGCATGGGTTTCCTCCAGGTACTCCGGTTTCCTCCCACAGTCCAAAGACATGCACGTTAGGCTCATTGGAGAGTCTAAATTCCCCCGTAGGTATGAGTGTGTGAGTGAATGGTGTATGTGCCCCGCGATGGATTGGCGATCTGTCCAGGGTGTATTCCTGCCTCTCGCCCAATGCATGCTGGGATAGGCTCCAGCCCCCCTGTGACCCTGACTAGGAATAAGTGGGTTAGATAATGGATGAATTAATGAATAATTATACTGAATGACCACTGGGTGGAACCTATGAAATACAAAAATATTAGCCCCTCCTTAGTTTTAATTTCGATACAGTCTATTCAAGAATAATATTTTGTTTGTATATTTTAAAGTTTACAAGGTGAATTTTGAATATATATAAATGGATATAATATACAAAGTTATACACTATATTACATTCACTTGTTTGTGCTGTGATACAAGGACCATGAAAGTACACTAAATGGCCACTGGGTGGCAACAAATCTCCACGTATAGAGCATTTGTTCTGGTATCACTTTTTCAAAGGTAAAAACAGTTTGGACATATTGAGGTTGCCATATTTTAAACTATAAAAATAAGAA
>JAINUG010000266.1:335000-347500 GCA_029706075.1 Aldrovandia affinis | reverse complement strand
CCAGTGGGGATTGAACCCACAACCTAAGCGTTGCCAATGCTGTGCTCTACCAACTGAGCCACAGAGAACCTTAAGCGTCCGTCTAGAGTCTAGACAGTAGCTGTGTACAGTCATCGGCCTTGTCCCCGTGAGCCAGTGCAGTTGATTCGTTTTGAACGCGTCGTACTCTAAATAGCGGGCGCAGTGCAGTTGCGCGTTACTGTCGGGTGCGTCTGTGAGACGGGCCCGCTCGTGCGTCAGTAGCGAGTGCGTCCGCGGGTTCGTGCGCGTGTGGCAGGCAGCGGCAGGCCGGGCCGTTCGGCCGGTATCAGCGCTGCAGTGTGTTTGAAGATCTGCCACTCTTTGTAATCACGTTGCATTGTTGAGGGAGAGCAAACACAATGGGGTAAATAAACAGATGAAGTGGTGCCAGGGTGCTCGTTGTGGCATCTGCTTTCTGCTCCTCTGCTGTGAAGACAAGGCTGGCTGCAGGCCCCACTGTCCTGGCAACCCTTCCCAGCTCTGCACCCATCCCCTCTCTCTCTCTCTCTCTCTCTCAAACCAACAGGGTTATTCTGCTCGTCTGTCTGTCTGTCTGTCTGTCTGTCTGTGTGCATCCACGTTTCTGTCCATACTTCTGTCTGTCTAACCCTCTGTCTGTCTTTAGCACGTCTGTCGGTTTGTCCGATAGACTGACTTTCAGCTGGTTGTTCCAACTGCACATTTGGTTGACGGGAACAGTGTATTGTTTACATGCATTTGTGCGCGTGTGTGTGTGTGTGCGTCCATGTGTGCACGTGGATGTTTGTACACGTGTGGGTGCTGTGTGTGCGTGTGTGTGCGTGTGTGTGTGCGTGTGTGTGCATGTGTGTGTGTGTGAGTGAGTTCCTTGGACATCGCTGTGCATCTACAGCGCTAGCTGATCAGAGAGGAACGCGACACTGTCTGGCACATCTCTCTTTTCCCCTCGTCTCTCTCTCCCTGCCACCCTCTCTTTCATTCCTACCCCTTTCCTCTCCTGTCTCCCTCTCTTCCTGTCCCCCCACCCACTCCTTGTCTTCTGCCCCTCCTTTCTCTCTTCCTCTTTCTCAGCAATCTCCAGTTCCTCTGGGATCTCATTATGCCACTAACTTGAAATAAATAAAACAAACCGCGGAGACAAAATGAGAGATCTATAAAAATAACTTGGTCGTAATGAGGTTTCTCCTCCCCCTCTCTCTTTCTCTGTCTCAATGCCTGCCTCTGTCAATTCGGTTTCATTTCAAAACGAGTGTTGCTTGCGTGACAATAGCACTACAGCCTTTCCAGACCCTTCTCCGTCTCCCGCTGCGTCAAATGTATCCAGCCCGCTCACACTCCTCTTCCTCTTCCTCCTCCTGCTCTCCACCTGACTCGTGTCCTCCCTCCCTCCCTCCCTCTAACGCTCGTCCCAGTCCACCCTCCCCACTCGCTTCCCGGATCGCCGCGATAAGAAACGCACTCCGTCCGTCTTTCTGTCCCCAGTGGCCTGAGGGGGAAACGATCGGAAACCTTCACTCCAACGCCGTCGAGCAGTTTCATTTACGCTCTCCCCTCCTCGCCACTTCCGTCCGTCCCTCTTTCGTCCTCCTGCACGGCATCTGGAGCGCGTCAGGTGACGTGGCTCTCGGTTAAATACCTAGCACGACAGACAGAATCAACGTTTTGTGTGTGTGAGTGACTTCACTTCCTGGCATAGCTCGACCGCGGCCTATACACCTTCACGCTTACCAAGGGGGGAAGGAGACGTCTAAAACATCTGATGATAGATGGCGTGAGAGAGTCGCTGACTGTGTGTCGGTAGCAAACGCAGTCGTCTGTCCTGTCCGCCCTTAACAACTCCGAAGCTGGTAAAAGACTTTGCCGGCCTCTACCGCCTCTCCATTTCAGCCTCAGGCCCTCTGCATGAGGCCTACCACACGCTCGCGACAACCACCACCACATTTCCTCTGAGATATATATATATATATGCCATTTAGCAGACGCTTTTATCCAAAGCGACTTACAGTAGTGAATGCATACATTTTTCAGTATACGTGGTCCCAGTGGGAATCGAACCCGCAACCTAAGCGTTGCCAACCCTATGCTCTACCTACTGAGCCACATAGACCCACTGACATCTCTGGGCGCTGGCACAGTTATGGCCCTACTCTGGCACAACTCTGCGCCAACCCTTCACCAAGACCGGAAGCGTCCCACAGTACTTCGTGTCACGGGCCATTTAGCAGGCTCTCTTATCCAGAGCGACTTGGGATGGTTTGCCTTTTCTCTTTTTTTTAACGTGCGATCTATTTATACAGCCAGGTGTTTCCCGGAGGCGGTTCGGGTTAAGCACCTTGCTCAAGGGTACAAGGGCAGTGCCCCCGCCTGGGAGTCGAACCCGCAACCTCTGCGTCACGGGGCCCAGCTCCCTAACCGCTACGCCGCACCGCCTCCGTTGCCCACGGCGATCGGACCCCCGGACTCGCGCTCGCCCGATGTCAGGCTCAGGTGTGACAGTGACTTACGAGGAGACGGACCCAGAGAGAGGGATGGTGATTTGGTCTGAGGTCGTATCGATTTCTTCCCTCTCTGGCCTGCCCATGCGCACTGGGCCTGACGTTAGGTTTTGGAAAGAGAGAAAGCGGAGGGAGAGAGAGAGGTCCGAGGTTTGGGGTGGTATTAGGGGAGGGTATTGTATTGACAGAGCGTGAGGGGGGCAGGGGTTGGTTGGAGACGCTGGGATTAGTAGGAGATCAGCGCTGTGATTACACAAAGTCTCTGCTCTAATGGTCCAAGCTGTGTGTTCAGCTTATCGTCACCGCAGCACTGAACCTGAGGGCCGTGACTGATAGGACACAACACGGGGATTACCCCTCCCCCAGAGAGAGAGAGAGTCACAATGTGCACAGGCACGAATGTGTGTGTGTGTGTGTGTGTGTGTGTGTGTGTGTGTGTGTGTGTGAGTGTGTGTCTGTCAGTGCAAATGTGTGTGTGTGTGTGAGTGCCAGTGTGTGTGTGTGTGTGTGTGTCTGTCAGACTAAATGTGTGTGTGTGTGTGTGTCTTGTGTGTGAGTGTCAGTGTGAATGTGTGTGTGTGTGTGTGTGTGTGTGTGTGTCTGTGTGTGTGTCTGTCAGTGTGTATGTGCATGTGTGTGTGCGCTTCAGTGTAAGTGGGTGCAGGGGGGGCATGTGTGTGTGTGTGTGTGTGTGTGTGTTCGGATGTGTATGTATGCATGTAGGGGAATGTGTGAATGTGTGTTTGTGGCTGTGATGTGACTGTGTGTGTTGCTCCACATTACAGGCTCCATTAAGCCACTTTCCCCCAGAATTCATTTGTGCAGCAGCGAGCACTGACACGTCTACAGAACCAGCACTGACACCTCTACAGAACCAGTACTGACACCTCTACAGAACCAGCACTGACACGTCTACAGAACCACATACTGACACCTCTACAGAACCAGTACTAACACCTCTACAGAACCAGCACTGACACCTCTACAGAACCACATACTGACACCTCTACAGAACCAGCACTGACACCTCTACAGAACCAGCACTGACACCTCTACAGAACCAGCACTGACACCTCTACAGAACCAGCACTAACACCTCTACAGAACCAGTACTGACACCTCTACAGAACCACATACTGACCTCTCTGGACCGAGCATTAAGGACACCCCTGTGACTTTGTGCCGTCACCAAACAGAGCAGTCATCTTGAGCTGTGTGACCAATTTAAATAATACAATTAGCTTTGTTTCTACAACTTGAGAATAGGCTATAATCCCTGAAGTTGCCTATGGGCCCCCAGAGATTGTTGATCTGAGATCAGTTTCTGCTTTTTTCCCCCGATGGAGGTGTGAGTATGTCACTTTTCGATTGTGTAAGAAACATGACATTTGGTCTGAGAAAACACAGATGGTGTTTGGTGTGTGTGACCCCCATGCCTGGCTGACGTCCAGACATGTCTCACAAAAGCGTATCGGATCAAACCAGGCTCTAGCAAACGTCTCACCCCCAAGGGTAAATTAATGTAAATGCGCCTTGTTAAATATATTGTTACCTTTGTGTCTGTTGCACATTTTGCAAAGTGCTTGTGTTCTCGCGGCCAGCTGTGTAATTTAACTTCCTTGTCTCCTGTTATGAACACCGTCTCTTCGTCAGTGCAGGTTATTTTACTCTGTTGCGTCTTTCGGATTTACCACCAACGGTCATGGTTTGGACTGGAATTGGATACTGCTGATCTTGGATCGATTGTCTGCAAACCGTCTGATCCGAAACCAGAGTAGTCTCGACACAGACATGCTTGGCTACACCGAGGGAGGGAAGAGAGCACAATTAGCTCTGGCGAGGTAAACTTCTGCCGGTAGATCTCCCAACACAACTGGTGCCTTGCATTACCAGCTATTCACCAGTAGGTGGCGCTTCAAAAAGATTATTAAAAAGCATTGGCAACAGCACCATAGATACGGATACACGTCTTAAGTAATTTGTAAAGATCCCCCAAGATTGGTTTTAACGAGACAGCGCAATCTGAAGGACATGTTGGTCGGAGCAGAGCTTTGCCTGCACACAACACAGGTAGCCACATCCTCAGACAAAACACCAGAGGGGAATTATAAATACGGTTCCTATGCATAGTGTAGCTTCGCTAACGAATGCGGCTTTTTCCAATCACCATTAGCACGGGCGTCAAAATTAATACAAAGGGGGTAATCAGCTGTCACACGAACAACGTGATCGAAATGCTAAAATGTCCGTGCGGGCTAGCGTATGCGGGTGAAACCAGGAGAGAGCGTCTACAGACCAGAACTAGCGAACCGCGCAGCAACGTTACAAAGGGTGATGTCAGGAGCCCCTGTTGCGGTTTATTTCATGCAAAATAAGCACTCTGCTTCTTGCCTCAGACGGCCGGGGTATTGAGAAAAGTCAAAGTGCCACGCCGAAGAGGAGGCATTGATCGCTTGCTCCTCCGTGGGGAAACTTTTTTGGGCTATATTTCTTACATACAGCGACCCCCGAGTGGTCTCGGTGAAGAATTTGACATTAAAACCGCATCTGTGAAGATCTCGAATGATTGCAGTCGTCTTAATCAATACGGCAATATCAATGCCAACATAATATCAGGAGAATAGGTGGGCGACTAATGGAGCAAATATGAGCTCGCTCAAAACAAATCTGTTCCATAAGTCTGGAGCTTCAGTATTTAAGTATTTGAGTATATATCTTAAAGTATTTAAGTATATAACTGGTATTTAAGTTCCTTAAGTTAAGTACACGGTGGTTCATATTCACCGTGTTAAAAATATGTTGTTTGTTTGCTATTAACCAATTTCGTGGGGGTGGGTTAATATTGAACTATGACTTTTCTATTTCGTGTCTTGGGGTCTAAGCACTGCCCTCTATAAGGTCGATGGGAGCGGCGTGTCTGTGAACCTTTTTAGATCCCTAGGGGTGCAGTGTTGGAATCAACCTTTGCTATCAACGCATATTGTTATGATGAAGACCAGAGGGTCGAAACGTTAACCAACCCGTGCGGTTGAATAAGCTGCTATACTTTATTTTTTGGCCCACAGAATAAGCGCGCGAATCGTATTATTGTGCCACTTCTGGCCAGTTTCACTGTGGTAATTTTCATCGCGGGATACTGATTTCACGCCCACGTAGTTCACAATAAGCGACCGCAACACCTGTTCAATCATCGCGTGCTCGGCGTCGCATCCTCGCCACAACAGTTGAGTGTGTTTGGGGCGCGCGCGTTTGCTCACGTGTCACAACCATTTAGCTGTTCGTGCAAGCGCGCTGTCGCGTGCAAAGACCACTGTCCTTCTCCTTCATTACGTTGCACTGGCTGCGGTTTTGATTCGATTCGTTTTGCACAGAAGTAAGAATATTACGAGCAGTAAGAAGTATGAAGATAAGAATACTTGTGCACGGGAGGTAATGAGAAAATGTAATAAAACCCAGACAGGCTCTTGTGTAGGAACCTCACCTAAATTATTATGGTAACAAAGCACATGGAAATATGGAAATGATTATATAAACCACACGGAATTAAATAAAGCGTGTTTAAGCAAATAAGCGAGGTTAGGTATATAACCAAATCCAATAATATAAAATACAAATGGAAAAATAAAGAAATGCACAGTAAGACTTCTCCCACAGCACGAGGGAGAAGTTCTTGTGGTCAGATGCACTGCCCCCTTGTGGAGCCATTAGCCAATGACGATATCATCCCCTGGAGCCACAGTGCCAGAGACATGGCCCCGTGTTCACAGAGCCTCCAAGAATAGGAGTGCTGATCTAGGATCAGTTTTGCATTTTAGCTCACAATGGATAATGTTAGGATATGGACAAGCCGATCCTGAAGCTGGATCAGCACTCTTATTCTGAGAGGCTTATACGAACGGGGCTCAGAGCTGTGCTCCAAACCTCATGTATGAACGTGTGCGAGTATGTTTTTATTTAACCTTTATTTAACCAGGCAAGCCATTAAGAACAAGTTCTTATTTACAATGGCGGCCTGGGTACATACCTGGGTACATACACCATTCACCCACACACTCACACACTCACACCTACAGGGCAATTTAGACTCTCCAATTAGCCTAGCGTGCGTGTCTTTGGACTGTGGGAGGAAACCGGAGTACCCGGAGGAAACCCACGCGGACACGGGGAGAACATGCAAACTCCGCACAGAAAGGCCCTGGCCGGGATTCGAACCCGGGACCTTCTTGCTGTGAGGCGACAGTGCTATCCATGTGTGTGTGTCTGTGAGAAAGAGAGGAGGGAGTCTGGTGTGGTAGTGCAGGTATAGAAGTTGGGGATGCTGATGGGAGGGAGCTTGAGGGATACCGGTGAGGGTATAGCAGTGAGGGTATAGAGCGGGTTTGGGGGCAGAGGGACACTGGTATGGCTTTGCTCGATTGGCTCTAGCTGACTTCTCTTTGTGCAGCTTGCTGTAGAATGGCCCCAGGTAATGACAAATACTCCAGATACCGCTCTCTCGCTTCCCTTCTTCATCTCCCTTTCACTCTCCACCTCGCCGACAGCCTTTGTCTCTCACTCATCTCTCCTGCCCCACTCTCCCTTTTTTGCGCGGTCGCGACGGAGGCCACGTAGAGATCTCATTATTGCGGCTTTTAATAATGTATTGTCCTGCCTCTTAATGCGCGGCCGTTTGCGACAGAGCGGCTTTAACCTTTCATTAGAGTCAGAGCGAAAAACCACGGGCCTGCCAGCCAGCTCCGTCTTGAGCGGGAACCTCTCATGTGCTCGTGCGTTCATCGCACCGCCATTCACTCATCGCCTGGTCCTCATTTATGAGCAAATTCATCCATTCACTCACTCACTCACTCACTCACTCACTCACTCACTCACCTGTTGCACCCTCAAAGCTCATCAGGTCGTCAACCATTCATTCATTCACATTTCACATCTAAAAGCTCATTATCTCATCACAAATGAATTAATTCACTCACATTGTCATCACACCTAAAAGCTAATTTAGTCATCAGGCATTAATTCATTCACACACTCTCTCGTCATATCTAAAAGCTCACTAAGTCACCGGGGCGTTCATTCATTCATTCATTCACTCTCTCGTCACACACAAAGCTCACTGTGCATCCCGGGGCCGTATGTACAAAGATTACAAGAGCAGGAGTGCCGATCTAGGATCAGTTCAGCCCTTTAGCTCATAAGGCATACGGTTAGGATGTGGACAGGGGGAACCTGATCCCAGATCAGCACCTCTACTCTGAGAATCGTTGTACGTACGGTCTCGCTCTGTCCACGTGCAAGCTTTCTCCCCGCTCCTCCGCTCCTGCCCTTCCCACAGCGAGAGGCACTCTTGTTTACTCGCTCTAATCTTCCCGAGCGCAGAAATAGCGTCCGCCCACCCGCGCTAATCTCCCCGCTCCGTCGGCAGAGCCTCGGCCACCGCAGGGGCGATCGTGTCAATTGTTCCCGTCGTCGTTTCCCGCGCAGCGAGGCTTGGCAGCCGCCTCTCACAGGGTCACGTGAGTTCTCCCCCAAATATGGAGATCCGGGGCGCTTCTCCTCCTCCTCTGCCAACCACGTGACCGCTGTACCGATGACATCATGGAGACTTTATTCATAGTTTGGAGAGATCGGACTTTGCACCTGAAGTCGGGAAACTCAACGCGCGAAAAAGAGTTAGCCTTGTTTCGAATAGACCAAGGGGGAGTGTTATGTTGGCGGTACAGAAGACAATAACTGTGGAATTGGTTGACAAGGCAGACAGCTGGCATCTGATTTCCATAACACTGATCCTGGGCCAGTTTAGTTATCTACATTCCCCAACTTCAGGCTTTTTTGTTTGTTGTAAAGAAGAGATGTTCCAGGATCATTACTTTGATGCAGGTAACAGACAAAATAAAGGACACACTTGAATAAATGAAGGGTTTTGGCAGCTCTTTTATGGTGTGGAGTATATTTTCCTGCCATGGTTTAGGTTCACTCAACCCCTTAGAGTGCAAGATAAACATCAATGAACACAAGCCTTTATGAGTGATCACCTTCATCCTGTGGTGAAGCATTTCTATCCTAGTGGGACTGGTCTCTTCCAGGATGACAATGCTCCCATCCACTGGGCACGAGTGGTCACTGAATGGTTTGATGAAAGTATGAAAATGATGTAAACCATATACCATGGCCATCTTAGTCACCAGATCTCAACCCAATGGATGGAAGATTCTGGAGCGGTGCCTGAGACAGTGTTTTCCACCACCATCAACAAAACAGCAAATTATGGAATTTCTCGTGAAAGAATGGTGTTGCAATCCCTCCAATAGGGCTCCAGACACTTGGATTTAATCTGCTCTGGTGGCTTGTGGTGGCCCAACGCCCTGTTAAGACACTTTATGTTGGTGTTTCCTTTATTTTGGCAGTTGCCATGCATACTGTCTGTATTTTAACTTTTAAAATGATAACTAAACCCTTTCCCAGAACTGCAATTTATTTTTTGTTTGTTTGTGAGAGGAAAAAAAATGACTCATTGAAAGTGAGTCATTCAACTGGAACAACACCACACCTGAACAGTAGGATCATCTTTATTCACGTGTAACCGGGGGAGTTGGGGGGTGGCTGCGGGGGCTAGCAGACAGTTGTAGCTGTCTACGGGGATTGACCGCTGATTGAGGGACTGACCACACTAATGTGATCATTTTCAGCTGCCAAACAAACGCAGCAGCAGCCAAGGCTGCACCCGTAGGCCTTCCACAGCGGCGTGCGACCCCAATCTGCTTCCCCTCCGTTCCTTTTTCATTCAGGGGGGGAGAGTCTTCTCCCCGCCCACAACTCCGTCAAAAAAATCGCGGTGGAAAATACGCGTTTGACACGTCGGGCAGAGCTGGAACATCGTGCGAACGCGAGGCAGAGAACCGCCCGCCCTCAAACAAGACGGGTTTGGTCCGCGCCTGTCACCTTCATAAAAATGTTTAAATACAAATGGTTCGAGGAAATTGAATCGGCTTAATGAAATTAAACGAAACCCGAGAGCCTTTATTAGTTTGGCGTACCTATAGGAAATGTAAAAAGAGAGACTGATTTCTGATTCTTTCATCCACCAGCCACTGTCATTATATTTAATTAGCGCACCAAGCAGATCAGCCGTCATTATTCAACCTGCTCATTATGTTCCGTGAGGTTATTACCATGGTTTTGCCTTCACATTCCTAATATTAGAATGGGCATTTAATTACCGCGGGTCTTCGAACTGTAATAGGAATGTAAGAGCGATCGTTGTGCGCGTGCGCGCGCGTGTGCGTGTGCGTGTGTGAGCGCGCGCGTGCGTGCGTGAGTGAGTGTCTGCATTTGCATGTCAACGTGAGATGGCGTTGCCAAGAGGAAGAGGCAGAAAGGTGAGGTTTAGATAGAGACAGAGTAAACATTATTGTAACTGTTGTGTCTTGTAGCTCAGTTGATGGTGCGTGGCACTGGCAATGGCAAGGTTGTGGGTCCATCCATCGTCCTGATGGGACGGTAAAAACCGAGGTCCTGACTCTCTGTGGTCATAGAAGATCCCATGGCGCTTTTCGAAAAGAGTAGGGTGATAACCCGGTGTTCTGGCCAAATTCCCAACCAAGACTATATATATATATATATATACATACATGGAATTCACTAATTCCCTCCCTCCTCGCCTCTCCACTGTGTATCTGATGTGCAGTGAGGTGGGTGCTGGTGGGTGCTGCATTGGTGGTGGTTGAGGTGAGTTGCCCCTATCGTTGTAAAAGCGCTTTGAGTAAATCCAATGTTCATTCATTCATTCATTCATTCATTAAAAAAATGCTTTACTGCGACTGACGTATCTCTCCCTCAATGCCAAGCGGTGAATGGACGACAGAGACGTCAGTGTTACTAAGGGAGGGACAGACAGCGGTGCTGGTTGCCCAGTTCAACAGCTCGCCATAGCCCGAGGGTCCCTAAGGAGGCAAAATCGACAACCCCTCATCCACACATTACTACATCAGTTTAATGAATCACTCATGTCGAAATTATTGCTGTCATTATTTGTAAAAACGTTTTCTTTTCATTCTTGGCTATTATGCTGATTATTAATGCTAAGGGGTTGTTGTTCTCGTTATTTTACAGTTTTGTTTATTCCCATTATTTTACAGTTTTGCTCCAACCACGAGCACCACCTTTTCAGCTTGCCAAGGAGGTTGAAATCAGGTGGTGCAATACAAATTTATATAGTGTACAGTAAAGTCAAGACAATAAAGCACACATGAGCTGAACTGAGACAGAGAGAGACAGAGAGAGAGTAGGGGGAAGGTGGAAGGGAGCAAGAGAGGGGGAAAGGGGGAAGGGGAGGAGGGTGAGAAAAAGTCATCGAGAGTGACAGGAGGGAGAGAGAAAAGAGAAAGAGAATCACATTTGGCACTCGTTCCCGCGGGAGAGGACGGCGAGAATGCAGATCCTCGTGTAGGTGTACTGCGCCCGTTAACCGTGCCTTAGTTTCTATAGCAACCCCCATCACTTCCTCTCTCTCCTCCACATCTGTGCGTCGCACCCCCAGCTGGAGCATCCATCCCACCATCGCTATAGAAACGCTGGAAAATGGCTGCGAGTCCACCTTTGAATCAGTGTGGAGGGGGTTTTTTTCTCCCGAAATCCCCGCTGACACGCTCTGGGCTGACACGCCACGGCGATGGCCTCGGCGAAATCCACGGGCCCCCTGAAATCGGGGCTGCCCGCCCGCTCCCGCCCGCCCGAGCTCCAGTCTCGCGCCGCTCTCCCGTTTCACGCGCTGTCACGCCCCCGCCTGTGGCTCCTCACACATTTTTGCCTAAATGCGGTCTGCTTAGGGTCGCCAAACGCCCAGGGCTTTGTAAATGTGTCTGTGGTGACGTACGTATTATACTGAATACAAGCTTCTGCACAAGACATTTCACACATACACATTTACATTTTAGCAGACGCTCTTATCCGGAGCGACTTACACAGTTTTACATTTCTTTACAATCCATTTATACAGCTGGATATTTTACTGAAGCAATTCAGGTTAAGTACCTTGCTCAAGGGTACAACAGCAGTGCCCCACCTGGGAATTGAACCTGCAAACCTCTGAGTTACAAGCCCAGCTCCCTAACCATTACACTACACTGCCAGCCTAGTATAGACTAGACTAGATCCCCGCCCCCCTCCCCCAACAATATCATCCAAAACCCCCATCTGCTGTCTGGGTAGTGTTCTATACTGTATGTGTGTGTTGGATATCTGACAGAATGGCTGAGAACTGTGGGTAGTTGAGAACAGCAATAAGCAGTATAGCACAGCATAGACAGGCTGAGTAGTTGGGCATGGAGATTGTTAGGGCTAATTGAGTTTACTGTATTATGTAGGCTGATTTATTGATTTTGCATGTGGGTTGGTTAAGTAAGCTTTTATGTAGGTCGATTGACTGCAGACATGCATGTTGATTGCTTGGCTGATTGCGTGTGTTTGCCCAACACACAGTGGTCATTTGCAGACCCGGAGCGTGACTTAAAATCACACTGCCGAGCTCATCGAAAGAAAGTGATCTGAATCATCGGAGAGTTCAATCCAAATCAATGCTGAGAAGCTTTGACAGTAATGCATAAACTGGCAACAGAGGGTCCTCCATCACAAGTGTGTCTAATCACAGATACTGCTCTAATACAGATACTGCTCTAGGCCAGAGACTGCTCTAATCCAGAGACTGCTCTAATACAGAGACTGCTCTAATCTAGATACTGCTCTAATCTAGATACTGCTCTAATCTATATACTGTCTAATCTATATACTGCTTTAATCTATATACTGCTTTAATACTGGTACTGCTCAAGTCCAGATACTGCTCTAATACTGATAATGCTCTAATACAGAGACTGTTCTAATCTATATACTGTTCTAATCCAGATACTGCTCTAATCTAGATACTGCTCTAATCCAGGTACTGCTCTAGTCCAGGTACTGCTCTAGTCCATCTACTGCTCTAATACAGATACTGGTGTAATCCAGGTAATG